>CM031878.1:14865828-14921980 GCA_018697195.1 Certhia americana
GGGCAAGACCACAGTCACACAGACAGGAGCCAGAAAGTAGAGGAGAAGAGGATGCAGAGAGACAGAAAGCCGGGGGGGGAACAGCAAGAGTCAAAGACGAGAGGGGGGCAAAGAAATGAAGAGTCAATCAGAGGAGACGGGGACACAACAAGTCAGGCATCAGAACACAGGGAAGAAAGAGAGAGTAGAGACACAGGCAGAACACAAGGGAGAAAAACAAACAGAGGAGACGTGCAGCAAGAACACAGGCAAGCACAGAGGCAGCCAAAGTTCATCAAAACAAAAGAAAGAGAAGCCGAAAAACTTCCAGAAGGAGAGCAAAAGAAGAGAAGAAGGGGCAGGAAGAGTCAGAAGAAGAGCAAGAAAGCAGCAGAGCAATACAAACAAGTCACGTGACAAAAGGGAGAGAATCAAAGGAAAGAGAGAAGGAAAAAGGGATGAAGAGGACACACAGAGGGGAGCAAAAAAGAAGTCCGGAAAGTAGGCCACACAAAAAGCAGAATCAGTCGAGTGAGCAAGGAGAGGATCAGGTCAGAAGAGGACGACAAGAGGTGGGACGCAGCAAGTAAATCATCGGAAGTCCAGTCGCAGAGCAAGAGAAAGAGAGCACAGAGAGAATAACAGGAGCAGAGATCTGGGGAGAGACGAGAGACAGCATGACAGAAGGCAGCAAGGAGAGCAAGAGCAAAGGAGAAAGAGAGGAGAGAGGAGAGTCATAGAGAGAAGACAAGAAGAAATCAGGAGGGAAAAGATTCAGAGACATAAAACGAACGAGCAGCAAATGAGCACAAGAAAAAACAAGACGAAAAGAGAAGAGAGCACAGAGAAGAGAAGAGAGAAGAAAAGATCAGAAAGACAGTGAGAAGAAGCAGAGAGAAAGAACAGAACAGGAATCAGAGGTCAGCGAAGATGAGGTTCAGGAGAGGTCAGAGAGAGGCAAAAACAAAGGAGAAAGGAGGAAGGCAGTCAAGCAAAGGTCAAGCAGGTTGCACCAGCAGTCAGAAGAAGAGGTTCAGGAGACAAGAAAGAGCAAAAACAGACAAAGAAACAGCAGAGGACAGTCAAGGAAAGGGACTGACAGGCAAGAAAACAAGCAGGAAAGGAAGAAACAAGAAGAAGGGAAAAGGACAAGCCTAAGGGAAGTCAGCAACAAAATGAGAGCACCAGGGACAAGCAGCATCAAGCCTGCAACAAGAGGGTCAGTGATACTCAGGATCAAATCGATATCAGAACCCAGGCACGCAAGAAAGGACAGGGAAAGAGACCGGATTGCAGCAAGTCAGCATAGAAAGATCAATCAGAGAGACAAAAGAAAAAAGTCAAAAAGAGTCACAGAGCAGAAACAAGAGATCAGGAAGTGCCACACAGAAAACAAAACAAAGAGAAAGGACAGCGAAAAGCACAAGAAAGGCAAGGAGCAAGAGAAGCAGCAAACAGCCAGGCAGAGAACAACACAAAAAGAAGTCAGATCAAGTCACAGGACAAGCACACACCAGAGAGAGCAGCAGGGCAGAGACAAAAAAAAAAAAAACCAGTAGGCGTGAGGAGAGGGAAGAGCGTGGCAGGAGCGGCAGGAGCAGGGAAAGAACGACAAAAGTGAAACAAAAAAAAACGGGAGGGGAGAGGCGTGATCAAGAGAAAGGGGAAATGTCAAATGCCATGGGAAGCAGACAGAGAGAAAGAGAAAGAGAAGGCGTAGCAGAAGAAGGAGGAGAGCAGAAAGCAGAAGAGCAGAAGGAAAAATGGGAGAGAGCAAATTCACCAATGAATAGACACACCCCCGCCAAAAAAAAAAAAAAAAAAAAAAAAACAAACCAAAAAAAAAAAAAAAAAAAAGGAAGGCAGAGGCAGCAAAATTCAGAGGACAAGGGGCAGAATACAGACAAAAGAGCATGCAGAAGGCAGAAGAGAGGCAAAGAGCAAAGCATGCAAGAAGAGGCAAACAAAGAGAGGACAAGAAGGGAAAGATCACAGAAAACAGAAGAAAGACAGAAGAGAGAGGGGAAAGAGAAGGGCACAAGGCAAAGATAGGGCAGACAAGAAGATGAACGAAGGAGAAAAGAAAACGGAAACAGAGGTCAGCGAAGAAGATGAGGGCAAGCAAAGTTCAGAGAGCAGCAGAAGGATAAGAAAGACACAGACAGAGGCACAAGAGAAAGCAAGAGAACAGACATCAAGCAGAGTCAAGGTCCAACAGTCAACAGTCGCAGTCCGGAACACATGAGCAGAGCAAACAGCAAGCAGACAGAATCAAGAGAAAAACAAACCAGAGAAGGAGAAGCAGAAAGAAGAAGCATCACAACAAGGCGAATGAAGCAAGAGGCAAGGAAGGAGAGTCAGAAAAAGAGCAGGAACACGGGGAGAGCAAGAATGAAAAGCAGAAGACAGATCAAGAGAAAGAAATACCAGCATGACAGCATCAGAGAGCTTCAAAACGGCACAATCAGACAAGGCAAGAAAGACGAGAAACAGTCAGAGACGACCAGCAGAGAAGCGGGCCAAACAGAGAGAACACAGAAAAGAGACCAGGAAGATTGTTCAGGGACAGCAAGGAAAAGAAAGGGAGAAGGAAAGAGTCACAGGAGGAGGCAGAAAAAAAAGAGGAGGTCAGAAGAGGGAAAGTGAGGAAGCAGCAAAGTATCAATCAAGAGTCGAATGAAGAGAAAGAGACAAGGCAGGAGGCAGAAAAGAGGAGACAAAACAGACAAGGAGGTCACAAGGAGTCAAAGACACAAAGAAGAGAGAAGAGGGAGCAAAGACAAACAAAGGGCAGAAACACACACAAGAGGAAAAGTCAAGAGAAAGAAGAGTTCAGAAGCATTCCAGGAGAAAAAGATAGATTCAAGGGAGAAACAAAACAGTGGAACAGTCAGGCACAAGAGCAAAAGGCAAGAGAAAAAGGCAAGCAGCAGATCGGACACCAGGACACGGAGAACAGAAGAGGCAGACACGAGAAGAGAAGAGAGTGACGAAAAGAGAGAGAGAGAGCACAGCACCAAAAAAAAGACAAACAGGGAGAAAAACAAAAAAAAACCAAAACAAGGCAGAAGAGCAAGCAGGTCACGAAGAATTAGAGCGTAAAGCAAAGCATCGACTAAGCAACAGGAAGAAGGTCAGAAAAAGAGGAGGCCAGAGACAGACGAGGAGGCAGACAGAAGGAGGGGGGGAGGAGAGAGACAGTCAGACAGCAGAAGAACAGAGGGGAAAGGGGAAGTCAGCAAGAAGGCGAAGGAATCCAAGGGGAGGAAAAGCAGAGAAAGCAGAGAATGAGAAGACAAACAGCAGTGACAAGTGGAAAATAACATAAAGAGGAACAGAAGAGGATCACAAGAGATGGGAGAAGCAAAGCAAGAAAAATCCAAGAGTCAGACAGGCGACAAGAGGAGAGAGCCAAAGAGAGACGAAGGATTAGAAAGGAAGAAAGAAACAGCGAATGAAAGAAGAACGAAAACAGACATGAGCCAGGGAGAGGCAGAGCTAGCCGAAACGAAGAACCGAGCAAAGGAGTCAGCGGAGAGGGGCAGACGACAGACAGGGAGAGCATTCAAAAGGAAGCGACAGCAGATGCACACGGAGACAGAGCAGAGGGCAGAATGAAATATCAGAGACAGTCAGACAGTCAACAGACAGAGAAGAACACAAAGGAAAGAAAGAACAGTTCAAGAAGAAGAAACAAAGGGGTCAAACAAGGCGCGAAGGGAGCACGACCAAACAGAACAAGACAAGGAGGCAATCAGACAGTCAGAGACAAAGGGGGAAACAGAGAGGAAGGCAAACAAACAGCAAAGTCAAAAAAATCAGGTCAGAGAGGAAGAGGAGGACAGGAGGAGAAGACAGAGTCAGAAGCAAAAGAGACGTCTGCAGACAGCAGAGAAGCCTTCAGGAGAGTCAGGATCATAGAAAGATCCAGTCAGCAAAAAACCAAAAAAAAACAGAAGAGGAAAAAGAATCAAGGCAGAATTCAATTCAGAGGAGGACAGAGCAGGCACAAAGCAAGAGAAGAAGTAAGAGAGCAAAAAAGCAAGAGAGAAGAAACAGAACATCAGGAGAGGCAGCAGCAAGATCAGGATTCGGAGGAGGAGCTTCAGAGCAAGCATCAGAGAGGAAAGAGAAATCAGAAAGGGCGGATGAACAGCAGAGGAAGAGGACGGTCAGAACAAGTCAGCAAGAGAGAGGAGGTCACAACAGAAGAGAGAGACAGAAAGAAGAGAGAGTCGTCAGACAAGAGGGCAAAAGAACAAGGCGAGCAGAAAGCAGCAGAACAAAAAACAACAAGGGAAAGAACAAGCAAGAACAGACAGAATCATGAAAGGTCAGCAAGGATGGAGACACGCAGATCAAACGGGGAAGAGACAGGAGAGCAAAAAGGCAGCAAGAGTCAGGAGCGGCAAAACAGAGGAAGCCACTCAAGTCAAAGGATCAGCAGTAAAGTCAAACAAACACAACAGTAAGCAGGTCAGCAAGAGAGAAGAGCAAACAGAAGGAAGGACAGAGCAGCAAGAGAGAGCAGACGGAGTCAGAGAACACCAATGAGAGAGCAGAAAGAAAGAAACAGAAAGGCGAGAGAAGGAGATCAGAGAAAAGAAGAAAAAAAATGCGAAGAGAAAATCACAGTCAGTATCAAACAAGACAAAAGAGCGGTCAGAGGGGCGTAAGCAAGTCAGTTCAGCAAGAGATGACAACAGTTCAGAAGAGCAGGTCAATAGAAGAGGAAGGAGAGAAGAGAGAGCTGCAGGAGAAGAAGAAGTCAAAGAGGAGGAGCAGATCGCACGGATGAGCAAGTCAGAGAAAAGGCAAGGTCACACAAGAAAGAGAAATGGGGGAGCAGGTCAGTGGAACGAACGGCAAAGACAAGAAAAGCAAAAAGACAGAGAAGTTTTTCAGGCAGACAGAGAAGCTCAGGAATCCAGACAAGAGGAGCAGAGGCATGAGGTCAGAGCAAATGAAAGCCGAGCAGAGACAAGGAGGAAATCAAGAAAGATGAGGCAAGGAAGGGAAAGCAAAAAGGACAAAAGCACAACACAACAGCAGTAACATAAAAGGAGAGCAAGAGAAGGAGGAGAGGGAGAGGCACAGCAAAGCATCACGGGGAGGGGGGGGGGGGGGGGGGGGGGGAAAACACAGACAGCAGAAAAGAAGAAAAAGAGAGGAGAGAAACAGAAGAGGACAGCCAAGAAGACACAGAAAACAAGAAACACAAAACAGAAAAAGCAAGAGAGGAAGAGAAAACAAAGAGAAGAAGGCAGAGGGAAAAGAGAGAAAAAAGGGCAACAGAAAAAGAGATCAAAGAGAGAAAAGCACGGACAGAGAACGAAGAAAGACAGCAAGGAAGAGAGACAGAGAGGTCATAAAGAGCAAGCAGATCAGCAACAGAGAAAAAGGCAGAAAAGAGAACCAGGCAGTCAGAAACAAATTCAAAGTTCACACAAGTTCAAGACAAAGAAGGCAAGAGAGAGAGAAAGTCAAGAGACAAGCAAGGGGTGGCGAGTCAGGAGAGAGTTCAAGAAGAAGCACAGCAGTCTCAAGCAAAGGCAGAGCAGATCAAGGGAGAGGACATGAGACATCACAAAAGAAAAGAGAGTCAAGCACAGAGAAAAAGTCAGGCAAGCAGGGGAAGTTCAGAGAACAGACCACAAGAGAGCAAGACAACGGGGCGAGAAGAGTGCATCAAGAGAGAAAAGCACACAGAGCACATACTCAGAGTTCAAGTAACAAGAAGACACAAAGAAACGCCAGGAGAAAACAGGACGAAAGGAAGAGAACCAGGGAACAAAAAGAAGTCAGTCCAGACAGGAACACAAGAGGGGGAAAAGAGGGCAGGCAACGAGGCAGAAAGCAGCAGAACAAAAGAAGAGAGGATCAGCAAAAAAGGGACAAACATGGAGCCTAGAGAGAAGCAAGAAAGAGGAGAGCGCCAGAGGAACAAGACCAAAGAACAGAGATCACAAGAGAAGGAGAAACAAGGGGTGCTCCATTGACAACTAGAATCTGTCATGTTCTCTTAGAGTTTCCGATGACAACAATTTAAAGTGTAATGGGTTAATGTAAATATTACATGTTAATAGTCGCTGGATTTTTATGTATTATACTGAAATCTTAAGCATTAAAAAGTTTCCAAACTGATTTTAAAGTGATAATTTTGTTATGCCTTAAATTTTTTTTCATTTTATGTCAATTATACAAGAATATAATCATTCCATTACTGAATTTTCTTGTACTTTTTATATTTATTGCCACAGAATATTAAAACTTGTTTTAAGTAAAGCATGTTATTTAACGTTAAAGCACAATTCAAAATAAAGTATTTTCATAATTCTTAAAATAGATTGCTGTATCACCTGATTTTTTACAAAATCAGAATCTTACTTTAATGTCTTGGTATCCTTTAAGTCTTCCTTGGAAAGAGTAAATGAATAGTCCTTTTGGTGATCTCGTTTAGTTTCCTAGTAAATGATGCCACATCACAAAGCCCTAACTTAATTTCACATGATTGATAGTCCGCCGCTTAACTGAGACCTAGGTCTGACAGCCTGGGACTTTATGCCTCCCATCTATAAGGGGGGGGGGCCCGCCAGGTCCAAAGTCGAGGTCAATAGTAGGACAGAAAAAGGCACTAATTTTGCTTGAACAGACTAACAAAGAAAACTCTGAAACAAGAACTTCACTTCCTCAACCCCCAGCACAATGTTGTGCTGACCAGAGATCACCTGTCTAGGACTGAACAATGGCTCCAAAAATCTTACATTCGTCACAGTGCTGCTTTTCATCATTCGCGGTGTGATGGTAAACATTCTCCCCCACATTACCTGTCACTTATTCGGTTAACAGAACCCCATGTTTGTATTGATTTATAACTTCTTCTACTTTGTATGAGCCAACTGTAGCCGCTGTTTTCTTTTTTTCAAAAACCAATTAGCATTTGTTTAAATTTTACTTCCTTCCTGGAAGTTTTCTCAGCTTTACGTTAAAAATCATCTTTCTGCAAAAGTCTATGAGTCTCCTGCGTTCTTGCGATAGGTGTTACCTACTCTTAAATACATTTTATATATACTTTTACCTTTTTTTAGAATTGTGCCTATGATCCTGTTCTGTCAAGGGGGTGAATAAGAAGTCCATTAGCAACTGTTTGAATACAGAGTAGCACTACCGAGTAAGATTGGCACATCCTTAAAACGGGCGCGAGAAGGAGGTAATATGCGGTGTGTTCTCTTTTGGGTTTTGATTGTTTAGTTTTGGGTTTCTATTGCAAGACATTTATTTCTTTAAGACAACTGCAAGAGAAAGAGCACAACTGAAAGAAGTTCATTTTAAAAATACACAAAAATCCCAAAAATGAATGTAAAAATCATTCATTAAATCCAATATGAAGATTATGTTTGTACTTAAGTATGTACTAAAAATATGAGGGTCGTTGCCAGCTGAGCGCTTTCATGTTTTTTCTTTTCGTCCCTTTAAGTGAAGTCTCACCACTTTAATTAGATATGCCCAAGCCAGAACACGGGATTTTTTACATCTCTCATTTCCTAGAAAATAGTAAAAAAACTGTGGTCTCGTTTTGTTAGTGTGATGCATTTTGGCTTGCATTTTTTTATAGGGAAACAGTAGTTTTCCTTTATTTTCTGAAGTGTAAACTTGTGTGAGCTTACTTGACGACTTCTGTATCTGTGAACTGGTTCTGCTTAACAAACGGGACGAGGCGCCTGCTCAGGAAGAGTGAAAAATGGATGTTTTTCCTCTTTTAATTACACTTTGGTAATAGACATTCAGGTTCAATGCTTTCAGTGTGAGAAGAATGCTCACAGAAATTTAAATTCAATCCTGATTTTAAAATTTAAATTTCTGGAGAATAGGATTTTGGCTCATTAACAAAAAGAGCTTTTGAAAATGGTAAATCCAATATCATTTTCAAGTGCAAGAGACCTTTGTATCTGTATATTGTTCCTCATTTCCTGATATATTAGGGAACTCATTTACTTTTTAAATTAACAGACTTCCCTAGAATAATTTTCAGTAAAGATTCACACAGGTCCTTTTTTTTTTTCACACCTAGTTTGTGCGGGAAAATTATGAGCTTAGAGCTGATTCAGCTAGCAGTAAGCCATGCAATTCAGTTTGTAAATACATAAAGCTAGCCTGCTCTGTCACTGGATTGTGTTCCTAACCTACAAGAACCTAAGTTTTCCCGAGTCTGAAGAGAATCAACATTTGGTTCCCCCTTAATGGAAAGAAATTGTACTGCAGTTCTTCTCTGAAGTATACGTTCTAGTTGTAACAAGGGATTTGTATTGATATAATTGAAACCACAATAGGTTATTGTTTTGGGCAATTTGGTTTCCCTTCCCTTTCCCTTCCTTCCCGTCCCTTCCCTCCCTTCCCTTCCCTTTCCCTTCCCTTCCCTTCCCTTCCGTTCCCTTCCTTCCCTTCCTTCCCTTCCCTCCCTTCCCTTCCCTTCCCTTCCTATCCCTTCCCTTCCCTTCCCTTCCTTCCCTTCCCTTCCCTTCCTTCCCTTCCTGCCCTTCCCTTCCCTTCCCTTCCTTCCCTTCCCTTCCCTTCCCTTCCCTTCCCTTCCCTTCCTTCTTCCCTTCCCTTCCCTTCCCTCTTCCCTTCCCTTCCCTCCCTTCCTTCCTTCCTTCCTTCCCTTTCCCCTTTCCCTTCCCTCCTTCCCCTTCCCTTCCCTTCCCTTCCTTCCCACTTCCCTGAACTTCCTGATTCCCTTTCTGAACTTCCCTTCCCTGAACGTCCCTGAAACTTCCCTGCTTCCCTTCCCTGAACTCCCTGCCCTGAAACTTCCCTTCCCTGAACTTCTGAACTTCTCTTCCCTTCCCTAAACTTCCCTTCCCTGAACTGGCCCTTCCCTGACTTCCCTTCCCTGAACTTCCCTGACTCTCTTCCTTCCCGGACTTTCCTTCCTTCCTGAACGTCCCTGACGTCCCTGAACGTCCCTGAACTTCCCTCCCTGAACTTCCCTTCCCCTCCCTGAAGCTTCCCTGAACTCCCTGACTTCCCTGAACTTCCCTTCCCTGAACTTCCCTTCCCTGAACTTCCCTTCCCTTCCCTGAACTTCCGTGACCTTCCCTGAACTTCCCTTCCCTGAACTTCCCTGAACTTCCCTGAACTTCCCTGAACTTCCCTTCCCATCCCATAGATGTATTAGCACTTTTTAGGACTTGCACAATGAATTATTATATAATGATCTCTAATTTTCTAAGCAGTAACACTCATGATCCATACTTAAAAATTCACAGTTTTATCATTTGATATCTTAGTATTGAAACAATTTCCATTATTGACAACATACTGTTCAAATATTCTTTAAAAATAGAATGAAATCCAATATTCTAAATCTTTCACTATCATTTGTGCTGATTTTAGGGGATTTTAGTTTTGATTTTAAAGCCACACTATTTGAATTTTAAAATAATCTGAAAATCTCATTTCTTCTCCAAAAAGAAAACAAATATTCAGTGACTGACATTGAAACTGAGCAGCAATTCTACTGTCATATGTAGTGTTATTCAGCCAGCCTTACATGTTTGGTGCTTACTTCATTATTTTCTAGCTATAATTTTTGTTTGTTTTTTTGGGTTTTTAGCAGGACTGAAATAATAAAAAAAAAAATCAGAATTTATCTAACCCCTGTTTTCATTATAGGTGCCCTTTGCCTAATGATGGAAACCAGTCTGAAGTTCAGACACGAATATATTCTGCATTTTTCTAGCACTACAAATATTCACATATGATTCATCCAGAAGCACATTCCAGAAGATTTTCTGGTCTTAGAAAATCCCACTTATACCTAGGGTTTTTTCCAGTCTTGAAGGTCCCTGCTGATTCTTACTTTCTGTCTCATATCTTTGGATCTTATTGTAATGGAAGATAATGTAAGATAGAGTCTGTACTTGCATTTGTTTTACACTAGCTCTGGTCAGCAAAGCCCCTCAGAAACATGAATTCTCCCCTTGCTGGCCTGCTCTTCTCCAGTGTGTGCTTTAATATATGAAGCACCTATTAGATTATACCTCTTTAGTTCACACACTCTTTGCAGTCCAGGCCTCATGTCTTTCCTCAAGAATGAACAAATCTAGGTAAAGACAGAAGCAAAACCACCAGGAGGTGGTTGACTTGAGGAATGGCTGATTTGGAGCTCCTCTGAATCTACTGAGTTGAGAATACAAATATTTCAGAGAGTTACTGTGCTGATAAAAGATAGATAAAAAGTAATAGAGCTGTTGTCCTTTCTTTTGTCATGCAGGAGTGCTGCCACTGAGGCCAGTGCTGATACTGAACAAGAAACCAAACAGCATGAATGTATTATATTTGTGTTGGTCCAAGATAGTTTCCCCCTATTAAAAAAATAACAAATAACAAAACAATGCATAACCCAACAAAGTCCAGCAACTTTTAATTCTTGCATCTTATGCTATTAGGATGCCAGTAACATCCTGGTGTACCAAGCAAGGTACACCAAGCTATTTTGTGAAGGTAGCACAAAACGAGGCAAAATAAAGCTTTCTTTGAGCAGAACTTAAAACCTACAGGCAGTGAAGGGACAATGCAAACACAAATTTACAAGATGTTTCTAAGACACAGCAAAAGGAGCAGGGACAGTTTCTTCAAGAAATAATTAATTTCTGGGAGTCATATTTTGTGAAAGAGTGGGGATGGGGCAACATTGTCTTTTTTTTTTATTGTTGTAAGGCAGGCTAGGAAAAATCCAAGGTGCAGTCTTGATGGAGGAAATCCAGAGCAGAACTATGGCTGGGAGGAGCAGTGATGTCAAGAGTCTCTCTCTGGAGAGATATTCACACATTCATTATTGTTTATGAGGCTCTTCTGCCATATGGATTCCGTGAAGGTTTGAGTGAGCAAAGCCTGCATGCCACACCTGCAGTCAGAAATGCCAAGGGCAATCACTCCCTACAGACGCTGCTTAATTGTTCACTTGTTTAGTCCGACAGAGAGTGCTTCTACAACTTCTCTGCCCGAATTCCCGATACAAACTGTTAGAAGGATGTGTACCTACACATCTCAATGTGCAGTGCTTCTAGCATCCTTTTGGGCAATTTCTGGGAGCTGGAAAATGTTGATTCCTAGCCTAGAGGGTGGCACTGGGTAATACAAGGCAGATACCCAAACTGCAGAATTCATGAAACTCTTTACTGTGAAAAACAACAGACAAATCCAACATTGCCTGGAAGGGGATTTTGAGTCTGCAAACTGTTAGACTTTAGGTACTGATAAGGAAAGGGATCCTGCACTGCATTTTGAAAAAAAGTACAGTAAACACAATTCCAGTCAGAACGGGTCATTTAAAGTCCTTCCTGCCTCGGGCTTAACATGACACTTAAGTGCTACTACATGTGAAAAGAAAAAAAGCAATTCAGCACTCATAACAAACTGCTTTTTCTCCATCACTGGGGCTAAAATACCAAAGGAATCCTGCAAGCAGGGGAATTGCTGTCTGCACAGTTGTGTCATGTTTTTATTGGGTAACATTTCTGTTCATGTTGAAAAAATAAATGCTGCTCTAAATAAGAATAAATGTGAAAGTACACAAAAAATATTTGTATATTTATAAATGTTAAAAAATGTTTTCTTTTCAGACCTACTATGCTGGAAAAGCCAAAAAAGCTTTTCAGTTCACAAGGTAAATTCTTTGCTCACCACTGAAAATTGCAGGGAATTACTTTCCTGGGTTTCTCCAGGAAGAACACTTTTGGTGACTGCTCTCAAAACATTCAAAAGGGAAACAAAGAATTTTTATCCTTAACATAAAAAGATTTGCTAACAAATTTAATGATTGAATTTAAATTCACTTTGATATAAGTAAAACCTTGAGTCTAGCCATAATCCTAACTGTGAAACCATGTGGATGGCAGCAGTATGCATAATTCAGCAGTATATACTGAAAGGATTTTCTAAAGAATGCAGCAAAAGGTTTTCCTGGTCAACTGTAATTTTTGACTGTGAAATCAGTACAAGATATAAAAATTGTGAAAATTATCCTAAGCTTCCTACCCTCTGTCAGCTATGCTAATGTCTCATTCTACTAATTTGGAGTATTTTAGTGCTGTCATGAAAGTGAAAATTGTGAAACAATACAAATTGTGAAACTTGTGAACAATAAAAATTAGGTAATTACATTTTTTAATTGATTGCCTATATCAAATATTTTTATTTTCCTGGATTTCTTGTCAATTAAATGAAAATACTTTTATATATATCACCCTTTAATAATATACTGAATATATTGGCTCATGACTGACTTTCTCCATCTCAGAAGAGAAATATAAGGGGCAAGTACCATTTTTCTCCAGGTTAGAAAGTAGAAATCAGGTTATCCATCAAATAAAATTTTGACTCCATCCAAAGGCTTATCTTTTGGATAAAAGAAAATTTGTGTTCTGTGCACTCTTGGAAATTCTGCTGAAATTTTCACCAATGATCACAAATTAGTTGCACAAATGACTTAAATGAATTAATAGGGCTGGATGGATTATTTCATCTTTTCCTCTATCAGCCCTAGGAATTCCTGTAAGTCAACTTTACATGCAGCTTACTCATAGCTTCTGCAATCATATTTTCTTTCCATACTTCTGCAGTGATGGAGATAGTCTTTAATCAAAGAAAAAAATCACACATATGGAAACAAGAATCTGCCTAGTATCACTTCAAAATGACTACTAAGAGGAAAAGACCAAGAGCTAATGACTTTTTTGATTTTTAAAATATACTCTTTTACTAGAGTAATTGATATCACTTATTCAGGTGATAACATAATCTGAACTGTATAAATCCACCTCCTGCCCACCTGGATCAGTATTGAATTGTATTTGTACTTCTTTGCTCATCCAGGTGCTCGGATGAACTAAAGGAGATTCAAGAAGATTTTAGGAGAGTAATTCCAAAGAGGATAGGTAAAGCCAAATCCACAACATACATGATCTCATTTCCATGTCTGACCTGGGGTAACCCACCAGGATTACAGCTACAATCTTTTTCACTGAACACAAGAAGGTGATGATGCAGGGGTTCTGTGACTCCTGCATTTGCATGGAGGGAGGAGAGTTAAACTGGCTTCTTGGAAGAGACGGGAGTTATAGAAGGCAAGAGAAGAGAAGGAATGGGTGATCCACAAAATGTGGAGTGTGTTTCAAATTCCAGATTTTGTCCACAAATGCTAAGATTGAATGACTTTGCTTTACATTCTTGTTCTTTTCTCCTCTTTTCCTTTTGTACCTGTATAGATCTATGAATTTATACAATTTTTTTTCCCTAGGATTTCTAAGCATAGATTTAGGGAATACTTAATTTATTTGGAAGGTATATGACAGGCAAAAAGGTAAAAGAGATCTTTGACTCTCATTCCTCTGTCCATTATGACCTAATGAATAACCTCATAGGTTCGAACCCATTTAAAAATTTTTGGTTGTTATTTTCTTATCTGTCTTCATAAGATGTTTCTTTTCAACCCTTTAATTGCTTTTGTATTGGTTTTGATTTTTTTTGGTTGGTTTTTTTGTTTGTTTGTTTTGTTTTTTTTTTTTTTTTTGTGAAACCTTTCCTGTTTGTCTTGGTATTTTCTGCTTAAGTACTCTTTCAAGTTCTTCATGGCCCATAGCCAGAACAATAATTCTGATACTTCCAGCACACACCATACAACAAATGTAAGAAGATAGAATATGTATCATAGCAGACAGTACTTGATAAAGAAATCTTGATGTCAAGGCTAAGCAAATTCTATTCTTTTGCTCTATAGGATATTAGTAACATGAGAAATTAAAGCTTTTACTTCCTTTCTCACAACATTGAGTAGATTCTTCTGTTCCATCTGAAAGGCTCTGAAATGGTGAAAGACAGAAATTAAATCTCTACTCAATTTTTGTGGAATTGCAAGGATGGGAGATATAATTTTTTTTCAGAGATCCCTTTGTACATTGCTTTGCTTTACTTTCTATGATTTTATTCCTAACACAGGGAAGTAAAAATATGATGTCAT
The DNA here is from genome assembly GCA_018697195.1 of Certhia americana. NCBI lineage: Eukaryota > Metazoa > Chordata > Aves > Passeriformes > Certhiidae > Certhia > Certhia americana. The sequence continues at coordinate 14,879,828 of CM031878.1, forward strand.
GAATTTTTAGAAGTATTAACACAACAGAATAGTTTGTTTTTCAAAGCCACTGCAGTCTATTATATAATGACACACACGCTGCATAATAACACACATTTGTGCAGCATTAGAAAATATGTGCTATTTACCTGATGGACTACAATAACTGCCTCAAAGCTACTACAGTCTTTAAGGTAAACGTGTTTTGGTATGCATACTAATTTTTTAAAAAATATACTATTTACCCCATATGCTGTAATTACACAGTCTGTTGTATACATGAAAGGCACACTTTTTAAAAATGCCTTTTTGTCAAGATGGTTCATAATAGTCCCTTCCAAGTCATGCAAAGAAAAGTACTTAGATGATAAATCAATTCTTTTCAGCCACTTTCACTTATTTGTAGCTTGGGGTGCTGGAAATGTTTAGTCTGTTTTGGATTTTAAAAAGATTAGGTCATAATAGGCAACGCTGTGTGTAAGTAGTGCTAGAAGTAAGTATTATATGACTGTCAGGAAATTCCAGATTGTCTGTTAAAATATGACTTTGTCTTCAAGGGTTGCATAAGTCCTTGACGTTAGCAAAACATCAAGTGCTGAGCACTGCTTGAAGGAGCCCAGAGAATGCAATCCAGCACGATTAACTCAGATAGTATACTTGTATGTGCATGTACCAACATTTCGTATGTGCAGGACTATTTGTCTTACAGGAAGTTGAAAAGTGTTCAATTGAGAGATGCAGATTCCTCTCAAGGTCTCCAGGGTCCAATGCAGTCCATACAGAATATGACACTACATCACTCTTTGTTTTCTCTCTTCAAAGGAGAGCTTCAGAAAACAGAAATTATTCCTTCTGATGAAGAGAAAGCCCTCTACAGTCTAGCTCATACATGTATGCAAAAGTTTTGGGTTTGGATGTGTAACAATTCTGTTACACAAAGGTCATTCATTTTATTTCCTTTTTTTGTGTTATACTGACATTGTGGATATGGATCTGCTTACACTGAATTTGGCCTCAGCCCTGTGGAAATACACTTGACTCTTTTTTTTTTTTTTTTTTTTTTTTTTTTTAATAAATCGAGGATTTTCTGATTATATGAATAAAACATATTTTTGTTTCCTACAAATGTATCTGAAGACATCTAGTTTTTCATTGTTTTTCATAACAGCATTCAATTTTCACAATATATCAGCAAATTTTGACATATGTTGAAGTTTAGTAGTTTGATTAGGAAAATTAAAATTATTACTTACTTAATTGAATTCTGGCAACATTATTTGTGCAATCAAAAACAGAGCTTCCTTGTCATGCAAATAAAGACATTTTTAAGGCTAAAAAACCAAAAGAAAATTATTGGTAATGTCAGTTCATAAAGATATTTGAGAAAGAAGCTGTTAAGACCCATAAGAATATAAATGATTAATAACATCTATTACCTCAACAAACATGTTTTTAAATTACCAGCAGTCAGACATGTTTTTTCATGCTATGTAGAACAAAAAGTGACATAGATTAATTATTATTCATTGTGAATTAGGGTACCTGACCTCAGATGTCCTTTGCAATACAAGGCCTAATTTTTTAAAAATTCATTATTATTTGAATAATATGGAATGCATTTTGTAAACAATCATTAAAACAAAAGTGCTACATTAAATGGATAATGAAGTTGGAAAGATACAAAGGACACCATGAATAATATGACTGTCTTTGTGAAAGCAGAGTGTAAAGCCTTGAACATTTCCTTTCTCGGAGGAAAAAAATGCTAATACTAGACAGCTGTTGTGATACCTAAGAAAAGAGCTTTTATTTGAAGACCTTTTTCTTGCTTTGAATCCATAATTCATATACCTAAAACTACAATTGCACTCTAACTCCAATTAGAAGTAATTTGTTGAATGGTTAGCTTTTTTTGCATGAATGAAACACAACATCGTTTGGTACTACAACTAATTTAATATAAAAATTTTCAGTTATGTAAAACTTTCATACTAGAAGTATAAATGACCAGAATTGTTACTCTGAAAATTAACCTGAGACAGTTTACCTTCTGCAGTATCTTATTGTTCTCTGTCGGAACAGTGTGACAGCTACTAATTGTTAGATGTTCTCTGCTGCCTGAGGGATCAGCTTCAGAAAAAAAATGCCTCAGTGAATTTGAGGGAAAGACAGAGGGAAGGTTATACAGTGTGCTATCATAAACAAATATTTGCAAGGCATCCTCAACATAATGTATAGTTTTTTTGAACAATGTGGCCTATTTTTATCTCTGATTTTTCCTACTGAAATATGCCAGCCATATGTAAGTCCACCTGTTTAGATGAAAAAACATAAAAAAAAAAATGTTAAGGAGAGGACCTCCATTTAATTGAAACTATCAAAGCCACAAAAGAAACTAAAAATTCAATTAAAAAAAAAAAAGTATGAGTGGTTGAATTCTTAGGTGGTGTGTCTATTGTCTACATTGTCTCCATAATCTGCACTGAGCTTAAATACAAGCCATAAAATGTATATCTGACCCACAGAAAAATATGTGTATGATTTTGTTTAGACTGACAGGACTCAGAAAAGGGAGGATGAAGAGTAAGTATATGTTTTACAAGGAAAAAGACTAATTAAGGAAATGAAGTCTAGATTCTGAATGGTTCTGAGAAGAAAAAAACCACTAATCTTTAATAAAGAAATACGAGGTCTAGTGCTTGCCTGCTGAATATTGAAGACGTAAAGTTTCATTCTCATTAAAATCAATGTAAAAACATATAACAAGTTCTCAAAGAAACAGTTAAACATTTTTGAAAAAAAGATCAATCTAAAAAGTCTTATAAAATTTAAATTATTGTAATTATCAACTAAATTGCCTAAAGAATATGTTATATGGAGACTTAATCAAATATTGGCATATATAGGCCAAGAATTGTTACTGTTCATCATAAAAGCAGCAATAAATGCCTCCATAACCTCCATATTGTACAATAGTAAAATTTTAACAGATATGGGCCTCAACCCCACTTTCATTAATCTCAGTAGAAAAATCCAGCTTTAATTTCACTAAGAAACTGGCTTTTGTTTCTATCCAAATACACACCTGTTAAAAACCAGTCACGATATTTTTTTTCATTCTTTTCTAAAGGAGGAAATATGTAATATGATTATATTGTATAAACTATTTTAAAATAATGTAGAGGAGTGTGTGTGACCTGTCACAAGTTAATTTATTTAATTAATTTAAAAAATGTAATTATTTTTATTTTAATTTATTTAATTAAATGTTATTTTAATTTTAATTTTATTTATTTGATTATTTTCATTAATTAAAAATTAACAATTAAAAAAATTTTCATTAGTTAATATAGTCATGTTCATTTACCTTTATTGTATTTAAAAACACCATAGATTGAAAACATCTTGGTCATTTTTTACACTTTAAAAGCACATAATAAAAGGCATATATAAGGAAAATTGCTTAAAATGATAGGCACATCAAAGATTTTGTAGATCATGTAACCACTGCCTAAGGTTATAAAAGCTTGTACGCTATTTGAAATACAAAAATTCTTCCTATGATGTCCCTAAATTACTGCTACAAAATATGTGGTAATGTTAGATCACTGTGGAATATAGAAAAACAGTATCCAGGTTGTGAAATTATCCTTCTTGTGAAGGACAGTTTAATGGTCTGAATGTAAACACACAATGTACGTTTCTAATAACAGAAAGGAAAACACTGGTGATATTCAAAAATGCTAATAAGAAAAAAGGCCAAAGGAATATGCAATAATCTGCCAGTTCCTGTGCAGTCTATTGTAAGTTTTATCTCTAAGGGGGTGGAAAAAAAAAAAGCTTAAACAAGGCCTATTAGCAGTAAATACTTCTGCCAATATCCCTCACAGTAGGGGAACTCCTCCAGCAATTTTCACGATTAATTACCAGTGGCAAGCGTATTCATAATCTGGTGTTAATTTTGCAGTATCTGAATGAACTCGGCTCTGGCACGCTCAGCTATTGTTTCCCTGTTACTAGTAGGATGAACTACTTGTTCAGGTCATGCTGTGTCAAAAGAGTGCTAATGTGTTTATATAAACACTACAAACAGCACCTGCTTTAACCACACATTTTATTATTATTTTCCATCACCAGTTAGAATATGAAATACTTTGGTGCAGGAATAAAAATGACAAGAAAATATTACTACAACTTGTGTTTGGAAGAGAAATACAAACATAGGCAGAATATGATGCAAAAAATGTAATGTCTTTGTAACTCATTTGAATCAAAGCTTTTCGCCCTTATTTTACAAGGTTCAGAGAGACTCTTTATTGCTAATTTGTCAGCTGAGTCTGAACACTGATGATTTCAATGACAGAAACTTGTACTACCAAAGACAATGAAATACACAAGAAAGAAGGCACAATACCAACAAATTTTATATACTTTCTATGTTAGAGTTGATTTTGTTTTTCTTGTTTTTCTTCTCTTGGTTATATGTTTTAAAATAATTTTGATAATTATCTATAACTCTTTTGAAGATCCTGTTTGTTGCCTAAGGAGGGCTATTCCTGATAGGATTAATTGTCCAACATGCATTACTTGCTGGGCAGTGACAATCCTGATTAGTTAATGAGGATTCTCACTTGTGTAATTACATAACCACATCTGCACAGGTTGGAGTCCATTACCAAAGTCACAGAAAGAGGTATCATTCTCATAAAAGCAATAATACACTCTAGAGTATACACTGTCAGCCTTATACCACAACTGTACTTGGGGTTTATACAAATGATACTATAACTTCTCACCAGGTCTTATGTTCATTTAATGGATTTATGCATGTTAATTAACATACAGTCTAATTCTCATATTTATCGTAGAAAGGACAACAGAAAAAAATTGAGGTACATGTACTCTTTTTTCACATGGAGAGAAACACTACGGTAGGTAAATGCATTGCAGTAATATATTACATTACAAAAAAACTGAGAAGTTTTAAATTGCGTCAATTTAAATTGTTGCCTAGATGATTGGAATGCGAAAGGACATAGCATAAAAGAAAATTAAATCTTTTCAGGCAAGATTAAAAAGACAAGTGGAGAACCTTCAAGAGTTGCACTGTTTTAGACAGAAAATGAGATAGACCCATATTATGCGTATTACATTTCCATACCATGTTTTATTCTCTTTTAGAGTTATTCATAATTGCAAAAATTAATTTAAAAATATTTGAAGTACTTCCTAGCCGATTAGATACATATTAATCAACAACTGTAGCACAGCAGTGCCTAACAGAAAAGATATTTAGGCCATACAATATAATTCTCTGTTCCTTCTCGGTGTTCATTCATTCGTTTGCATTAATGAAACAGTATGAAATGAAAGCTCCTACAATTTAAAATTAAATCTGCATTATTTCTAGCAAAAGAAAGACTCACAACAGTAATTCTACTCCAGAAGTTTGATGAAACCCAGACCTTAGTGGGCTGGGTGTATTGGCAAAAGGGATCTAACCAGCTAGCTTTGCCAGCGCACTTGCATTCAAAAGTCATCAAATAATATATACAGGGAATGTCTTTTCTCTGCCAGGTGAGAAGGAATTCTGTCTATAACTTAATGAAGCTAATGCTATTCTGTTATTATACTCATATTTTTATTGATACCATTTTTCCATTCTAAACCTGTATGAAGTCTCACAATACTTGAGCATTTGCAGAAAAGAGCTTTTGAAATTATGTCCCTGCCGTCAGTGCTGGGTTTCCAAACTTCATTCCAAGTGATACATTTAAGAAAAGCAGCTTGAGACAAGATAATGCAGATAAGATAATTATCAGCTTCAAATGTAGAAGATAGCCCTAATGATCTCCAGTGGGTTGCTACTTGACGAAAAATATGAATTCTCCTTTTTGTCTACTGAACTTGCCTAACTATTGCATCACACCTCTGACATTGTTATAAAAGAATTGGGTCTAAGGGGGGGGGGGGGTTGTTGTTTGGTTGTTTTTTGGATATGAAAAGCAGAAGTTCATACTGAGTCTGTGCTAACAGTGATGGGCTCCATGACTGTGATATATGATGTACCCAAATCTACCATGGTGAGGAGGGAGCCAAATGGCCACAGAGTCAGAGGAACCACCGCTGCATTCTGCAGTCCCACAGAGCAGGACAAGGCAGGAACAGGCATTTGAGGAGGGTCAAAGGTCAAATGTATACAGCCTGAAGGAGTGCAGGCTGCCTGCTCAGCTCCTCAAGCTACCAAGGAGCCTGGCCCAGCCTTCATTGTTGAGGAGGAGCCACCATCTGAGCAAAGGTCTGTTGTCATATAAAGGAGAGCCTGCCAGTTTCTGTGCCACAGGCAGGGCCTGTGAGGAGCTGCGTTCCCTGCCACAATCCAGACAGAGCCCCACCCAGTAAACCAGGCCTGCAAAGATTTAGATTAGTTTATGCACAGACATAGAGTATTGCAGAATGAACCAATGCTTCTGGATTAATGGCACTGCTCTCTCTGAAAGAACAACAGCACTCTGGATGGTAACAGGCATTTCAAGTATATGCAGGACATTGGCAGAAATGTGGAGCACTGAAAGGTAAAGGGAAGGGAAGTAGAAAAGCAGAAGACCACCTTGGCTTAATTGAGAAAAACTGAGTATGTTCAAAACCAAAAGGGAAATAGAGATGGAGAATAGATACACACAGAGAACTACAAGGGCATTTCCAGGGCATGCAGAGATGCAGTTTGAAAAGCAAAACCTCAGCTCAAATTTAGATTGGTAAGACATAACAAAACCTACAAGAAAGTGTTCTATCTTCAAGTATGGAGACAAGCAAAACAAACAAACAAATCAGCCTGCTATTTAACAGGAGAGGTGACTCAGTCACTAACAGCACTGAAAAAATTGTTCTTGACACTTTCTTCAATTCTGTTTTTACCAGCACTGTATGGCCCCTCTCCTGGAGGAAAACAAGGTCTGTATGAGTGAACAGTTGGTTCTGTATCAAGGAAAGGCAACAGGATGCTGGGATTGCATCAAGGGCTTCACCAGCAGAAATGAAGTCACTCTTTTAGTTCTTGCCAGGCCAAACCTCAAATCCGTGTTCAGTTGCCACTGCTGCACAAAAAAAATATGTGTTGCCTGGAGACCATCCAGAGAAGGACCACAAAGATCATCACTGCCATGTGAGCAAAGGCTGGAAGAACTGGCTTTGTTCAGCCTTGAGAAAGGAGGAGACCTTATTATATATTTATATCCAATATTTGAAGAGTAGTTATAAAGGAGACGGAGGCTACCTTTATTCACGGAATCACATGAAGAAGATGAGGGCTAAACAGTACAAGTCACTCCTGTGGAGTTTCTGGTTAGAAGCAAGGAAAATTTTTCACAATAAGAAAAGTCTCCCCTGAGAAGTGGTGGATTCCCCAGTACAGGACACTTAAAAGATTCATCTGAACAGGATGCTTCATCATCTTGCATAGACAATGCTTTTGGTAGGAAAGTTTGACCAGATGATCCTTGAGGTCGTCTTTAACTTGATATTCTAGGAATGTGAAAATGTGTTTGATTATGACAGTATGACTTCTGGTCCTGATAATCTGTCCAGGCAGAGGATATAGATTTGCAGTGACATAGAAACGTGTTTTCCAGCTCAGACAGGCAGAGCAGAGAGTTTTGCCCTGAAGCTTCAAAACTGGATACATGCTCATCACACCCTGGCAAAAGTACATGGCATAATTAAATGAAGCCTATATAAGAAGGAATTTCTGATGCAGCTAGAATTACTGAAATATATTTGTAATGTTTTTTATCATTCAAAAGAAAGAAAATAGAGATAAGAGCCCACAATGATACACATCTCTACTTCTTCGTGCCTGAGCACAGTGTAACAGATAACTTACCCAAGGATGCATATCCATCTCCCTATTAATCCTCTCTGCAGGCACCAGGCTGTGTTTGAAGTAGTCTACAGTCCGAATTTCCATGAAGATGATAATAATCAAATAAAGAATGACCTTGCCCTGTATTTCCCCTCATTGCCCTGCTCTAGTGCAGTGATAGGTGTGGGTAGACGGGATGCTGCTCTCTTGTGGAACAGCAAAGATGCCCACTCTCCCTACAGACTTGCAGCATTTTCCTCATGAGAGAGGAAATGCATGGCAGTACTTTCTACTCCATTTAATCTTTGTATAAGAAAAGAGGCATGGACAAGAAACCTTCTTCATACATCTTTAAGACTACAAATATGTCATACTTGCTGGGATAATGCTATTTAATACACACCTGTTTCATCAGTGTTGTTTTTTATATGCCTGTCTTCTGTGATGTCACAGAATAACTTAAAGGGTGCTTCAGTACTAAAAATAATTTTTTTCAGTACAAAAAAATAATTTTTAATTAAAATAAATTCTCTATGGTTATTTCATGCTAGGGAAAAAAAACATAACTAGTTCAACACCTTTGTTCCCTTGAAGGGAACCTTTTTCTAACTCTCAACTTCAGGCAGCAGAGCACAAACCTGCTATAGATAGTTTGTTTTGACCAAAGGCTGAAATAAGGAGTGATGGGCAAGTTACACTACCCCAGGAGGAGGCTTTAAAAATTATATTCCTGAGACTGACTCTGAAAGAATCTCTTGGAAACTAATGAAAATGTCTATCTTAAATATTAGTGTTCAACTAAGCAAAATTGTGGAAAAAAATATCTGAAGCCATAGAAGCATGGCATTTCTTAAGCAAATCATACTCCTTGGATCAACATGCTGACTAATTTACATTTACAGGCTGTACAAACATTTTCAGTCTGTCTTTCAGACTGAAAGCTGTCTTTCAACAAAGCTAGTATCTTCAATTAGGGTGATCAGGTTTTGTCTACAGAGCCCAAGCCACGCACATCAATTCACAGAATCATAGAATCATTTACATTGGAAAAGACCCTTAAGATCACCCAGTCCAGCCGCTGACTAATCACCACCTTGTCAACTGAACCCTAGCACTAAGGACCAGTCATTTGTTGGACTTCTCCAGGGACGGCAACTCCACCACCTTCCTGGACAGTTCATTCAAATGTTTAACACCAATTTTCAATGATGAAATTCCTCCTCATGTCCAAACTCAATCCCCCCTGGTGTAGCTTGAGGCCTGGTTCTCTCATTCTGTCACTGGTTGCCTGGGAGAAGAGACCAACCTCCACCTGCTTACAGACTCTTGTCAGAGACTTGTGGAGAATGGGAGGATCTCCCCTGAGCCTCCTTTTCTCCAGGATAAACACCCCCAGCTCCCTCACTACTCCTCACAGCCCTTGTGCTCCAGACCCTGTCCCAGCTCCGTTCCCTTCTCTGGACTCACTGCAGCCCCTCAGTGTCTTCCTTGCAGTGAGGGGCCCAGAGCTGGACACAGCACTCGAGCTGTGGCCTCCCCAGTGCCCAGCACAGGGGGACAATCCCTGCCCTGGCCCTGCTGCCCACACCAGTGCTGAGCCAGCCCAGGATGCCATTGGCCTTCTTGGCCACCTGGGCACAGCCTGGCTCCTGTTCAGCTGCTCTCACCAGCACCCCAAGGTGCTTTTCCAATGAGCAGCTTTCCAGCTCCAAATCTTTGATGCAGCATGGTATTGTTGCAACTGAAGTGTAGGATCTGTCAGTCGGCCCTGTTTGACCTCACACTATTGGTTTTTGCCTATCAATGCAGTAATTTTCCCACTTGTCTACACTGAGCCCTGATATATGAGGTGACAGTCTGGGGATTAGTCACCTCAGACTAGGTGTTGTCACCTCAGAATAGGTTGTCTGGCCTGAATATGATATACTGTGCAGGAACAGGACAGGGCTCTTTTAGAAATCTGAATTATACTCAGGGAAAATTTTTGAGTCTGAGTATATGTATTATTTTTATCCAAAGAAAGTTCCATGTCAGTAATTTTGTGACTATAAAACTTGGATGAAATCTCCAGAATGAGAGGCTAGCACTTTCTCTGTGTTTACACCATCTCTCAGACTCCATTTAACACAGGTGAGCAAAAATATGCAATACATGTAGGTGTGATCCGCTTCTTTGTTCTGCGGTGCATTTGCCTACCGTGTAGATGCAACTTTGCTGCTTTACACTGTGACTCATACATTGTTTAATAACTACTTCCACTATGGACTGAGTTGGTTTTGCTTTGTATTGTGTTTCCCCTGCATTGAGGAAGCAAACAGAAACAAGGTGTATTGCTGCAAGCTGTAAATATTGTGTGAGATGAAAAGGGGTATTTTCAGTGCTTTATGACAATACGGAGAATTCATTCATTTCCAGGCTTGCTCTAACAGGTAGCTCAGATATTTTGAACCACATACTGAAGCCTGTAGATATTTTGGTTGATATAAGAAAACTCAATGTAATCACAAACAAATAAAAAACTTATTAAAAACTATAAATTATTATGTATAAAATAAATTTCATATGAAATGATAGCTCAATTAAACAATAGGATTTTATTGGTCAAGTATATGTGATAAAATATCGTTTTACAGCATAAAGTACCTTTTTATGGTGAATAAATTTTTTATTTAAAAAAAATTCTAAAATCTATTTTTTAAAAAATTATTACCCTGAAAAAAACTATATTAGATAGTGCTGATCCTACTAAGGACTTCCATATCTTGTGACAAACATAATTTATTATTAAGGCAACAAAGAGTTAGACTTCCTTGTAAATTTTGCGGCTAATTTATTCTGCAAAAATTAGATAAACCCTCAATTTTAAAGAAATTCTATTGATAAGAGAGCAAGTAGACTTTCATATGTTGCTCATAATTTAAACCCAAGTATACCTAGGCGTCTTTTGCAATACTTGCAAAATAGATACAGTGGTCAATATTTCTGGGCCTCACAATCTGCAATGCATCAGGCCTGTAGAGCAGAATCTAAGCAAGAGGTGTCCAAGAGGAAATTGTGATCAGCTGTGGACATGAAGGGGTTGGAATTGAAGACTCATTCTTCAATTCCTCAGCAACAAAAAAAAAGCAAAAGACATAGGTAAGGTCTGTCCAGGCTTAAACCAGGAAGACAGAGATGCAGAGCATGAGATGTTATTTGACTGCTGTTGAACTGGTTGTGGAATAAAGAACTTTTCCCAGTCAATGCAGCAATTGTTCTCTTGGGCATATGGAATAAAATATTTCAGTGGCCTAAGATGTCACTATGACCATATGTTGTCATTTTTCCTAATGAGGAGACTCACCAGCATATTTTGTACTTACCGCTTTATGCTGCTGGGAAATTTGGTGACTCACCTTGGCAATTCCTGCTGAAGTGTTCATCCAACTTCTAGTTCAGAATAGAAGCTGTCCACTATGTAGAGTTGAGGTACCACTTATCAGTAGCTTTTTCTTCTTTTTTTTCCCTTCTGTTTCTCTTCAATGTGTTTTCATATATTTGCCCAGGTGAGCCTCCTACTCTTGACTCTCAACTTTTTCCCTTGATATGAATTTTAAATGCAATTATTTGCTTGTTATGATGGTACAGAAAACACTGGGAATATTTAGATTAGTTTTTTGTGGCATGGACTCAACTGACATCTGTTAGTGTAATCTTGTTATCTGTGGCAGCTCTTGCTGCAAAAGGTAAGAAATGAAACCTATTTTAAAAACCTTTCCTAACCTTCTCAGAAGAGACAGATCCATAATATGATGAGGTACTTCTAGTCTAGCTGCCTTATCTATCCAAGCCTTCTGCTCTATAACTCACACAGGGGTTAATTATGTTACTACTGGTAGTATTTATATTTTCTTTTCTCCAGCTCATCATGTAGGTGCTTTCCCTCTTCAGTATGTTATTCAATCTCTACCAAGATTTTAAGAATGTTTCTCCTTTTAGACATTTACTTATGGGATTTTTTTTTATTAGGATAACACACTTTTTGCCACATTTCTTCAGAAAGAATAACAGTGATCTTGTACATCTAAGTTAATAACCTTTAGTCACCACTATCTTTGGGAAATAAAAATGCTGTTAACAAATTGAATTTTAAGTTATCGCAACTAGTTTTTAAAGATGCCACAATATCTGTTGACAGGGAATAGCCATGGTTCTCCTCAATAAAAAGAGGCTACAATGGCCTGTGCTACACTGAACTGCAGAGAGGGAGCAACATACAAATTATGAGCTCATTAAAAAAACATTTTACTGAGACGCCAAAGGATACTCCAGATTTTCTCTTTCGTTTTCTCCATATAACAAATTTTATAGCAGTCAGGGTCCTTATCAAAGACACGCAGGTACAACAAATTTGTTTCCCTGGAGCTAGGTAGAAGAAAAGAAAATGTGAATTGCCATCACCATATCAAAGCAACTCAAAGGAGATCCCCAAAGTTGATTAGTTCACAAGTCAGCTAGAAGCTCTCCTTATTTTAGATTCTAGTCAGGCAAATTTTTTTTCAAATTAATTAATTAATTATTATTAATTAACTAATTAATTAAGTTCCACTCAAAAAAACCTGACATCTTGTAGATGGTAAAACACTTCTGAAAATAGCCAGTGATTTCTGAGTCCTTCAGTAAAGGATACATTTTTTCAGAAAAACATGTCAAAAAAAGTAAACAAAACCAAAAAACAATAACGAAAACACCCATGAAACCAAAAGACACCCCCCCACAAAAAAACCCCAAACCAACCAACCAACCAACCAAAAAAACACCCTGAAAACAAACCCACCAAAAAAAAAAAAAAAAAATCCCACAAAAACCCAAAACAAAACCCTGAAAAAGTGCTAGTGAATGCATTTGGAAAATAAACCTCTTCTTTTCATATCCTGAAAAGTTGTGTGTGTTCACTATTGTCAAATCCAAAATAAAACCCTGTTACTCAGTTTCAACAGTGAATCAAGATTGTAAACAGGCAAATTAGAGAAATAACAGTGCTGATTAGGACTAGTTTTAAATCTTCAATCTTTCAATTAATTAGAGTTTCTAAAATAGCCATGCATACTCCATGTCAGTATTTAACTTTAGAATCTTTGATTGGGTACTTCTGTCAAAGGAGCAGTGAAACTACAGTCTAGTTTGTTAGGAAGTTTGGAATATAGAAGTATAAATCAAAACATAAAACTATTGTTCTAATATTTGTGATCACAAGGCACAGAATTATCACTATGAAACGTAATAAAAATTAGGAAATGGGGCATACTGCTCTGGTTCCCACATCACAAGCACAGTCACAGCCCAGGTCACTCAATATCTCTAAGCGAAATGGTTATGTTTAAGGTTTAAACACATAAACAAGTAGAAAAGTGCTTAGGTTTCTGTGTAACCCATGAAAATACAGGTGTCTTCTGAAGGTCTCTGGAGTTACTCTTTCCACCTATTTAAGCCATAGAAAATGTAAGCAGGTATGACCCTCTCCACAGGGATCAAAGTCACCTGCTTCTTTAATGTCCAAATTGCTTATTTTAGGACTGATGTTTTTCTAAAACAGTAGGTACAAGTTATCTTTCTGAGGGAAATGGTGTGAATGTACCCATGCCCTTCCCCATGTGTACATGTTACAGCAACAGTTGTACTTTCTTTCTCCCTTAGAGAAAGAAAAGAAAATAGCTTGCTTTAAAGGCAAGAAGGCAGCAATGGTCCTGCTAAGCTCAGGACTAGTGAAAGGGGACAAGACATGCTTGGTGTTCTGTGAATCTCCAGAAAACCCCATTGTAGAACATTATAGTGAGCAGAGGAGCCCTGTCTTTGCCATGATTTCCATGCATTGTGAAATTCTCGCTGAGGCTTTACAGTTGGTAGTGCAGTCTATACGATAATAAACCGCAAACGGAGTCAGGGTGGCACATGTCAGGTGATGATGTGAAATCACAGCAGATCTTTCCTAAAGTTTATGTCTTCAAAAAAAGAACCAAATTGAAAAATAAGAATATGAAAGATGCTTACCATGAATCATAAACACAACATGACCAACATTTTCAAAGCTTAAAAAAGGTTTGACCTGAATACATTTGGGAAGTTGAGTGTATAATATTACCCATCTGTTTCTATTTGATACCAGTTGCTAAATAAGCTGTATTTGACCATTCACTTTCATATTTCCTATCCCTCTGGGTTCAAATCTTTTTTCATTTTCACTGGGCTCAAATTTCACAATATCATGTTATTAAAAATCCTGAATCTTCAGGATTAAAAAAAATTTAAAAAAATAAAGAAATCTCCAAACCAACTGTCATTCCATGTATAGAAATCTATTTTTTCTCTTCCAAGTCTGTATTCCATTCCTGCATAAACTTTAAGAATCTTTAAAAGTATGTTCAAAATTATGTGAAGGGTAAAATTATGAAATTCCCGCTTGGAAGAAAGTGGCTTAAATTCTATCCAATTATTTGCCATGGCAACCAGCTAAACACAAAAGGGCTGGAATGGATGTAGAGTACTGCCTCTATAATCATCACTGTATGTCCTTCAAATCATGGATATGCAGCACCACTATCCCAATCTACTTCAGGGCCATAAACCTACACGGTAATTATATGCTTTGGAACACTTCACTTAAGTGCACCAATAATATAGTGAGTGAACATGTTCTTTAATTCTGCACCTGTAAATGGGGGAAAAAATAAAGAAATATTTCTATCAGAAAAATGGGGAAAAAAGGAAATTAGATCATTACATCATTTTTAACCTACTTTCTGATATATCAAGTCCCCACAAAGTGCTAATCTTAAATTAGCTGTTAATAATCAACGAGTAAAAATGCTGGCTGAGTGTCTCTTTCAGAACTATTATATGTGCTTATAAAATGAGTAAAAATAAGAAACTCCAGGTAAAGGGCTTCATCCCATCAATTGTTTCTTTGCCATGGGGCTTGCTGTGTTTCCGTCAGTGGACTTCACTACTGAATTTCCCCGAGTTTGCAGGGTAGTAATTTTTGATCTTAGACTAGTGATTTGCAGAACCAGGCCCCAGGCACTGACACACATATGGTCCGTCTTGACCTTCTAACATGCAAGTTTCTACGGTTAAGGGTTATGAGGGAGGAGGTACAGATTGCCATTTGCCTTTCAAATGTGTTCTGGGCAATTTGGGCCTAGATTGCAAACCAAGAGATGCAAGTTCTTTTCTGGTTCTGTTACTGAGCTGTTAAAGCTTAACCTTTGTATGCCTGTTTGCCCTCCTGCTTCTCCCCAGCTCAGTGTTTGGCTTGTGAACTCCCTGGAGCAGGAACTGTCTCTTATTTTCTATTTGTACAGTGCTTTGAACTATGGATCTCCACTATGCCTGTCTGCAGGTGCTAATACAAAATATGGTCAAGATAAACCCAAGTCACCCTTGAAGTTTGTTGCTTCTGTTTCAGGTCTGTCAAAGGCCTGTGTGTCCTGGTTTATTTTTTCAAACTGTATTAGCTGGGTCATAAAAAAAAAATTGTCCATATGAAACTTGCATTGCTTATATTCTTTGAATTCAACAGCTGTAATGATGATAATAATTATTAATGATAATGTCTAACATCATTAATGCTACAATTGCATTTAATAATATTTTGTGAAATATTATATGCCACATGGTTTTTGGAAGTCAGCTCTGATTAAACATTTCTAATTAAACAAGTCTAAGGGTAACCATAATGTGTCCATTTTGGGGCTACATATCTTGTATGAGCAACTGTATGTTTGTATTTGTAATTTTTTTCTTAGACAAGTGAAAGGGAGCAGCCAACCCCATGCAGGGTGATACTGATGTGACTGAATGATTCCACAGGACATCAAGGCAATTTAACAGAATCAAAAGAAAAAACTAAACTAAAATCCCCTTAATCTTCTAAGACTCGTTAATCATGTCCTAGATTTTTCAGATCCCAAACAAACTTCTAAAAATGGTTTTCACACCAGTGAGCCAACTTTTGTGTCTTGTATTTTGTATTTTTGATTATATATTTAATAGTTTCAACTACTGAACTGATAAGATATAATGAAAACTCAAGATTTAAAAACATTTAGATGCTTAAATCTCACAGTTCTGCAAAAGTATTGAAACTGTGAAATCAGCCTCCTTTAATATGAAAAATATAGGTAGCAGATAAAGAGAATCTGGCAAATATGATAAACAACAGTACAAGAAACTTCATTACTTCCAAGGAGATACTTTGATTTCTGAGAAATAACTTTCAGATTTTGCACACTTTAAATTATGGATAGCACTATTTACTTAACATATTTAGAAAGAAAAATAATCAGATAATCTGGGACAATTCTCATCTGAGCATCTCTCCTACATGAATTAAAAGGTGTTAGAAGATGTCTTGGCTTATGCATTCCTCCTGAACACAATAAATAAGTCTGTTAATGCTGGTCCTTATGTGTAAAACTTCCCAAAAATAAAGGCCTTTATTTCTCAACTGAAAGAAGACCTTTGCCAAAAATATTTTGTGAAAGATATTTTATTAGTATTTTCTAAAAATTTTCTTAGATTGTTAAAACTTTCCCATCTATGATATAACAGAAGACATAAAAGTTTTAATACACATTAGTATGCAACTACTTTACTTCAAAAAGGCTTAAATTAAAAAATGTGTATTACTTGATAGTGTATTCTTCAGAACTATTTTACAATTAAAATTTGTTGAAGGTGGGCCAGTGACCCAGTTGGATGCATATTTTGCATAGCATAAACTGTGATAAGATGTGTTTTCTGTGCCTGTCACACAGTACATATTGGGTATGAGGAAAACCATTAGAGTTTTATGAGGCAATTTGAACTGCCTGTAAAACTGCTGAGGGCAAAACAAGTTGGGTTTTTAACAACAGAGAGTCAAACAGAGTATGTGGTGCTTTCACTGACAATTGTCATTGTTCCACATAAAAATGGGATCTGTTTTTCAGATGTGAAATAGAAATCAAACATCAAACAATTATGATATACGCATTCTATTTGTTTGAAAATCATGGTCTCCAAGATTTTTTTACAGGATGTATTTCCATGTGATTTCTGAAAAAATTAATGAATCAACACTCTCAAAAAAGCAAAGTTCAGGTAAAGACTGTCTTATCTATAAAAAGGGAATGAAAGTGTCATTTTTCTATTCAGCTGCTTGCAAACTAATAGTTGCAGAGCCCCTGTACTAATCTCCATAGCAATTACATAGAAATTATATTTCACAGTCGTTCATCACTTTATTCTGAGGAATCTTGTGCACATTTCCATAAAGTCATTGGACAAGCAAGTCTTTCTTAGTTGTATTATCAAAACTAAGGGTGGGTTTTGTGTGTTCTCAGAAATCACATTCCCCAAGTTCCTTAGGTTACAAAAAGATTTCATTTCTTCTGTCCTATACAACAGGTGTGTGATCCTTCCTTATAACCTTTATAATTTCTTAACAAAATTACTCCATTTCATACACTAGCTGATTTATTATTTCCCCTTAGCCAGGAGTCAGCCTTGGCAGGCTTCTCCCCTTACACCAGTACTTACATTCATGGTGGCTGGTACTGTGAGTTCTGCAAGGCCTTGAACCTACAGAGTGGGTGCATCCCAGTAGCTCCTGATCTGGACCAGGTGGTTGGTTTGTCTCCAGCACTCAGAAATCCGAGCAGTTGTCTCTGGAGCAGGGGCAAAGCACAGGGTGTAAGCTCATGCACCTCCTAGCTCACACTGCGTCTCAGAGCAGAGATGAGGGAAATCACTTGGAATCACTCAGGTAAACTATTATTGAGAGGTTTCATCCATTACAATTAAATTTATTGCCTCATCAGAAAAATGCTTAAAAATACCAGTTACTGTTAAATACCCCAATGACTGGGAATGTGGCTCAATAGAAGTTTTGTGTTTTCTGCCCTGTTTTGGCTTACTTTTGTAGAGTTCACCAGCAAGTTCCTCATAAATACTTCCATTTACTGTCACTATAGTGGTATAGTGGGGAATTGCTGAAGCTTTTCTAAGGAGTAATCTTAAAGTGTATGAAAGATATGGGTATGTTTTTAACACAATCACCTAAGAAAAACTACTCTGCTCCAATCTTCCAGTTTTTTTGTTGTTGCAAGCAAGTAAATATTTATGAATGATTTCTTTCAGTAAAAAGTTCTCCCGTAGTGATGTTAATACCTGAAGATGGGGGCTAGGAGGTAGGAATGGCTAAAACTCTCTTTTCAAGAAGGCTCTATGTCTAACTGACATTTGTGGTTGGCATGACTCATACTATGTTGCTTTTATGATCTTAGACATATGGGAGTCCACTACTTAGAAATTTCATCCATTTTGTGTAATGTAACATCCATCCAGACCTGCTGGCCTTGGTTCTTTATACATTTTTGGTTTTCTTGTTTGTCTGGTAGTGTAACTGTTCATTAATAAAATAACCTAAAAGGACAAATTTAACCTGCTTAATTTTCCATGATCAAAGCCTAAATCTCTAAAATTCATATAAAATTATAAATTTTTACATTCTTTCAAGAAAGGGAAAACATTTCTTAGTTCTTGTTATCAAACCCCATGGTTTTAGTTCATTTCAAAAAAAGTAATAAAAGTAGCAGAGTAGGGCAAAGAAGTTAATTCTCATCCAGTATAAATACAGAATCTTACAGTAACACTTGATGAGTTTTCACCTTCTGTGGATTCTCAGACATGAATTGTAAACCACTGCAACAGGAGAGTTTGCTGCAGGAGCACCAGCAGACTCTTGGCAGTGGAAATACAAATGATGCTTACGTAGCAGACAATTAAAGATATGCACAGCAGGGAAGGAAAGGTAATGTTTGAGATCCACTGTCCAAATGATCATAAATTCTAAGCTCTTTGCACTCTAGGACAGTAATTGATAATATTAAATTAAGGTAACTATTAATAATTGCCAGATGACTTAATTTGCGTACGTCTGTAATCTTAATTACAATCTCAGCAAGAATGTCACCTTTTGAACAGACAGATGAATAAAGAATGAAAAATCAGGTCTATAGGAACTATCTCTTGGTGTCATCTAGTGGTTACATTCCCATACTGCAAAAAGGAGATTGTGTGTGTAGTTTTGTTTATGTATATATATCTTTATATATCTCTATATGAAAAAAACCTCATGTGAACACCCACACACATATAAAATATGTTTGTTTTTGACTGAGTGGAGTAAAGGAAGCTGCCATTTTTAGCAGACAAGGCAAGAGTAGCCTTTTTCTGCTCTTCACCCAGGCCTTTTTGCTGTGTCTTCTTATGAGGTCAGGACACATTGACAGAGAGCTCAGTTAGCATACAGTGGTGTGAAGGTGCTGTCTGCTGCCCCTTTTAGCCTGCTTGACTGAGCGGCTGGCTGTTGTAAAAGAACATCCTCTGCCAACACACAAGGTATTTCCTTACGGGTGACTGAGTAGCACTAAGGGGATGCTGACAGATTGAAGTGACATGCCACAAATCTGATTGCACATGGCACTGGAGGAGGACAGAGCAAAAAAGGACCATCCCCTGTCCCTCCTGCCAGCTCTGTCTGCCTCCCTGCTTGAGATGGGAATGGTATGGCTGACATTGAAACAGGCAGCACTGCAAGAAATGCACTGCCATGGATGCACTGAAATGTCATTGAAAAAAAAAGAAAAAATTAATAGAGCTTTAAACTTTTAATATAACTCTACTGGTAACAGGAAGGGAAATAAACCTATGGATAAGGCAAAAATAGATGAAGATGCACAAATTTTGCTGGAGGTACCACTCAGGAGTATACATGATATCCAAGTTTGTAAGTCCTTTTTTAAGAAGAATAGGGCTTAGCACCAGTGAATTGTCCATAACTATTCCAAAGTAACTTGTTTTGTTGCAACAGGGAAGGAAAATTTATACTCCACAGAGTTTTTAATTCTCAAAGGTGAAGACTGGAGTAGGCTTTAGCCCAGAGAAAGCAAACTTACTTTGTATTTCCTTTATTCTAAGATAAGACTTCAAAAATTTACACTGATTTTTTAGCAAGTGATTTTTTAGCAAGTGATTTTTTAATGAGTGATTCATAAAAGTTTTGAGTACACTGATACTGAAAAAAAAATTTTTTTTTTTCATGGGGTTTGCCAAATGTTAAACCATTCAGAAAAATAATTTGAATATTGATGAAATCTAACTTTTATTTGAGTTTAACAATCTTGCCAGATTTTGCTCAGGTGGTTAAGAATCTATACCTATATCTGTGGGTAATGGATACCATCAACCATACTTCAAAAAATTGATCAATCTTGGTACAAACTGGGTAAAATATTCAAACAATATAAGTATATAAATGAATTCAAAATGCAATATTCACTATACATAGTCTTCAAAAACTATTTTGATTATGGAAAATGAAAATATGAAAATAGCAGATTGCTTGAAAATTTGTAAAAATTGTTTTTGAATTTCAGTTGAACACAGGGGAAGATACACACAGAATCATGTTCATTGTCTTTTCTTCCTAGCAGGGGAAAAGAAGCCAATAATGAGGAATATAATCTTTGAGAGATTTTCATGCTGAGTGGGAAGATAGATTCAGCACCAAGAAAGCCTGCTAGTCTGTCTCCCTCCCCAAGAGTTCTGGAGCCAGGTCTAGATATAAATGAGGAAGCATGAAGCAAAGAGTCACATTATGCTCCAGCAGACAAATAGACTCTAAGGCACCACTGGCAGAGCAGCACTGAAAGCACCAAAGTGCTCAAGACCCCAGCCATCCTCTTTCTCACACAGCTACTGGCGTAGCTACTATCATAGGCACAAGATGTGCCAGTCTAGCACTGGAACCCTCTAGATTTCATAAACACAAGGTCTGAATCCATGCAGCTGTACTTGTGGGTTTTCCATCAATTTTAGCATTTCACTGGCTCATAAGAAGCTCCACTTCAGGCTGGAGTTCAGTAACATTATGCATGGCACATACATCTAGCATCTAGAGACTTTTAAAAAATTCAGCCTGAAATGCTTTTACATTTTAAACCTGATTAGAAATAACTCATTCAGATGGTTATGCAAGGGCACTAAAATATTTACTGTGCTGTATAAAAATAACTGCTCCAAATACTGAATTTTAGCTGTAGGTAGAGAGCGAAACCATCCAACTAAACCAGCAAATAAATTAGAAAGAAAAAAACTAAATTATACAGTTAGATATGCTTTATCAGGCTAATTGAAATTCACCTGTAAGAATATTTTTAGTCCTGTTAAAGTTACCTCACAAATTGTCACTAATATCTTGGAAACAGCAAATCATTCAAGCAAGATTTTATCTTTTTGCTTGAGTAAACTATGGGAACCAATAACTTTAAATATATATATATATATATATAGAGAGAGAGAGAGAGAGAGAAGCAGTCCCTTATTGCTTTCATCTTCTTGTCTTTTTTTGAATTAGGGATTATAACAACATTAAATCTCTTCAAAAACATGAAAGAATAACCCTGCAATATTATCAGAATGGACTTAATTATTTCTCTTCTCATTTTTCTGGCATATATTCATGATATCATTGAAGTGATATTTGCTATACATATCCAGGCAAAAAGGTTGCTGCAGTTTCTTGTGTGCCAGGATGTAGCACAGACCTAACCCTTGTGTGTGTTTCAGAGTCCTGTGCTCCTCAGAGGAAAGGAAACCCCAAGATCTTCCACTGAATTTGTGACTAGGCTGGGAACAGCATACTGAAAGAACCTGTCCAAAGAGCATACCAAAGGCATACAGGGGTTGTCTTTCCTCGTGGTTTTGATATGAAACCTCAACTGCATTTTAGTTTTCTGAATAGTACATTTAATCTCACATTAGATTTAAAAGTAATTCAAGAAGCATTTCAAATGGAAATGTTGCCCCTTCAATGGGTACATACACCTGTACTTATTGTTCAAAACTGTCCATGGCTATAGCTAGATATTGACATACACTTTTTAAACAATTTAGCAATTTCTTTCCCATGTGTCAATATTGCATCCTGGCATCTTATGAATGATAATAGAATTTCTTTAGGAAAGAAAATATAAAGCTGAGACTTGGTAGTTTGATTGCAAAGTCAACATTATAAAAGATGTCCAAAGAGATGCCAAGAATAATAGGATTAAAATCTTGATTAAGTTTTTATTTCTGGCTACCTAATTCTTGGTAAAGCAGTTTCATTTAGGTTATTCTGAAGTGTTGAACTGAAACTAGGTGGAACAACACAGTTTTCATGTGCCTGTACCTGAGACTGAAGATGAGAGCAAGTCAGGAAAGCCTGAGGTAACAGGAAGACAAGATATGTAGAAGTGAAAAGATGGAAATAAGGAAGTTACTTCCTAAAAGTATCTCAAATCTTTTGTATGAAGATCGAAGAAAAATTCTTTTACAGTGAACACTGCCATTTTTTATCAAATAATGAAAACAACAGAAGTTACATGAAGTAAATACATACACACATAGTTCGTTACTATTCATTACTAGCAATAGTGCTTCACTCAGAAATACATGTTGTATACATGAGCAGAATACTCACCATCTGCTATAATTGTTTTATCTTCTTTTTTAATTTGAGCATGCTTTTACAAGTACACTGTACATAGCTTAAAGCAAATGATTTTTTGCTGTTGCTGCATGTGGAAGATATGCAGAGCTATTTAAATTATGTATAAGCAGATTTTTTTCTATGTGCATGAAAACAAATTTTACCTCATAAAAAGCCATCAAGAGACATAATTTGGTCACTAACTGCCATTTATATGATGTAATTTGCTGTTTTACATTGGCAAGTTATATCCTTAATCAAATTTGTGTACAAAAAATATGACTCATAAAAATACAGGGATAAGACTTCAGATTTATTTTAAGAAAACGGAACACATTTCTGATAGAGAGATCTTGGAATTTTTTAGTCTTAGGACTTAGAAACTTTAACAAAATATGTGTTCTCTTAATAACAGGATTCAAAAAGTGACCAAAATACAGAAGAACTAATTCAGTCTTTATTTTAATTGAAGACATTAAGTTTCCCCTAATCTAAGACCCAACAATACCCACAACAAATATAGTAAAATTTCCTAATATGTCTGACTGGAAGAAATATATTATTTGTTCTCTTTTCTGCTCCTCTATTTTCTTCTACTCTTTAATGTACCAGTTCCAAAAGGGTTGTTTTTACTATACTTCCCAAATAGAAAATAAGGTTACAGGAACTCTACTCTTTC
Organism: Certhia americana; assembly: GCA_018697195.1. Lineage (NCBI taxonomy): Eukaryota > Metazoa > Chordata > Aves > Passeriformes > Certhiidae > Certhia > Certhia americana. The sequence goes on from CM031878.1 coordinate 14,902,901, forward strand.
TAAAGGTAAATTGCATTAAGTGCAGACCCAGAGGCAATGTGATATAATAAGAATATTTTTTGTAACTTTTCTGCTGTGTAGTCATAATCTGATTTTTCTGTAAACACAGAGAAATCAAGGTTATAACTTAGGAACTGAAGTACTAACAACATTCTCTTTTTTTGTCAAATTTAACATTGTCATGTAGAGATAGCAAAAGGCTGTATATAGTCCTCTCTTTCTCTTGATGTTTAACACCTTCTTATGTGAAGAATCTCATTGGCAGAAAAAAAAAATAAAAAGAGATGTTTCTAGTTCCCACTTTAGAAATGAGACTGAACTGTATAGGGCATCTCATCATAAATAATGTAGAGGGAATACCTTTAAAGCTTCATTCAGGGCAGCAAAGATCATGGCTGGGTTAGGTGCTTTGTATGCTTCTTTAAAGAAATTAATTTCTGCCTTGTAACTTCCAAAACAGCCAAATTGTAGGTGCTGAAAATGTTACAATATTGCATATGCTTAAAAAGGCCATATATATTAAATAAAAAATGCATAATTATGAGGAGCAAAATTCAAGACACAGGTAATATATTTGTGGTTCTGGTCATACAGCAGAATCTTCAGAAGTGATATTGTATATTCTCCTTTATGATTTCTGATGATATATAATTCTAGCGAGTAACAACAGCTGCTCCCTACTCCAATAAGGTTATCCCAGTTAAAAAGACTTTTTAAATTGAATTCCCTATATCAAGGTCTGTAATTCTGAAATAATGCCAGATGAAATTTTAGGCTAAAACTGGACTATTAATCAAAGTCCACCGACTAGACGTATTTTTGTATGTTGATTATTTTCTGATAATTTGTTAGCTTTGTATCAAAGTAGAAAAATTATATTAAAATTCTCTCTATATAAGTTATTTGGTTAGATTCATTTGTCCATGTTGAAGCTGATCTTGTTGTGCTCAATGAGCATAGCAGCTAAAGTGGGATTTTGTTGTTTATTTTAAACTTTTTTCCTAGGAATATTGCTACTAAATGAATGTGTCTCAGAATGTATAAAGTTTTCTCTTGCTCCATCTATCTCTGCTTTTGTATTTCTTGCATGCAGCATGCCTTTATACTCAAGGAAATAGATACATACTACTTAATTTTGACATGGAGGTCTTCTCACCAAATCAGTTGGTATCCTTTGGTCTGCACTTGATCGATCAAAGTTCAGGTACAGGAGGAGCCTGCAGCTGCCTCTCTAACCTTTACACTTTAATCTGAAGTTCATCTAAAATCTTTGGACTTGATTGTGTCTGCGATGTCTTGTGGATCCTTAATTTATCACATTTGAAAAAATATTTGTTAAAAATTCATTAAAACCACTAATTGAAAACAAATTTCCTTATGTTTTGCAGTAAGTTAATAAGGGACAGGTATTAATACTCTAATTCTTCTCATCCATTCACATTTCTAGAAAAGTTTTCATAATCAGTGCCAGAGCAATCACCTTCAGTGTCCAAATTCAATCTAAGCTATAGAATACAGTTTCATGTCTTGCCAGTCACAAAATCCATATAAATAAAAGCAATAATATCTGTATTCAAGTGCATCATTGAAAAATTAGATTTTTTTCTGACAGTAAGCATATTCACTTACTGTAGCAATCATAATCTTTCCTCCACTTCCTAAATCAGCTGAATCTACAATGATGTTCTTGAGCTATATGTAGCACATATACAAGACAAAAGTTTAAAAATTTTTCCAGTTAACATATTCCAGCATGGGAAGAATAGAAAACTTAGTTATACTCTCTTCTCTTTGTACTAAGAATAAATCTGAATAAGTAAATTATCTGGACCATTAATCTGATAAACTAAAATTGATACATATCACTTCTGAGTATAATTCTGACTTTTCACTAAATAGTATTAATGCTTAACAACCTTGAAATATAAAAAATGCATCATGTCTTTTGAAAAAAGTGTATCTATATATGCATATATCCCATTTATATACACAAAGAGTGAGAGATATCAATGTGGAACTATATATTAATAATAGTATTATTTTAAAATTTGAAAATGCCACAGAATGACAGAATTGCTTCCATCACAGATTTTTTTCCAGTTTGCTCTGAATTTCTTAACATTTCTAAAAGAATTCTGTTTGTGATCCCAAATGATATAGCCGTGCAATATTGGTTCAATTTTCTTGAGCCTAGAGTTATAGTCTTGATCCTTAAGCAACAGTATCTGATGAAAATTAGAATGCTAATGAGCATTATTATCACACATGCCTACAGCTTCTATAATAATGTAGACAAAGATTTTTTTTTTATAGTGATTCCCTGAGCAGTCATGTCTAAAGAATTCCAGCATGTCCTTTCCCTGACAAATATTATTAGTGCTAAGTTAAAAGTTTGCCTGCTGTCACTGTGACCTTAGCTGACCCCTTAATTTCTTGAGTTCAAGTCCAATTAACCTTTCAGAAGAAGCACAACTGCTCTAACCAGACAAGTCAATAGAATCCAATAGTAATCATTTCATTTTCTGGTTTGTCAAAGGGCAGTGGTCCCACCTCAACCGTTTCACACAAAGGTGGTAATTTATCAATGTTTAGAATGATCTGTACTGGACCATACCCAGCCCTCTCTCAAGTGCACTAATCAATTAAACAGGCTGTATCTCAGTCATGCCACCCTGTGTGCTGCCACAGAAGAAGGCGCCAGTTGAAAAATTACTCTCCTCTTGTGATATTTGCTGGTTTAGTTTCAGGAATGAAAATATTGATATACACATCAAGCTCTTGTTACCACAAAGGCTTGAACTAGGTCTGTGAGAGTACAGTGGGAAAAACCTGTCTGGTGTGAAAAAGTATTTCTCAGCATTGTCTGTCTTCCATCACCTCCTTGTACATGTATGGCTGCTGTTGAGTTTATTCAGAGTTAACAATAGCATAATGGAGGAAAAGAGTCCCAGGAGAGTAGGAGGAAAGCAGGATTAATTAAAGTTGGCTTCAAGATTTAAAAACAGGAAAGAGAAAAAGAAAGATGTGACAATGTTCTGTTACTTTCTGTCTTTCAACTCTGACAGAATTGGGAGAGCAGCCCCAAGTCTCACGCAAAAATACTGTCCCTGGTATTTGGCTCAGTGTGCAGGAGAGAGGCACAGGGACAAACACACTGATGGCAAAGCTGGAGTGATACTACAACAGCTGTCTGTGCATGACTACCTGAGTATTTAATGCAAGTGTGTGAAGAAAAGCTGAGTTGTATGGCAGTGGCTCGTCAATAAAGTGAAAGAGCAGAGGGCAATTTCTGGTGGGGTCAGGTCTAAAGGTTCAGTCCTGAGCCAAACATCATAATGCTTTATCTTCTCCAAGGTGATGATCAGGTTTTGCCAGGCTCTTGGGAAACAAGAGGGAAATAGGAGTTCTCCTAAGATTTAGGAATGCGGAAATTACATTCTTTTTTCTGAGAGCAAGAAAAAATGAGAAAAATTTTGGACGAAAATGCAGAGCAATAACCTAGATGTTGAATTATGGGACCTCAAATTTGATGTCATGGTTAAGAGAGAACTCTCACAAATTTTCAACATTGGCTCATTCGATATGACTGAAACATATTTTTGGGAAAAAGTATTTGTGAAAGTGGCACCAAAGTGATGGGAACAAGGAACGTACTGATTTTTTTCATTTGCTTTTTCCAAGTCTCTTATATGTCCATTCACCTTCTTAGAACAGAGTTTAACAAAGATTGGGTAATTCTTGGTGATTGGGTCTTAGAGGGATGGAGCTTTTTGCAGTAAGTGAGCAAAAAATGAACAACCTAACCAGGTGTATGCTTAAATAACAAACATGATTTCCAATTAATTATTTTCTGGTTGTCTAAATTAAATAAGATATTTTTAATGCTTCACATCTCTAAGATTTTTTTTCATTGACTTATGAATTCATTTATTTATAGCAGTATTTGACAGTTATAAGATAAATGCTCTAAATTCTTCATTCGTTAAGAGCACTAGCAACATCTTTATTACCAAAGCTAAGTTTGCAATCATAACAAATCTTCTAAACACAATCGAAGCTATTTTTAATTTGGCTCTCTCTTGATTATTGTCATACAGAATATACAAAGATGGTAAAAGAAAAAAAAAAAAAACCTTTAAATTAGTTTTTCAGTTTCCTACTGTCCTATATTAAAGGCAACCTAATAGAATTTATAGGAGTAGAACCCTTTTAGGCAGCACTCTTTGTATTTTTTATTAAGTCCATACTTGCAGAATCTACTTAATGTCAATTTTGTACAATGGTTACACTGCACAGACTATTTTATTTTAAACCTGCAGGACACAATGATAAATTGATAATTGACCCCAAGGCCATAGCAAATAAAGAAGCCCTGTTTTTCATTAGTACAGTATTACATCGTTGTTAGGGGAAAGAAGAACGATGCTAATTGAGTACTGAGGAGTTGCACAATTAAGAAATCATCCATGGTTTTAATTTCACATGTTTAAGGCTGCAAATTTCCTAATTGTGAGCAGTAAAATAAAATAAGATTAATGTGAGATACAATTATATAAAACTGCACCATCCAGAAACAAGTTACAACCCTCTATATTTGACTACATGTTCACTAGTGTTATAGTTGACAAATATACTGTACTTTTGCTTTTGTGTCTCTCCTCCTCTAAAGCTGTAGTATTTCTACAGGCTTCAGATGTCATAGGATCCAGAGGATCCTATTAAGTATTACTATTATAGTGCATTTAGTGCAATGCAAATAGTCCATTTTTTGTTAAAAATCGGGATGGTTATTTAAAAAAGAAACTCCAGAGCCTCCTGCTATAAATGAGTTTATTCTGTATCAGGCTTTGTTACTCTAAGAGCAGAGGTGATAACATTTCTATCTGAACTAGACAGACTAATTCTGTGATGAAAAAACATGGATTCTTTCATATAAGGACCTGGTTTTTGTTTATTATTTATTGACTATCCTGTTGTGCTTGTACATTTTCCCCAGCACTTGAAGTTTCAGCACCTTTTCTCATATGAAACCAGCTGTAACTGAGACTGCTCAATTAAGGCCTCTTTAATTCAACTCCTGATTGCTTTTTTCCCTCTCCAGCATTTTTGAGTTCCTCTAACTCATGCTCACACATTTGTCTCAATGCAGTTTGTATTTTCCCCAAGCTCAGAGCTAGGGTGTGTTCATTCCTGATTTACGCCTCTTTTCCACAAAAGTGGTGTGATTGCAGCAGCACAATGTTCCTGCTTCATCTAGTGAAGCCCCAGACCAATTACAATAGGAAGAAGGGGACATGTTCTGACTACTTGAAACAGCAACTGATTTAGGGAAGAATGTTTAATAATATAGAAACTGAGCAAATCAAAAATATAGTGTAAAATTTAAGAGCCAGGCAGTAATATGTTCAGGTCACTCAAGCATTGATAACACCATCCCAAAGGAATAAAAAAGCTCAAATGTAATTAAATCTGTAGGTTCTGAAAAGCCAGTTAGTGTAACTTGTTTTGTCACATGTGGGTAAAGCAGAAAATAAGCATGTACACAAAGTACAAGAAGAATTTTCTCAAGAGGCTTATCCCAATCAACTAATATTAAATACAAAATGCACAAGAAAAGGAGGCAGCTAAAATAAATAGTAGCTAAAATAAATAAAATATATAAAGGGGAAAAATGCTTAGAAATTTTATCTTGATGACCTATTAAAAAAGTGATTAAAAATACATTTTAATCATAAGTCAGGGTAAATTTGTTCAAGTTGAACAATTCACAGAAGAACATAAGTCAGATCTGTTCTGAGTAAAATATGGCTTTACAAATTAATCTTGAGTAACACTTATGAGGAAGATAATAAAATTTTACAATTTATTAAAGGTCCATGCTTTGGTTAGCCAATATTTTTGGCTATTTACTCTCTGACATCTTCCTAATTCATAATTTTTGCTCTTTCTTTTGTCTCTCACAAATTCCAGCACAATTTCCAGATTTAATCTATGATACACTTGAAACTGGATTTTGACTATGAGTGTCTCTCCTTTCAGTGCTGTACTAAAATTAGCTACTTTAGAATGATAAACTTTATTAAAATAATAAGAGAATTAATATTTTCATTGTGTGGAATATTCTTCTTTAAAAGAAAGTATTAGGGAATGGGATAAAAGGCTGTGTTATGGTGCTTTGGAAATGGTGCATGACCCCTTGACTGGTTCCAAGGGTGTTCAGCAGACTCACCAGCTGTCTGTCACAGACCTTATGAGACTGGGAACATGCAGCCCACCCACCTGGCCTGTCAAGGTGTTTCACTGAGGAAATCTGGGAACCAAGGAAAGAATAGAGCCATAATCCAAGCACCGACCTGAACACTTCTTACACCTGTGCAGAAAATACTTGACATATGGGATGTGCAAGTCTCTTATTGTGATGGAGTTATTCGTACAAGTAGGATAATGGTAAATGAAAAAAACTTTTATTTCAAAGCAGCCCGTCTTCTCTGACCAGCATTACTTCAGTTCCACACAGCTTAATTCTCAGCTAAACAAAAGTAAGGTGGTGGATGTTGTGCCAGCTACTACACCTGTGACAAAAAAGACAGATTAATGGCATCAATATGTCCATGTCTCATCTCATCACCACTCCACATCTAGATCATGAAGTGAAGAGGAAACAGGATGAACACATTTGTGATGCTCTTAAGAGATGACCCATGAGGATGATGGGCAGCTATACCACTATTCTTTTAATTATATTTAAATTGTATTATTAATATTGGAAATATCTGACATATCTGCTCTAGTCTCAATTTTAAGATGAAAGTCATTTGTAGTTGGAAAAGGAATGGAAATTAGACTCATATACAGCACAGCATGCTTAAAAGTAACAATTGCCATTTTTGTTTTTGTTCTAAAATACATTTTAATGTAATTTCAACATATATTCTAGGTCAATAACTAACCTTATTAGGTTTAATGGGAGTGCCACACCATATATTTCCTTAGATAAAGTATATTTTTTGTCTTGCAATATCATTTTGCATAAGTTGCACTTTGTGCTTTCTGTTCATAAGGCAATATGACACCACACCTATAGAAAATTTGCCTCCAAAAGCAATTCAATGTTTTGTTAGCAAACTTTCAAAATGCTTTGAGGATGCTAATGGAACAAAAAACGCACACTAGTAAATACACATTAAGAGAATAGCTATAAATGGCTAACAAAATATTCTTTGGAAACATTGTTTTTCTACAGAAATTGAGTTGTCAAATTATTACAATATATGTGATTTTGGAAACCTTTATTTTACTAGTGGGCTGTACAAAAAGAAAAGTTTGCATAATGGTGCATTGTGTTCTAAGATCAAAATGCAGACCATTCAATCCAAGAAGAGTGTGACAACAACAACCAATTCAATTACATTTGTAGATTTTACCAAATAGCTCTCTTTAGTAGACCTACACCTACGCTAGGCAGGAAATAAACCCCCGAAAGCGTTTTGTCCTTGTCTTTGGCTAATCTGTTGTCTCTATAATAAGTGTGAAATCTCTAAATATATGCACATTTACTACAAGCAAACAAGCTGTCCAGAATCTAATTAGACAAAAATCTGCCCATCTGTTCTGCATTATCATGGGGTTTGCTCACGTCTATGTTGTCTCATTACTAAAAGGCGGAAAGGCAAATTGAATTGAGCTGGACTTCCTCTTAAAGTGGGATCAGGACACGAAGCCAGACCCTTGCTGTGAGCCTACAAAGAACCACTGGGAGAAAGTGGGGTGGGAGAAGTTTTCTTTTTTCTACGGCCACATGTCCAGTGCTTACCATGAGGCCTAAGAGGGTGTTAATACCATTGTTTGGCACAATAAGGCACACACTACAACCATATAACCCTTGTTTTCAATGCAAATTGTTTGCTTTTTTTGTTATCCCCTGTGTCCCATGTATCTACCTGCCATGGTATACTGCATTTCAAGCATAAAGCTGTTTAACCTATGCTGGAAAGTTTTGTTAAAGCTGAACTTCCTTATAAAAATAATTAGAATAATGTCTAACTTTTTCTAAAATTATCTTTTAATAACTTAATCAAGGTTTTAAAAATGTTACTCAAGGCCACAGGCTGCTGACAGTAATTTGTATGGAAAGAGGAAATTTTATGTGAACATGCTTATTTGCATATTTTCTAATCACTTATGTGATTAATACTTAGCACTTACAAGCGTTTGTATATATCTCCCATAAGAGCACTTTGCATCAGCTGTAAACTATTGTTTCTGAGAATATGAAATTCTAGTGGACTGCTGCTACATTTCTTAAACAGAAATGGAGATTTATTTGTGGTTCTGAATGCTCTAAATGAAGAAATACTTTGAAAATTACTACTTTTTGAAGATTTAGGAGGATCACTACAGATATGCATTCAAAAGTTGGGAGTACGTAAGGAAAAAACCAGAATGTATTTCAATCTGTTGCATAGCTCTCATTACTAGAGCACTTGTAGACATAACAAACTTTAATTTACTAATTCTGCTTAATGACAGCTCCTTGAAAAATGTAGGACTTGTGTGCCAGGTCATCCCCCAGAGGAGGATGAGCCCACTTTTCCTTCTGCTGCGAGGGACTGGATGCCTTACTCCCTGGAGTCCAGCTCACCTGCTGGTGAGCACCTCTGGTGCTATTTCTCACTGATCAGATTGACAGAGCAACATAAATGAAGGACAGATATGCTTAGGATGCTACAAAGACTGCTAGAATAGTTTTTATGCTAGTGATAGGCAGGTAAACATGGGTACAGTTAAGGGTATGTAACTTACCTCCTGTTCTGAGCATTCTGAGCAGAAGGAATTAGTACAAGTGAATCAGGCTGGATCCTCCTGTGCAGCACTCCTGTTTCCTGGTATGCCTTGTTGCATCACCTTCTCTATCCTGATGGCATACTAGCCAAGGCAGGACATTTTTCATCCAATAATGGCTTTGTGTAGAATGGAAAAAGTGACTAGGGAATAGGAAGCAGTAACAAAATTTTTTTAGGACAGCAAGAAGTTACATGTTTTTACATAAGAGCTAGTGACACATAAGCGAACAAACAGAATTGAACAGAAAATGAAAACTATTTTACAGAGCATATGAGGAAATTTGTCACATTTAATTTCCAATATTGCAACATTTCATATCCAATACTAACATTTTATTATAAAAGAATGTAGAACCCTCAAAAACTTCAGAATATACCACAAAATTTTCTCTCCATAGAGAGTAGAGTCTCTTCTGAAGTGTAGAAATAAAGGATTGCGTGTGCCTTGGAAAGGAGCAGCAAGAAGAGTAAAGGGGAAGAGTAAATTGACATGTACAGGTGGGGAACTGGAAACACTAAAGTAAAAAGAAATTTAGAAATATTTTCTTTAAGGGAAAAATCCAGTTTTAAATATCTTTCATGATGCATTTAACCTCATATGTTATGGAAAAATGCAAAACAATTTGGAAGATTTTCTTGTGCTTTATGCATACACACATTTCTGCTGGACTGAGAGCAGCTCTAATATCTATCAAGGAACAAAACTACAAAGCTGTAAGATGACAAACAAAAATAGGTGCTCTCATAGATTTCTCTTTAATTTTTTTTTTAAATTATCATTAAATACTTTATTCTTTCTTCTCGTACTACAAATATGTGTAACACAATTTGGTTGCTGTGATGTATATATAGGATTAAAATATTCTTCACAATAGTGGTATTCACCTTATACACATACTTTATGGCCATTATTTATTCCTGATTGCTTTTCACAATTTTAATATGATCTTCTTTTGATTCTTGCAGCTAACCAGAATACAACCAGCACAAAGGTGACACAAAACCCTGAACTATATATTCACTGTTTCCCTGTTGACATAATACTGATGCTAACTTCAGATTTTTCTGTCATCTCTATATAATGCATTCCTCATTCATGTGCTGTGTAAATCACTAAAAAAAAAAAAAAATCTTTTTCTTTTTCAGCTTCTTATTATTTTGTCTTAATTTATAGAGGTGGAACTTAAGGCAAGTTTACAGCTTCCACATAAATACTCATTTGCCAAAAGAAAACAAAATATATTTTGCCTTTAGACAATCTGCATTGATAAATTGAAATAGCAGGGAAGGGGGAAAAAAGGCTCATAATGCTTCATTAGTTAATTGCGCAGAGCACAGCTCTTTAGGGGTAAACAAGTGAAGGACATTTGCTGAATGGTCTGTGCCCATCATGCATATTATGGCCTAATGGTGCTAGTAATGGTAGGAGGCTCCTGGAGAGTCATCTGTCAAATTAGCACACTGAATTATTTATTGCCTCAGAGTAAAATCGAGGAAGGGAGCAGCTGAGATCCATTTGTAAGAAAATACAAGATAAAGAAACAACCCCTCCCCAAAATTGTAGTACAACTGCTTTGCATGTTCAGTTATGTCACCAGTATTTGTAAATATCAATAATATTTGAATGGTATATATGTGGAGAGATATTGGGATGTGCATGAAAGTTCTAATAAGCAATAATACTATACATATATACATTATCTTTGTGTATATATATTTATAGGTGATTTGCATAATGCTAATAATAATTTATGTTAATGTAAGTGTGATTACACTTGTTTATACTATATTTTGTATACTTAACATGGAATATAAATATATATATATAAAATATATACAGTATATAATACATGTTATGTATATTTTTAACTAAAAATTATAAAATGGAAGTGTACAAATGTGTTAAATACTGTGCTTCAGATGGAAGTACACGATTCTCCCTCTTCAACTGTCAGCATGTATGTTAACATATTCATCATGTTAAAGCTATTTCATAAAAACATGAAATAATTTCTGCAATCACTGAAGATTTTTTGATTGATCTTACTGCAACTGCATCTGAAGATTATGAAGATATGCATGATTCTTTCAAGTTAAAAAGTGTTGCTGCTGGGGTTCCTTATTGGCAATAACTTGGAATTAATCTTTATTGCTCAATATATCTTTTTCATTCCCTTCTGTTTTTATCTACTGTAAGTTATCAAAGTCATGGTAACTTTCCAACACTCCTGATGATGAATGTGTTCCATGAATAGCTGTTCAGACCCCAGTGCTTTTAATGACACCCAAGTGTCTTGTATCTTAATTACCAGTCAGGCTGTACCTCTGCTTTCCTCAAAGTTGTTTAAGTGAGATTTTTGTGATTTCTGACACTGTAGAAAGATGTGTCCTAGGAGTTGTCACTAACTTGTTGAGGGTACTTGAGATTGCATATTAACTTAATGACTTCTTACAGTGCACTTCCGTAAGGCACTGAACTGTGTTGTGAACAATTTCATCATTAATTTCAATGGTACTGACCACAAGAACACAGGTAAACATACATGCTCTGCTGCCTTTAAAAAACCCTACCAACCAAACAAACACATCCCTTAAGAGAATATTTACTTTCTTGTAAAACCTGACAGCTGCATTTTAGTACTTCAGACACTGGCTTTTTGAAAGAGGATATTTCCCTCCAAACACATAGATTTATTCACTTAGTCTTAGTTCATAGATTTGTTCTCTAGTCATAAAAATTTGTTGTGTTGCTACCTAAATTTGCTTTCCCATGATGTTATGAGCTGAAAGTAGGATTTTGAAATCTTTCTTATGATGGTACTTATTATTAAATATTTGGGGATAATTACTGCTTAGCTGACAACTTTGAATGTTTCTGTAGTTTGTTTTCCAAAATCAGGAAAAGCAGGATCTTCCAGAAAAGTACACTTTGTAACTTTTTTGCTCCCTTATAGACACCATTCTGCAGACAACTTACAGATATTGCATGTAGGCTAGTAACGACTACACAGAGAATTTAATACTTCAGACAAAGGTGTTTTATGCTTGACTATCTGTCTTGGTTTGGAAAGACAGGGACCAAAGAAAAGGGAAACTTCCCTTGGGGTTTGTTATACTTCCAAAATTGAGGAGAGGTCTTAGGCAACGATAAGGAGGGTAGGAATAACAGTTCTTTACTAGTTAGTCTAACAAGGTAAATTAACAATAATTACAATATTGACAACAAACAGAACTAGAGGAGAAAAAAAAAACCAAAACAACAAATCAGTCACAGTTCTTCCTCTGGTAACACCCCCCCTCCCCACCCCCCTCAGTACCGTCACAAGCAAATAGGCTAGCGGCAGCTCTAGAAGGGTGAGATGATTCCGAGGGTTCACAGTGGCTGGAGCTGTTGGAAAAAAGTGTCCCGGCTGGCAGGGGCTGTAGAAACACAGTGTGGGGAGACCTCGAGCAGAACTGAAGAAACCGTGGGTGCAGGGCAGGGAGGAAACAGGTTCCCAAAATCCCGGGGGACACACGAAGAGACCGGTGGTCCCACGGAGTCCGAGGTGAAGGGAATGGTGAGAGCTCTCCCCCTCGCCGAGACGAGCAGCCCTGGCTGTTCCCCCAGAGCAGAAAACTGCCCCCAGCGAAGTGGAATCAATGTCTCTGCCTTAGCTGCTTCCTTTGTTTGTTCCCGAGCACCCATAAGTACCGAAAAGCACCCAGCCATTAGCTTCTTAGCAACTTCTGGGAAAAAATTCTATAAGAAATCAACCCAACCCCCAACATTATCCACCCCGAATTTTTTCCCACCCCAATATGTTACATCAAATTTAAACTTTAAAATTATGTACATACATGCAATACCTTAATTATATACATATATACATGCAGCTCCAGATACAGGCACAGTGTCATGAGTAGCTTACCCTAAAACAAGATTCCCTTGAGGTATGCATCGAGTCTCTCCATCTCTCAGCATGACCCACCAGGTGCAGCCTGGTCCATGAGCAAAGACAACTCCACGGATGGGCTTGTCTTTGCTGGAGGCAGAATTAACCCAAACCATTTTTCCTAGCATACCTCTCATGTGTACCACTGGAACTTTATCTCCATCTGTTGTTCCCAAGGCTTCAGACTGGGCAGGGCCTGCTCGGTTAGTGGAACCTCGGGTGTTCACTAACCATGTAGCCTTTGCTAAATTAATCTCCCAGTTTTTGAAAGTCCCCCCACCAAGTGCCTTTAAGGTGGTTTTCAGCAGGCCATTGCACCGTTCAACTTTCCCAGCTGCTGGTGCATGGTAAGGAATATGGTACACCCACTCAATACCATGTTCTTTAGCCCAGGTGTTAATAAGGCTGTTTTTGAAATGAGTCCCATTGTCTGACTCAACCCTCTCAGGGGTACCATGCCTCCACAGGACTTGCTTTTCCAGGCCTAGGATGGTGTTCTGGGCAGTAGCATGAGGCACAGGGTAGGTCTCTAGCCATCCAGTGGTGGCTTCCACCATGGTCAGCACGTACCGCTTGCCTTGGCGGGTTTGGGGCAGTGTGATGTAATCAATCTGCCAGGCCTCCCCATACTTGTACTTGGACCACCGCCCACCGTACCAGAGGGGCTTCAGCCTCTTGGCCTGTTTGATGGCAGCACACGTCTCACAGTCGTGGATAACCTGTGAAATACTGTCCATGGTTAGATCCACCCCTCAGTCTCGTGCCCACTTATAGGTGGCATCCCTACCCTGATGGCCTGAGGCATCATGGGCCCATCGAGCTAGGAACAACTCTCTCTTGTGTTCCCAATCTAAGTCTATTTTTGCCACTTCTATCTTTGCAGCATGATCCACCTGCTCATTATGTCGGTGCTCCTCATTAGCCCGGCTCTTGGGGACATGGGCATCTACATGACGAACTCTTACAGGGAGCTTCTCTACTCGAGTGGCAATATCTTTCCACTCCTCAGCAGCCCAGATTGGTTTCCCTCTACGCTGCCAGCTGGCCTTTCTCCACCGTTCCAGCCACCCCCACAGAGCATTGGCTACCATCCATGAGTCAGTGTAGAGGTAGAGCTTGGGCCACCTCTCTCTCTCAGCAATGTCCAGAGCCAGTTGAATGGCTTTGAGCTCGGCAAATTGACTTGATCCTCCTTCTCCTTCAGTAGCCTCTGCTACCTGTCGTGTGGGGCTCCACACAGCTGCTTTCCACTTCCGGTTCATCCCTACAATGCGACAGGAACCATCAGTGAAAAGAGCGTAGCGTTTTTCTTCTGCTGGTAGCTGGTTGTACGGTGGAGCTTCTTCAGCACGTGCCACCTGTTCCTGCTCCTCTTCATCAGTGAGACCAAATTTTTCATCCTCAGGCCAGTTCGTAATTATTTCTAAAATCCCAGGGCGATTTGGGTTTCCAATACGGGCGCGCTGCGTGATGAGAGCGATCCATTTGCTCCATGTGGCATCAGTGGCGTGGTGGGTAGAGGGAACCTTTCCTTTGAACATCCACCCCAGCACTGGTAGTCGGGGTGCCAGGAGGAGTTGTGCTTCTGTCCCAATCACCTCTGAGGCAGCTTGGACTCCTTCATAGGCAGCCAAGATCTCCTTCTCTGTGGGAGTGTAGTTGGCTTCAGATCCTCTGTAGCTTCGGCTCCAGAATCCCAGCGGTCGGCCTCGAGTCTCTCCAGGCACTTTCTGCCAAAGGCTCCAGGACAGACCATGGCTCCTGGCTGCAGAGTAAAGCACATTCCTCACCTCTGGTCCTGTCCTGACTGGGCCAAGGGCTACTGCATGAGCGATCTCCTGCTTGATTTGGGAGAAGGCTTGTTGCTGTTCAGGGCCCCAGTGGAAATCATTCTTTTTACGGGTAACCAGGTAGAGAGGGCTCACTATCTGACTGTACTCTGGAATGTGCATTCTCCAAAAACCTATGGCGCCTAGGAAAGCTTGTGTCTCCTTCTTGTTGGTTGGTGGAGACATCGCAGTGATCTTATTGATGACCTCAGTGGGAATTTGACGCCGTCCATCTTGCCACTTCACCCCCAGGAACTGGATTTCTCGAGCGGGCCCTTTGACTTTGCTCTTCTTGATGGCAAAACCAGCTTCTAGCAGAATCCAGATGATCTTCTCGCCTTTCTCAAATACCTCCATTGCCGTGTTCCCCCACACAATGATGTCATCAATGTATTGCAGGTGTTCTGGAGCTTCACCCTTTTCCAGTACAGCCTGGATCAGTCCATGGCAGATGGTGGGACTGTGTTTCCACCCCTGGGGCAGTCGGTTCGAGGTGTACTTCACTCCCCTCCACGTGAAGGCAAACTGAGACCTGCATTCTGCTGCCAAAGGAATGGAGAAAAACGCATTGGCAATGTCAATAGTGGCATACCATTTCGCTGCCTTGGACTCCAGCTCATACTGGAGTTCCAGCATGTCTGGCACAGCAGCACTCAGTGGTGGAGTCACTTCATTCAAGCCACGATAGTCCACAGTCAATCTCCATTCTCCTTCAGATTTGCGCACAGGCCAAATAGGGCTGTTGAAGGGTGAGTGTGTTTTGCTGACCACCCCTTGGCTCTCCAGCTCACGGATCATTTTGTGGATGGGGATCACGGCATCTCGATTCGTCCGGTACTGCCGGCGGTGCACTGTTGAGGTGGCAATTGGCACCTGTTGCTCTTCCATCTTCAGGAGTCCTACTGCAGATGGGTTCTCTGACAGACCAGGCAAGGTGTTCAACTGCTTAATGCTCTCTGTCTCCACAGCAGCTATTCCAAAAGCCCACCTGAGTCCTTTCGGGTCTTTGTAATAGCCATTCCGGAGGTAGTCCATGCCCAGGATACTCGGGGCCTCTGGGCCAGTCACAATTGGGTGTTCTTGCCACTCTTTCCTGGTCAGGCTCACCTCAGCTTCCAACAAAGTAAATTCCTGTGATCCCCCTGTCACCCCGGCAATAGAAACAGGTTCTGTCCCTACATGCCTCGATGGCATCAGTGTACATTGTGCACCAGTGTCAACCAACGCTCTGTATTCTTGTGGCTCTGATGTGCCAGGCCATCTGACCCACACTGTCCAAAAGACCCGGTTCTCCCGTGCCTCTTCCTGGCTAGAGGCAGGGCCTCTCTAACCCTGGTTATTATTCTCTTCTTGAGCATACATAGTAGAGGTTCCTTCAAGGGGGTCTGACAAATCATCTCTTCTGTAATACCCGGCAGATCGGTCCTGGGAGGTTGAGGCTACCTTCATTTTTGTGGAACCCCCTCGATTACTGTTTCCCTCCTTGAGTTGATGCACCCGTGCTGCCAGGACAGAAGTGGGTTTCCCATCCCACTTTCCCATGTCTTCCCCATGGTCACGCAGAAAGAACCACAAGTCAGCTCGTGGGGTGTATCCTCTTTCTTTAGCTGGGGAATGTTGGACTCTGACTTTGGGGCCTGTGACTCGCACTGGTGCTGTGCTGATCTTCCTTATTTCCTCCCTCATCTCACTCATCTCCTCTCTAAGTTCTTTAGCCACAGCAGAGACATGAGCATGCATTGGGCCATTGACCATACTTTAATAATTCCTAAGCTTGTTGGCCACAGAACCCACTGTCTCTCGGTTGTTATCTGCATTGATTGTTGCAATGAAGGTGGTGTATTGAGCTGGCCCTAGATTTGCCAGACTCCACAACATTTGCCCTGTGCACCTGACTTTGTCGGGGTCATTATCGTGCTGTCCACCCCTCCCAAAGAGTACTTCTAGCACCGCCACTTCTCTCAGCTGTTGGATCCCTTCCTCGAGGGTTTTCCAGCGCAGCTTATGATGGTGCTCCTGCATTCTCTCTCTGTGGACAAACCTTTCTCTTACACTCATTAAAAGACGCTCCCAGAGGGAAAGGGGCCCAGGCTCCCTTACAAATACCTGATCCACACCTGAGTCTTGGGTCAAAGGTCCCAAATTCCTGGCCTCAGTACCATCCAGCTGCACACCTGTACCCATAAGGTCCCAGACCTGGAGTAACCAGGTTGTATAAGCCTCACGTCCCCGTCATACAATGTCCTTCCGCAGGTTACGGAGACTTTCATAGAACAGAGACTCAGTGACAATCTCTACCTCTGGCTCCCCTGCATGTTGTGAGGTCCCTCCTTTCTTATCTGATTTCATCTTAGACTTTCTAGTTTCCACAGGGGCGACTGCTGCTGGCTGTGATTTCCCTTGTGGTTCAGCTGGAGCCTGGACAGATGTAACATCTGTGGGTTCCACTGCTGCACCACAAGAGTCTTCCTTTTTGAGGCAGCAGGAGGGCTTCTCACTAGTGGGGGAGGTGTGCTCCTTCAGCATCTGGCCTATCTTTTTCAGCAGAACCCCCACCCAATCCGGCTGGTTTGTTTCTGAGGTGGTCTGTGGGGCAGGGTCAGGTTCTGTGGCAGTATCCCTGTTCTCTGGGGTAGGTATCAGGGTGGTTATCCAAGTCAATTTCCCCTTATCTCTGAATGCTAAATAGAGCAGGCCTGTCAGCAGCACCAGCCACTGCATGACATCATTAGCATACCGAGAAAATGTGAACCCTTCGAAAACTGGTGGGGTAGACCCAAAGAGCCAGGTGAAGGGTTGGGAGAAAATTTCCCCCGGTTTCATTTCTTCACAGTAGGTGCCATTATTAAAGTAACCCCAAAAACGTTCAGTTAGTATGCGATAGCTCTGGATCAATGAGCCTGCCTTCCAGAGGAAATTAAAAATCCAGGAATTCCTCACATTATCAACCCACAAAACAAACTCGATAACAGCCACGGTAGCTTTAGTTATGGGACCCATGTCTAGATAAGGGGCTACAAATGGAAGAAATATAGCTGTGGCCACGTGCCATCCAAACCTGGGTACACTAGACAACATTGTTCTACTTGATGAAGTTCTTAAATTCAGCACACAAAAAATTAGATTACTCGAACTGTTATTCCTTTTTACCCTTTTTCCTCTCGATGTCCTCAGGCCCCACGTTGGGCGCCAAAATCTGTCTTGGTTTGGAAAGACAGGGACCAAAGAAAAGGGAAACTTCCCTTGGGGTTTGTTATACTTCCAAAATTGAGGAGAGGTCTTAGGCAACGATAAGGAGGGTAGGAATAACAGTTCTTTACTAGTTAGTCTAACAAGGTAAATTAACAATAATTACAATATTGACAACAAACAGAACTAGAGGAGAAAAAAAAAACCAAAACAACAAATCAGTCACAGTTCTTCCTCTGGTAACACCCCCCCTCCCCACCCCCCTCAGTACCGTCACAAGCAAATAGGCTAGCGGCAGCTCTAGAAGGGTGAGATGATTCCGAGGGTTCACAGTGGCTGGAGCTGTTGGAAAAAAGTGTCCCGGCTGGCAGGGGCTGTAGAAACACAGTGTGGGGAGACCTCGAGCAGAACTGAAGAAACCGTGGGTGCAGGGCAGGGAGGAAACAGGTTCCCAAAATCCCGGGGGACACACGAAGAGACCGGTAGTCCCACGGAGTCCGAGGTGAAGGGAATGGTGAGAGCTCTCCCCCTCGCCGAGACGAGCAGCCCTGGCTGTGCCCCCAGAGCAGAAAACTGCCCCCAGCGAAGTGGAATCAATGTCTCTGCCTTGGCTGCTTCCTTTGTTTGTTCCCGAGCACCCATAAGTACCGAAAAGCACCCAGCCATTAGCTTCTTAGCAACTTCTGGGAAAAAATTCTATAAGAAATCAACCCAACCCCCAACACTATCTTTAGAAAGAAAAACAACCAAACATTCAAATACTTCTTAGTGTGATTTCTTTGTTTTTCATTGTAGTTTCAACATTAATTTCAAAGGCTCAGTACTTCTTATTCTAAATATAATTTAGTTCCTGCAGCACTGGTATTTTTGAAACTTACCCACACTTCAAGTATGAGGACACTAAAGACAGAAACCTTGGGTGTGAAGGATGAGAGCTTCTTTTCTCTTCAGCATGGCAAAAGACATGCTGATAACTAGTAGTAGAAACTGGTTATACAGTATTAGAAATACCTCCTGGCGTGAATCCCATGTGAAGAGAATTTATTCAAAGGAAGCACATATCTTGATAAATGTCTGGACGCAAAAAATAATTTTGATAATCAAGCTTACTGCGGTGCTTTAAAGAAAATACCTGTGTTTCTGAGAATATTTTTGCTTCATTTTCTCAGACTTTATGCTTAAAGGTATGACTCTCTCCTTTATTTCTTCTTTCCCTTTCCTTACTCACAGACTTGGTCACACACACACACACACACACACACACACACACACACACACACACAC
>CM031878.1:14921990-14998104 GCA_018697195.1 Certhia americana
CACACACACACACACACACACACACACACACACACACACACACACACACTCTCACTCTTCAATGTTGCAATTTTTATCCATATATGTCCTGAAATAAAAATCACTAAAACAGCATTTCAAAAATGAGTTTATAGTTGCTGAAAACATATTTGATGAATGAGAATTCTAGCACTTTTAAAAATACTGCCAGTTTGATGTAGGCTGAAGTATTTTTATTTAATTGTATATGATTTGTATAAGAAGTAAAATTAGCAACAATGACTGGACAAAGAGAGGAAAAAAACTACTTGTCTGTCTAACACCACATAATTGTTCCTCAAAATTTCATGCCTAGAGGGCTTGACTGCTTGATGATTATTCATTTGAATATACTTTGTCAAGAAATGTGGCCTTAGAATAAAATCTGAATTTCTTACGACCAAAGATTTTTTTACCTGTCAATCTAACATTTCATTGTAAGTTTTCCTCTCACAGAGAGAATAAAATTATACTTCTTTTCCCTGTTCACTGCCAAGGAGAGAGAAGAAAGCACAGAAGTAACAAATACTTGAGTTACCTTCAAGTACATATGACAACTAGACCACAACCTAAGTGCTAGTGCATAGATAGTATTTAGCTATTGACGTACACCTACAGTTGAAAGAAAGGAACTTATCCTCTGAAACAAGGCCTCCAAAATATAACTCCCATTTATTTTTCAGTAAAATGGGAAAAAATTTTCAATGGCAGACCCCCAGTGAAGCAAGAGACAAAGCATAGGACAGTTAGTTCTACTTTGATTAGCATCTTAGAAGCCGTTACGGTCTAAAGTAAATGTATTCTGAAGAATGGTTTACATGTGTTTGCAACAAACAACCTGTGCTTGTAAACAGCTGGCATCTGCTCAGGATCACACAGGAACAGAGCCCACTTGATTTGCATTTAAAACTATTATTCCAGGGATAAAACAGTCGAATGAAAACTGAAGAGTGCCAATTCAGAATCACAATGAAAATCCTTTGGAAAAGAGCAACTAAGGTCGTATCTTGTGTAAAAAAATTACATGCAAACCATAGGCACAAGGGAAAGCGTGTTTGTATTTTTTAATTATTAGCTGAAGCTTGGTTTGAACAGCAAAATATTTAACAATAACCGATTTTCCAAGTCTTAGTTCCAAGTTTGTCACAAGGCTTAAGTTCGGTCAGTTGTTTTCCTGATGAATTTTATTTTGCTTCCAGAAGACCTGCTGGAATTAATCCAGCTGTGCTAAGGCAATTATTTTGCATACAAGCCTAGATTAATGGGTTGCCATAGAGCAGATATGGATCTTAAGGAAGCCATATTCTGACTGATATAGGGACTGCTCTGTATTGGATCATATAGTATCACGTTTGATCTGCATTAAGCTATGATACATAACCAGGCCAAAGTTTATAATAGTGTGAAGTTTTCATATTGGAATTGTGCTGGCTTCAGGAAGGTTGGACATACAAACAGCACAGCATATTTGAGTGTCACAGACAGGTGATTTGCAACCTGAACCTACAGTATTTTGATGAAGGTGCAGTTGGCCTTAAACTATTACCGAATCACAGTTGCAGCAAGTACATCTAATTGACCCAGTTTTCTTAGCTATGAATTGTACCCAAATTTCAGTTCTCTAGCTGCATGCACTGCACATCCACACTTATACTGTGGTTGAAGGTTGTGTCCGTTTCACCTAGAGAAACATGGATATGACTGAAATAGTGGCTTAAGGTTGAGCTAATTCTCTTTAGGATTAGAGATGTAGTATTGGCCTGTTTTCTCCTAGTCCTCACTGGGTAATCAGATTCTTCTGCATTGTACTGCACTGTGCCAACATGTCTGTACAGTCCTGTGCAAAAATTAATGCAGTCTAAGAGCAATACTTTTGATTGTTATGCCAATTCTCAATGATTACTGAGAGGAAGGTTATTTGATATAAGTACACACTTTGAAATTTGCCAGCCAGGAGGAATGATGGGTGCCTGAAAAGGACCTTACCACTAAGCCCTTGTAACTGAAGTTGGCATTTACAGAAATTTGTACAGTCCAACTGTCCAATGACAGAATAAGATTTTGGAGATTGCCTGCTCTAAAATGACGGACTGAATTATTCTTCCTACTACAGTTCCAGCAAATTTCCGCAGAGATCCCAATGGTTCATGATAAAGTTGCAGCAAAGTCAAGGCATTAGGACAATACTTTCACTGATCTTCAGTCCTCTTCTGTGTTTAAACTTGGAAGAATCCCATAGAAAGTGACCTCTGCCACATCCATGGAGGCAAATATCATGAAGGTATTTTTGCATAACTACTTCATGGGACAGAGGGCCACAATGGTTATGTTAAAAGACTGGAGGGAGTGTTGAAACTCTGGGTTTTTTAGATTTTTAAATTTTAGATTTTTTTTGTTGATAGGGAATGATCTTTGAAGATATGTTATAGCTGATTTGAAGTTTTAAAAAAGCTTTCTAAAACTGAGTAATAGCACTGAGTCTGTAAGAGTATAGTTAAACAAAAATGTAGTATATCACAGGGTAAAAAAATGTAAAATTTAAAATTTAAGGTGGTGGGTTAAAATTACATATATAAAACAAAATTAAAAGTTTACAGCTTTTTTTTTTTTTTTTTCTATGCTCAAAATTCCAACAGAGGAGAAAACTCTGGCTGTGGAATTAAGGCATGCAATAGGTCTGAGTGCCTTTAAGGACAAGGATCACACCTGCACAAGAAGCCCTGTCTCTCTATCAGCGAATAATAGGGTAAGGCTTGATGGCTGACATTTTTAGGGTCAGTACAAATAACTGTTGTTGCTCTTCCATGTTCAGTTACCCACTTCTGGTGATCTCCTGCAATCTTTAAGGAGCCTTACAACACTAATTCATGATATTGTGAAAATTGCTCAAAGGCCTCTGCCTGGCCATTAGCTACCAAAACTTACAGTCCCTAGTAGTCTGCAGGAGCCAAAGTCCACCTCTGTGGCATGTGATGCTTGACAGCGTCCTTTAAGGGACACAACACTTTGCCAGCAAGAGATATGTCAGGAAAAGAGGCTGAACTGTCAGGCAAGAGCATCTTCTTATGCACAAGGCAGAGGTCAAAAGGTAGATTCCCCAGAGGAGATTTGACATCAGCAGATAAAATGCAAAAACAGACAGTTCAGTTTGGATTTACTTAGGACCTTGTAATTTTATGCTTACAATATGCCAGAGGGTTATGGATTGTACACAGTCTGGGAAAGTTGGATAAAGCATGGAGTAGAAAGGCTATAAAGGCATAGATGCAGCTCAGATGCACATGGCAATCTTGCTTTGAAGCATTTGGATCTGCCATGATTTTACTTTACATCATATATATATATATATATATATATATATATATATAAAATTATAAATATTATATAAATAAATATAGTTAGATAAAATATAAAATTATGAAGCAAAATCATTAAATGGCTTAATTAGACACATTCTTTTTTCTCCATCTCTCTGTGTCTCTCACCCTCTCTTTCTTTCTGTCTGTATTTCTAAAAAGTTTTATTTTTATATCCACAGTGTTGTGCTTGGAAACTTTACTTGGAAGAAAAAAATTCCCTTGAAAATAATTGCAATTTCTGATTGCAAGCTTTAGATTTTTTTGGGTTTTTTTTTTTTTTTTTGTTTTTTGGGGGGGGGGTTGTTTGTTTGTTTGTTGGGTTTTTTGTTTTGTTTTGTTTTGTTTTATTAGAGATAGTAATTTGAGCCTTTGTTTTAAATTTCATGAAATTACATTAACTAAATGATGAAGGAGGTCTATCTGTGGCAATTGTGTCATTCAGAATTCAATTTTCTTTCAGTATCAACAGGAATAAAATTATATGTTTAAACATTAAAAAAATGCCACATATATAATATATCAAATATTATATACATTATTTATTATATATTACATTACAAAATATACTCAGATTTTTCTCATATATCTACTTGTTTACTTTCCCAAAGTGTTCTTGAGTAAACAAACAAGAACACTGGATAATAAATATAATTTTTGTCCAGTTTATTTTGTGTGACTCTTAGTGATTCTGCATTGTTAGTCTTTTCTTTCTACTTCAGTATTTTTATCAAAAGATTTCAATTTCATATTTCCTTTCTTGAGGCTGCAAAAAGTTACCATTTAGAAATAACCTTAATTTACCAAATACAGTGTAGTTAGTAAAATGCAGTTTTGTTACATGGAAACTCATGTAATTTGAAATAATTATGTTGTTGAGCACACGCACAACACTATAGATATTTTACAGGTCTATTGTAAGTATTCATTAAAAAAAAGACAAACTATGTATTAGAAAAGCCTTTGATGCACTGAATTCTTAAGCCAACAGCTACTTCACAAAGATATCTTATAGAGTTATAGCTTCTACTTTAATTCTCACACACACAGTTTATTCAGGACTCTCATAATTTACAATCTACCTCTTAAACAACATAGTAGTTGAAATCTTCCCTTTAATTTATATGTTCATACAAGTACACTAGTACACACTGTAAATGTTTTATATCCAAACTCATATTACATTGTTGAACATTTTTATTTTTTGTGATGAGAAGATACAAAGATGCCTTTGTTTTTTTTCTCCTATGAAAGGCCACCAAGATTATCTGTATTGAGGTTTGGAGCATTTGCTGCTGTCCTTGCTATGTGCCTAACACTGTGGATATTATTTGACATTTAAGTCTCTAGTCTAAAGCAATAAAATGAAGGCTTCCTGTCTTATTGATTTGGTAAGGTCTGTTTTCACACAAATAAAATGGAACCCAGTTTAATGCACTTTTAACCAATGTCTGTAAATGAACCTGAGTCTTCACAATTTTGGAAGAGCTCAATCTAGAGTAAGCAGTTCATATCTGCAGTAAATCAATTTCCACGAACAGGATGCTGGAGGCTAAAGAGATCAGGAGGGTGTTTTTAAGACTGTCTTGAACTTTCCTTAACCAGAAAAAAATGTCTGATATAGGAAGAGAAATTTTTTATAACATTTCAATTAAAACTTGACATCCACATAAGCATTACCATTGCATTGTTGCAACTGACCTTATTGCAGGAAGCATACATGAAACTGTAGGTTCAGGTAGCCTGTCAGCTCTCATGTGAACGTGAAGGATACCCACCACAAGTATTTCTGGTGGTGTTTGAGGTCTAATAAGAGCCTCATTACCATTCTTTCTCAATACGCAAATTGCATGTTGCCGAATGATGTTGTCAATCATCCAGTATATGTTTTAAATTTCTAAGTACATGTACCTTAATATTAGTGGAGTTCTGCTTCAATTTTCTAGACTATTAAATCTGAGAAGGAATGGAGCTAGGTTATGTCTTGTTTTACAGTACCTCCCCAAACAGCAAAGAACGAACCATCCCCATGAGCCATGTGATTTACATGTTGAGGCTTCCAGAAATATTATTTTCTGTTTTACTGTGCTGGTTATCACAATATTTCTTCACATACCATGCAGTGTGTGGGAAAACCCTGCTTTCACAGGTCTCCAGGTCTGTAGTGTTGGAGCAGGAGAGGTCCTTTGAACACCTAAGCCTAACTTACTTGACTGCTCTTCCATCCTCTGTGGCTCATACAGGAGGACAGTTTCACACACTTTCTGCTGGCCATCCCCAATCATTACATAGCTGTCAATAGGAGTCAGAAGGACTTGAGAGACAGAGAGTGACAAGTACTGCAATTTTCCCTCAGACTGGGACAAATTGTATTAGCATATCTGCTAATGGGAAACCAGGGTTCACACTCTTATCAGCCTCTTGAAAGAAATGACCCAGAGAAGAGCTTGCAACTGCCCTGTTTGAGGCAAATACTCAAAATACTTTGAGCCCTGTGCCCAGCTAGGATTTTGGTACATTAGAAGATTCCTTTAGGATACTTACAATGTGCATGCAGGTTTTTCTTCTGATAGTCCTACATATCAAGACATGTTTTAGGTCGTAAGAATTTTAGAGATAGATTTTCTTTGGCAGATTTTCTTTTGCATTTTTTCCTATTTGAAAGTTCTTTTCTTCAACATGCCTTTTAAAACTGCTCTTCAAATGCATCCAACTGTTCCTTCAGTGATAGACACACACACATGCAACTTCCAGTGCTATTGAAATAAACTCACTAGGAACAATTTTCTGCAGTTTCTATTGTTATACTAATAGCCATATTCCAGCTCTGCATACCAGATCCTCCCTCCCTCCCACAGGCTGTGTTCTGCCAGGTGCTTGCAGGCAGAGCTGCCATGAACAATGGAAAATACATCTCACTGAAACTTTGACTGTGCTATAAATCAAGTGTCCGAAATACATATTGCTTTTAACACTTTGAAATGGCAGCAGCTAACATACCACAGGTGTGCATCAAGTAGCATTATGGGAAACCAATGTGTAGGCAAAAGAAATACTTTCAGTTTTAGGTCAGTGAATAAATTAGATTTGAATGGGCTGCATTCGCTCTATAGATTTAGTGCTGTTAAAACTAGCTGTAAAGAGATCATACAAAAGCCTGACACTAAAATCTCATGACTTCTATTTTGACACTCTGACCAGAAAAGCAAGCAAATCAAATTTTCTCATGAACAGCTATGCTTCATCTGTCATAGAATCATAGAATTCTTAAATATGGAGAAGATCCTTAAGATCATCAAGTCCAAGTGTAAACCATTCTTGTTTGTGATCAGGGTACTTTATTATTCAAAGCAATTAACATTTCAAATGTGTTGATATTTCTTTATCATGTCATTCCTTTCAATATATATAAATAATCCTTTATGACTTGATGTGGAAATTTTCTTGAGAATTTCCAGGAAGTGGCCATATCTTCCCAGCTTGATTTAATTCCCTGTGCTGATGTCAATCACTTCTTGAGGGTTTTTTGTTTCAGGCTATTTATTCTGCATATCTTTTATCAGAATATGGGACCTCACCTGCCAGTTTAAGTAACTGGACTAATGCCTGCTTAAGCTAGAATTTAATACAGAAAAATTTTATGTCTTACATATTCAGTGGCTCAACTGAGAGGACTAGACAGCACCATTTGATTTTATAATCTATGCACTTATAATTCAGATACCACTGAACCACATCTAGATTTAGCAGTGTCTTTGCAGAGGCAGGACACACAGTAAATTAATAAGAACATGCCAACAAGAAGATTAACAAGAATACCACACCATGAGAAGGTCCAGGCACTGAGATATCTTTTTTACCCCACATGCTGCAGACCATGAGAGAACTCACCTGCTGACAGAGATGTAGGAGGATACAGACTTCTGGCACATTGACATTTCTGAGCTGAGAGGGATAGTTCTGAGAAATTGTGAATAGTGTAGTTTTGAGGCATAGAAAAGCCTGGGGTAAGAGCAGTTTTCTCCATGAGAGAGGACTGCTGATTCTATGGACAGCGAACCTTTGACAGCCTCTGCAGAACAGCTGCTGGAACTGTTTTGGCTCTGGTATCAAACTGGAAATATTCAGGCACTATCTTCTTCCACCAGAGTTCAGCAACAATCTGGTTAGATGAATTCTGCTAGTTAGTGAATATTTATGTTCATTCAAATAAATGTATCTTCTAAAAGAGAGAGACTGAGGAGGAGGGAAAGAATAAAAAGAGACAAGAAAGATACCTCAGAGATGGACTAGTCTCATTTGCTTGGCGCATATGGCTGGCTTTCATTCTATGCTCTTCCACTTCAAAGCAGTAGGCCTACCTTTCATTCTCTGCTATTCCACTTCAGAGCAGTGGGCAGACATTCACCACAGTACCCAGGGAAAACAGAGAGGGAGTCACTCGTTGAGTCAGATCAGATAGCTGTACAAGTTAATACAGAGTCATGAAATGATCCTGTTCTGAGTGTCCCACCAAAGAAACTCTAAAGTGATTATTTTTGCTTCCTTTAGTATTTGTTTTCAACCTAGCAGTGTGCTAGTAATTTTGACCTCATCTTCTATCAACTTTACTGAATACATTTTTTTCTTAGCCTAGCAAGGACTTAGCTTTTTTAATTCTATATTAAATAAATCATAAATAAAATTTACACAAGAAACAGTACAAGTTTTCATGTTCTGCTTCATGAAATCACCCTAGAGAGGTCCTGTTTCCAGGAGAGATATTTCAGGTAGTGTGTATAGGTACTGGTATACTATTATTAAGACAAAAGCTTACAGGATCTTGCTGCAGGACAGAAGCTCAATTTTCTTTTGCTCTGTCTTGCTTTATTAGATTCTATTATTTATAATGTGATTCACACTTGAGTCTGAACCTGTGCAGACTAAAAAGTGTGTTATTGTGTACAATTATTATTGTCCATATTGTATTCTGACTGTGAGCATTTCACATGGGGATGTAAGGGGGTAAAAAACCACTTCATTATCCTTACATAGAGAACATAAAAGCCAGCCTTCATCTGATGAGTGGAAGATCTGCTTTCTTACCTGCTCTCCTGGGCTTGCACATCCATTAAGTAGTCATTGGATAAAATACAGAAGCAGTCCTGTGAGCAGGGCTATGGTCCCTTACCTCACAAATGAGTGCCCTATTCATAGGGCTAGAGAATCACACTCTTGTGAGCTCTTTCTGGCTGAATAAATCTTGAATTCCTTCTGCACTGTGGCACATCTTAAACAGAAGGGGTATGTCTGCCCAGGCAGCTTGTATTCTGATCGCTTTAGTAGAAAGAAATGTGAAGTACAGCAAGAGAGTGAGATTGAATCTGTGTGTTTAGCTGGTTTGGGGGCGGGGGGGGGGGGGGGGTAGGTGGGGGTGGAGGGGGGAGTCTTTTTTGTTCTTTTTGAAATAATAACTTTATCCACTGAGCTGCAAAACTAGCTTTTGCTTTGGTTGTACTTTAGATCAAAATGCCTGACACAACAACATTTTAAAAAGATGCAAATACCGTTAGGTGGTGTTAGGCTCACTCTCTAAGGGTGCACAAAAATGGAGCCTCTCTAAGGGAAAGCTTGGTGACTGGGAAACTTCAAAGCCACAGAGTAGTTTATGAGATCCAGACACCTCCAGAGACAGCTAGCAACTCAGAATAGAGCCATAGCGTACAACTTCAGTGTCTAACTTCTGTCCATCTTGCTTCCTTTAAATCCTTTATGAGATTTGGCCCTAATACAGTGTTTACTTCCTTAAGGAACATAATGATTTTGTAGCAGAAGTATAGCAAATTGACAGACACTTAAAGCAATATTCCGTCCAGATGAAAATAGCTAGCTGGAACAATCACTTCTTATTAAATGTGAAACCTGATTTTAATTTTCATCTATAGCCTACTGTAGAAATACAATGACCAAGATTAAATGAATTCTGCTGTGACTTAAATATATCATAAAACATAAAAGAAAAATGTGGTTGAAAGTAACAAGGTCTCTGGTTTAAATTATGCAATACTTGCGTTCTTATTTACATGTTAGAAAAATCTGCGTGTTGCATAAATATACTCAGAAGCAATAGAATAAAATAGATGAATTACTGTGATTGATATCAGATATGGTATATCCTAGAAATCTGAGTGAGAAAGTCTGTTTTCTAGAAGACATGTCTCTGAGACAGAAATTGAGAACATGAGAAACAGAATGCTATCTGAAAAGTAAAAGAATACGGGAGTACAATATGAAACAATATTAATCAGTCCTTGATATGGTGAAAAAGCTAGTATTGTCACAAACAGAAATTTTGATCAAAGTCTTAGCCATTATTTTTTAAACAAATGGCTAGAATAAATATAAAAAAAAGTCAAAATTAATTATTTTGTAATATACATTTTCACTGTAATAATAATTTACAACTTTATCACACTTTTCTAATGTAATTTTACTGAGTAGTTAAGAAATCCTTTCAGGTAAATCTTTTTCAGATTCCATTAGCACTTTCAAGAACTCTAAAAAAAAATCATGTAGTTTATTTGTGAACATGAAGGCACATTATCAAGAATGCTCTTGCACCCTACTGAAATAGGCTTTTCTATCAGAAGAACTTGCAGGAAGATGCAAGTCAAGTTTGGAGAAACCCTTGTTGCCACTTTAAATATTGCTGTATCCTACATGAAATAATATTTTTTTCTTAAGTCAAGGTTTCTCTTTCATTGACCAACACTAAAAAGGTATTTTACCTGTTCAGGTTATACTTTTATAGACATTAATATTATTAGTATGCTAATCTTAAGACTCATCTTCTACATGTTTGCCCAATTTGCAGGCAGAATATGTTTTCAGTCAAGTCCAGTAGTTACAGGACTAAAAAACTGAATGGAAATAGCTATTGTACTAGGAAACTCACATTTCTACATGAAAATTAATATTATTTTACACAGCTAACTCACATCTTTATGTTTCAAACATAAAGGATAGCATTACATCCAGAGAGATCTGGACAAGCTTGAGAAGTGTATCCATAGAAATATGATGAGGTTTAACAAGGCCAAGTGCTGGTGCTGCACCTGGGTAGGAACAACCCCCAGTATCAGCACAGGCTGGGAATGAACAGACCCAGAGCAGCCCTGCCCAGAAGGACTTGGGAGTGCTGGGGGTGAGAGGCTGGACATGTCCCAGCCATGGCACTGCCAGCCCAGAGAGCCAAACATGTCCTGGGCTGCATCCAGAGCCCCGTGGGCAGCAGGGCAGGGAGGGGATTCTGCCCCTCTGCTCTGCTCAGACACACCTGGAGCACTGCACCGAGATAGGGTCTCCAAGATAGGATGAACTTGGACCTATTGTAACAAATCCAGAAGAGGCCACCAAGATAATCATAGGGCTGGAGAACCTCTCCTGTGAGAAAAGACAGAGAATTGGGATTGTTTAGCCTGAAAAAGTGAAAGCTTCAGGAAAACCTGATTGCAGCTTTCCCATACCTGAAGGGAGCCTGCAAGAAAGATGGAGCAGGACTTAACAAGAGCTTGTAGTGACAGGACAAACCTACTGAAAGATGTTTAGATCAGATATTAGGAAGAAATTCTTTAATGTGAGGGTGGTGAGGCACTGGCAAAAGTTTCCCAGAGAAGCTGTGGATGCCCCATCCCTGGAGGGGATGACCAGGCTGGATGGAGCTCTGAGAAACCTGGTCTAGTGGAAGGTTTCCCTGTCTACGGCAAGGGAATTGCGACTAGATGACCTATAAGGTCCCTTCCTCTTGGGTTTCTGTGTGATTTTGTTCTTTTGAGAGAACAAATGCGTGCAGCAGGTCAGTTCATGGGGAATAACACCGCCCCAAAGGTGATGAGTATCTTTATACTAAAAATTATGTCTACTTTGTTTATAAAAGATTCCCAATACCTATCTTTCATGTTAGGAAGTCAGGCTCTACTCTAAACCATCCAAAGATGCCCACGCCACAGCAGAAAATGGAGAAGGTGAAGAAGGAAGAAGAAACCCCAAAGCTACGTGGAGACTCCATATTGTGGTTTTCTGCTTATCAGTCTAAAAACTCTATAAATATATTTTTCACCCTGTGACTAACTAACTATCACCCTGCTTAAACTCTTGTGGTTTGTAAATCCTCACACAGAAGTGGTAATTTTTCCCAAGCGCCAAAATCAAAGGCACAGGAGTTTTTGACTCCTTGTCAAGGTTTCCCAGCCCCCTGTCCAGGTCTGGAATCACCCAGGACAGTCAGAGGAGTGTTCTGGACTCCAACACCTTCCAATCCACACTATTCCATGATTCTGAGATATAATTCCATACTGAGAAACTTCAGGAATGCTAGTGGCAGAGCCATTCTCCTCATAACACTAAAGCTAATGAATGGTTACTTCTGATGAAATTCTAGTAGGTCTTACTGAAGGGAAAATGATTCCATGATTGTAATTAGTAAAAAAATTCTGGAAAATTATAGATAATGAAATGCATATAATTTTTGCCCTTCACATTTAATCATGTATGTAAAAGAGACTTATTTTTATTTGGTGTTATTCTTAGTCTAAAAAGGGACTTTTTTTTTCTGACACTATGAAAAAATGCCTTTTTGGTATCTGCTAAAGTCCTTGCTTGTCCCTCTACTGGTACAATAAAAACCAGCTTGCTATTATCTGTCTACATATTTTCTTTCAATTTCTCTGATGCTTCCTTCCTGTATAATGAGAAATTTCAGGTTTAAAAAAATCTAAAGGCAAATGTATAAATCACAGGATATATGCATTTAACTAAAATATCCCTTCATACACTTATGTGGAGGTGAAACATAATGAAATAACAAAAACAGATGAGGCTATAGAACCTGAAATATTCAAATATCATAGCAATCCAAGATATACATAGTCATCCAAGTCTTTAACTTGTGGCCCTTCAAGTAACTAATGAGATTGGAAACATAGGAATCCATAATTAAATAAAGAAAGAAGTGAATGAAGCAAGCACCATTTCTCTGCATATTTCAGACTGGAAGTGCTACTAGGAACAATCCTTATGAGTTCTGGCCTACATGCAGTCAGTTATGTCATGAGCTGGACAGAGAACAGGTCTGATTCATATTTGTTGTTCTTGCTTTGAACACATTAACTGCAGGCATTATTAAGTTTGCAATGAATAGAATATATCCTATCCTCACCACACCCCAGAAACTGGACTAGGTTTTGAAAAAAAAATTGCATGTACCTTACTCTAAACTTACTGTTTGGTATTCCCTTGCTGCACTTACACATTTCTGTATTCTAACAAAGGCCACAAAAAGGACTCACTTTGGTTTTAGAACTAAATTTCCACCAAGAATAACAAAATGATTTATGTTAAGGATTACCATTTCCTTCTGCCATACTTGGCCTAAAGGCCATGATGCCACAAAGCAATTAGACAAATTTGTGCTTCTGTGTGCCATTCACCAGGACATCAGGACTCGCCATTGCACTATGCTGAAGAGACTTCTCTCCAACATCTCATCAGGTCAGGTTCCTAATTTCCTATTTATATGTAGCCCAAATAAAACAGGAATGCAAAGGAACAATAGCTCTACTAAGCCACTCTTCATTTCCTGCAGCTGGGCAAATGGACATTCTCTGTGTGCCCAAAAGATTCAGGAAGGTCCTGAGGACTGATCACATGAAGATCTGACAAGGTTTCCCAGAAGCCACAAAAGATATACATACAGTTTGTGTGCTGGGTTGGTAGGAAGGAAATAGCAGCACACAGAACACTGTGGCAAGTATAAGAAAACTTTTTATATACACAGATGATCTGACAATTATTTAGTTAGTATGTGTGACAAATAGAAGAAATCTGGGGTAGAATCAAAGATTCTTTATTGAATGTTTACAAACATTTTCCTTCTGGTTAAAACATGTCAAAGGGATACTATTTTACATGCTCAGGATTTTTCTTAATTTCCTACTATACAGGCTATGCAGTTGCCAGATTTAATATAGATATATATATTTGATTTGGCTTTCCTCAAGGACTATGCAATGTCTTAAATCATGCATGTGGTTCTGCATTATAGATGAATAAAAATTAAAGAATAAATACAAATTTACATTGACATTTTAGTACACAACAGGAAAATTTGTAGGGAATTCAACACTTCTAATTAGAGATTTCCATAATGTTCGTGATAGATATATACTAAGAGGAAAACCTTTTCTGTGACTTTAGAATAGGCTGGTGATTTATGTTTACAGTTCATATGTTCATTAAAGTTACTTCCTTTTAATGGTACACTATTTGAGTACCACTCTTTTGTGTATAGATATAAACTTGTTTTGTCACTATACCTTTCTTTATAAGCAGCTGTCTCCTTTTACATCTAAAGTCTTGTCATGTGAAGATGACCCAGCTCACTGAAGAGCCCTTTGCTGAAGATGGGAAACAAGGAAAAGGTTTGGTTTGTTTACTTAGAACACTAACAATGACAATGGAGATGAAAAGGAAGACAATCAGAGAACATACTATATTCTATATGTTATTTAAGTGACATGGAATTTTCTTTTTCCTTTCCTTTCTTTTCTTTCGCTTTGCTGATTAAGAAACAAAGATACTTAAAAAGTTTCCTATCCTTTAAATGACAGAATTGCTTCTCCTGAATGGAGAAATTTTGCGGTCTCGTCATTATCAGAGAAATTTGAGCTGCTGTCACTCTATCATGGTATGCAACGGGAGAGTTTTATTACAAATATAATGCCCTAATGCAGAGTAAGTCTTAAGGCAGTAACAAAATATATAATGTAAGCTGCATTTTAGTATCAGCTGTTTACACCACTGCTGATCTCTGCAGACTGTGATTGATATGCTGCTGATGCTGCTGTTCTGCCTGACAGTCATGCAAGGTAAAGATATCCCACTAAGGTATAGAAGAAAATTTGAGCAGAAATATGATACAGAAAAATGACATTAAATTAACTCATGAAATTTAGCCACTTCCAAAATTTGTCTGTAGGTGGAAGTGAGTTTCTAAGTGTTGAGTGGACTCTGAGAATAAGGCATTTGACACGCTGACCTTTTCAACAAAGGTCAAATGCATAATTTGGGTAGTGCTGAGTTTCTCCACGCCTACCTCAACCCTTCTCTCTAACTTGATTTTGTAGTAGACATCTTATTTGAATATTTCAAGATGTTAAAATAGACAAAACTGAATTACCAGCACAGTTTTTTAAATATTTTATAGTCTTTTATCTGCTGTTTAAACTTAACTGTAATTTGGACACCAAATTTTTTGGTCAAAAAACTTTTAAACCTTTTGATGCTTTTTCTTCTATATGAAATTTTGAAGAGATGGCCAACTGTCTTTTTAGAAAGTATTTAGCTACCATAATATTTTAATGACATATTTAATTGGATCACAGCTTGAAGTGGTAGCAAACTGAGTTTGCCCTTTGCTTTAACGTACCTAGGAATCCAGATCTATATTCCTGATTGCTATTGAATTTTCTAGATTTCATTATAAAATCAATAACCGTTGCACATGGTAAAATAGTTTACAAGAACTGCAACATATTGTGGACTTCTGAAAACATACTGAGCTCACTGAAGCCACCCAGGCAGCCAATTAGGAGAAAACATCTATTAAGGAAAAACAGGGCAGTGCCATTGACTGTTATTGATTTTCTCAGCCCTGTGAAAAGACAATCAATTAGATAAAGAAGGCTAATGTTACAGCTGCAATTTAATAACCCCTAAAGAAAGGAGGAGGGCTATTGATTCCTGACATGGAATGCGGAGCTTATTGAAATATACTGAACTTCACCTGTCTTATAATCAGGCCTCGAGGAAAGAAGGTCTTTTTGGGACTCAATGTAACTTGTGGCATAGAATCTCAACTATTAAACTGGCTTGGTGATGTCAGACCTAAGAGATGCAAATGAAACAAAAGTTTAGAGGAAACACAAGTCCGGGATTGAATACTAAATCACAAGAGCTATTGAGAGACACTGTTTTGGTGAAGGTTGTTTCTCTTTTTCATACAGAAAGCACCAGAGTACCACCTGTCATTTTCAAAAGCAAAGTCAGTTTTGCCAACCACCCATGAATGACAAATAAAGCTTTATATGAAACACAAGGGCATATTATGTGCTATTGTGTGTTCTGCTAAGTGCTAATTTATCTGGCTTGTTCTCTTCAGCAAACACACGCACAGACACATGAAATAATCCATCTAATTATGTAGCTATTTACGAGAAAAACAAAGCAAGGTGTTTTTGTCTGAAACAGAAGGTACATGATACAACAAAGGTTTCATCAAAACCTAACACAGTTAATGAAAATAAATGAAGTGGGGTAGCTGTAACAATTTTCGAACAAATAAACATTTTCCAGTTTTATATTTAGGGTAGACCCAGCTGCCTTTCATAAATAGTTGAGTACTTTCTTTTATTTTTTGATAGTCCTTAATTGGAAATGGCTAATAGGCCTTGTGGCTTTCCACTAAAAAATCTGGTTTAAAATAGCTTATATAGATATTTCTTTATGTTCTTTTTCTATTGCTTGTATTTGATCCTTTCTCTGTCATTATATATATGCCTCTTTTTTTTACCAGTAGACAGCTGCTATTCACAATAATTGCCAGGGCAGTCAATTATACTTTAAATAGGCCCACTTGAGGGCAAATGAGCGTATGGTAGTCTAAATTGTGCTGGAGACATATTATACACAAAGACTGTCATTTCAAGCATCTGGAACATGACAAATATTATTTGGAAGCAGTGCAGTATATATATAGTGTGTGTACTCTATATCAGTATAGCAATACCCAGTGAACTGTGTTTGCATGCTTTGCAATGCATCTATCTATCTATCTATCTATCTATCTATCTATCTATCTATCTATCTATCTATCTATCTATCATATCTCTAATCTATCTAATATCTATTTGTACACAGAGACACAAAAAAACACACATATATAAAATACATAGAAATGAATGCCTAAACTGCATACCAAACACTGGATTTCCTGAAATTCATGCTTATTTTTACAAGCTGAGAGAAAGCAAGTGATCCTTTGTAGCAGGTATTATGAAATATTAACTTTTGCCTAATATTATAAAGTAGCATCAAACTGGAAACAAGTAATATCCACTTAATTTGTCAAATTAGTTAGTAATTTTTCTTTCTTGTGGGAGCATGCTTTATAAACACTCTTCCTTTACTAAGGTGATAATAAGATGAAGTGAGGCAGACTAGAATAACATTAAGATCAACACAGTTAAAGCCGCATAAGAAATGTGCAGTGAAGCTGAGGACAACACTATTTTCAAGATTATGTGAATAATGATAAACAAGCAAAAAACTCAAATGTCAGAATAGAGCATTTGGGGAAAAGAAACAAGTAACCTAAATCAAGCAAAGTATATTCAGTATGGTGGCTTTTTTTTACACAGAAACAGCCTTAAGGGATTACAGAATAGCAAAATTTAAGTAGTTGAGGAAATAGAAGAAAGAACTAGAATTAATTCCTATAGTGCCATCTGGTTCTTCCAATATGACAATTTACATTGCAGGGACTGATTCTGAGAGATGCTGAGCATTTTCTGTTGGATCCCTTGAGAGCTCTAGTTATTGAGCATCTTTTAAGATCAGGATGCACATAATGGCTCAGTCCCACACGAGGAAGTAATAAAATCTGTCACTGCATGAATGCATTTATAGATAAGATTCATCTTACTATATACTTTCTGGAAAGGAATAATGCACAAACTGGCCTAAAACTTTTCACTGTAGGTGTTCCATTATTGATAACTAAAGCTGTAGCTCAAAATAGCCTTTTATTTTTAATCTGTATATTAAAAAAATAGCACAGTACATGTACCATGGTGGGAAAGAGGGCCAAAAAATATACACAGTTCTCCAGATGCAGTTTTAGAAAATTTATTAAAAGAAAGTAGGGTTAGAAAGTGAGGTTCATTAATAAATCAGAACAGTTTAAAAGACAATTAAAAGCTGAAAAAATAGTGCATTTAGCAGCATACAAAAGCAGAATATGTGTTTGCAATGAATATGCTTAATTGAGATTTCCTTTCTTGCAGACTTAATTAAAATTTTGGGATTATCAAAGTATCATACTCATAGCCATTGTGTCTAATTTTCCTTTAAAACTTTATAAAAACCTTATGGTCTCTAAGGCATAGGCCATTTTACAACTGAGAAAATGGTCAATAACAAAACTTCAAATTAAGTACATGTTCCTTCATGATTAAATTCTATTTCTTGTCCAGCAAGGGCAAGATGTAAGAAAAGGCCTGACTGTTTTTGTCCAAGATCCAGTTTTGAAAAATCCTCCACTCTGCCATTACTTGGTCCTGCAAACCCAAGTTCAGCTGATGACCAATATTTCAGGTTCTGGTTTTTCTTCCAACACTACACTTTTGGTAGGACTAGAGAGCTCAGCACTTCTGTGACATAAACACATCTGGAGTACCAAATAACAGCAGTTGTGTTTGGAAGGGTGTCCCACCTGTCTTCTTTTATTTATAACTCTGAACACAGCCATTCAGAATTTTGCAGGCCAGAAAGTCAACTAGTGAATGTTACCCTTTAAACTGGAATGTTTTGGTATGGGAAGAGGAAGACCTTACCTCTGATCTCTGCCCTTAGATTCTCTTGTGTATTTTAAGTGACATAGCCACTGAGGAAAAACAACCACCCACAAAAACCATAAATGGTAGTGGGAGCAGAATTTTACCCCAGGAGACCTTCATGTTTACATGAATGCCAGAACTAGGCAATTGAAGACTGTTTACTCACACACCCACTTCTCTCCCAGAG
Source organism: Certhia americana (assembly GCA_018697195.1). Taxonomy (NCBI): domain Eukaryota; kingdom Metazoa; phylum Chordata; class Aves; order Passeriformes; family Certhiidae; genus Certhia; species Certhia americana. Next base: position 14,940,203 of record CM031878.1, read on the forward strand.
TTTGTGCACAGCTGAAACTGAAAAGGTAGTTGTAGAAACTAGAACAGGTAGTAAAAAGTCTTCATTTCAGAAAATTTTTTTTCAGTTACACTATAAATAGTTAATAAGAAAACAATTGGGTACGTTTGTTTTTCTTTCAGTGTTGAATAAAACCTAGGAGAAATATGTCATGAGAAAAATCTCTGAGCAGAAAGAGATAAAAGTATTAGGATGTCTGTGTGTCACAGTCAATTAGAAGATTACCTTCTTATCATTACTGCTTATCATAACTGAAGGAAATGGGCCCTCCTGATTGGCAGAAATTAGTTAAACCAGCTTAGACTAGATTCAAGTGCCATCTGTTCACTGCTCTAGACATACAAATTATGAACTCTGTATTAATGACTAGAGAGAAAGTAGCTAAACGGTTCAATGTATTTCTCAATGTATTTCTTTTTTGATGGAAAGGTTCCGTTCTAAATCTGAAAAAGACTATTCTGTTCATAATATCTTCTGGTCTTTATAATGTCTCCTCTATGTGGGTTTTTTTAATGTGTTTGGGGTTTTTTTTTGTTTTCTTTACATTGTCAGCAAATGTAAAGCATTTTGTAAAAGTCAAGCATAAAAATGATGGTGAAGAAAATTTTCAGTTGCTAAAGAAGTGCTCTCTTATTTTGGGAGGGGATAGGTATAACCCTTGAGAGTCTTGAAATCTGGAGGCTTGCTAAGCTCATGGAGAGGTACATTTCTAGAGGCTGACCAATCTCCACTATATAAATAAGTAGGATATACCTGGAATCATAGAATCATAGGATAGTGTGGATTGCAAGTGACCTTATAGATCATCTAGCTGCAATTCCCTTGCCACAGACAGGGAAACTGTCCTTCAGACCAGGTTTCTCAGAGCTCCATCCAGCCAAGCCTTGAACACTTCCAGGGATGGGGCATCCACAACTTCTCTGGGAAACTTTTGCCAGTGCCTCACCACCCTCACATTAAAGAATTTCTTCCTAATATCTGATCTAAACATCTTTCAGTAGGTTTGTCCTGTTACTTAACAAGCTTTTGTTAAGAAGTCCTGCTCCATTTTTCTTGCAGGCTCCCTTCAGATACAGGAAGGCTGCATTTAGGTCATCCTCAATTTTTCAGGCTAAACAATCCAAATTCTCTCAGCCTTTCCTCACAGGAGAGATGTTTAATTCCTCTAATCCATTTGGTGGCCTTCCTCTGGACTGGCTCCTACAGATCCATGTCTTTTCTGTGCTGGGCCCCATCTCTGGATGCAGTGCTCCAGGTGTGTCTCAGCAGAGCAGAGCAGAGGGGCAGAATCCCCTCCCTGTCCTGCTGCCCACGGGGCTCTGGATGCAGCCCAGGACACGTTTGGCTCTCTGGGCTCTGAGTGCTATGGCTGGGGCATGTCCAGCTTCTCATCCCCCAGCACCCCCAAGTATTTCTTGCACAGATGTTATCAATCTGTTAATCCTCCAGTCAGAAACTACTTTAACATAGGTGCAGCACATTGCTGTTTGTCTGGTTAAACCCCATGAGATTTTCACAGGCCCACTTGTCAAGATAATTTTTTGGTCATAATAAGTAAATATCTTCTGAAAAAAATTTGTTTAAAAATTAATAATTCTTTTTGAGCATTATGGCCTGCTATTGTGGGCAAGAATTTGCAGCTGTGTTTAAAAAAGTATTACTACAAAATTATTTTATTTCATGTCCTTTTCTACAGTGGTTCAGTATGAACCACTGATGAAGCATGTTAAACACATATATGTCTGTTTGTGAAAAGAAGATTGAAATGGAAAATTACCTTGTCTAGGAAAAAAAAAATCCTCACTGTGATTTCAATATCTCCTTGTTGAATAATTTTCCTTGTGTAAAAAAATCATAAATTTCTTCACTCAAACACATGGAATAAAACAACTATTCCTCCAGTTCAAACCTTAAATTACTGCTTAACCAGAATGCTCTTTAAAAAATGTTGCCATGTTATGCAATGCTAAAATATATAAACAATAAAAAATATATAAAAAATAAACAATGCTTACAAAGAAGTAAAAGAAAATATGGGAAAAGTATATTTGAGGATTAAGTAATAAGAGTTTTGTTTTAGATAGACCATGTTGGGTGCTGTTTGTAGATTGATCATGCTGTGTAGTTCAAAAATGAAAAAGAAGTGTATGAAAAGTTTTGCTTTTTTGTTCTGTTTGTAAATGGTGAAATCTGTAAATAAATTCAAATTTTCTTGGGTATGTTTGTTACTCATAATTATATGTCAAATAATGCCTGCATAAATATTGAGCCTGAACTGATTCATAAATGGCTTTATGCTGGTGCTCAATCTTTGACACAGGCTGTGACTCAATGCTTTGTACTGCCTCCTTGCTTGAAATGAGCCTGACAGCTCTAGAGCTCTGTCACTATGGAGGTCAGGAAGATTGCTGTAGCTGAAGAAAAGATCAAACATTTAAAAAAAGACTTCTTTTATCTCCCACAAATACTCATAAACAGCAAGGACACCACATTTTTAAAAAAGAAAAAGATTAATATTCTTGGTATCCTTTCTACACTATCCCCTTTAACATCCTTCAATACCCCCACTGCTTCCTTTCAGCGATTGCATTCCTGTTATCCATTTCATGTCATTTATCTCAGCTCTTAATATATTAACTTACTCAGTTAAACTTGTTTCTGCTTTGCCAAGTTTCTTGAGACATGACTAACTACTAACCAGTATAGGGATAGAGATTTACCATCTCTGAGGATCAATTATAATGGATAACATCATCAAGATGGTGACATAGAGCACAACAAAATTTTTAAAATGTTTTCTCAAATGAATCTTGATTGATAAGACAACAGTCTCTGAAGGTGTGTTTCTGACATGTTAGAAGGTAGGAAATGAGAAATATAATCATGTGAAGAGGATTAGACCCCTTGCTTTGCAAAATATTTTTTAAGAATTTTTTTTTTTTTTTTTAATAAAATTTCGCTTATTTTTACCAAAATCCAAATTCTCAATGGAAGCTCAAATAGGGAAAATTTCAGTCCTCTCTTTCAAGCAAACAGGTTCTTTGTTAGAATATTTGCACTGTGCTAGACAATTTTCCATAATTTTTAACATATTATCAATTTTGTGAAATATTCAAACTATGGATTAAACAATTACAAAATGCTTTCTTTAAGGCTCTTAGGCCTTGTCTAAGACTTTTGGAGTAGTCTTTAGTGCTTCCTATCATTACATACACATACAGACTTCAAGGCTTAAAAATAGCTGTTCTAAGCCAAATAATAACACCTTAAGGATTAATTGGAGAACTAAATGTAAACATAAGATGCTGCAGTTCATCTAGAAAATTAAAAAAATTGGCAATAAATTTCCCACATTCATTTATGGTGTTTATTGAAAATACAAGAAGTGAAAAAAACTGTCATATTTTAAACAAGAAATATAATAAAACTGTTAAATTTTTAAAGCTTTTTTTTTTTTTTTCTAGAGGTGGGGTGGAGGTTTCAGAGGGAGTTGTTTGGTTTTTTTATTTGGCTTTGGGTTTGGTTTCTTGTTCTTCTTTCCCCCTCAAACCCCCCTCCAGATCTGGCCGATATTCAGGAAAGAGAAGATCATTTAGATTGTTTAAAGCCTTTCAGAGATTGTAGATTACTCCTTGAATTTCACTTGGAGAGCCTGCTTGTTATGTAGAGTCATTTACGTGTTCCCCATCCATCTGCTGATGGGGGAAGAATATTGTTCATTAAGACTTTGATTAATTTATCACAGGTGTCCAGAGCCACAATGCTCTTAAGGCATGGGCAAGAGGGACATCATTCCCTCCCGTTCCTGAGCACAGCTGCGTCAGTCCTAGGGACGATCCAGCTCTTCATTAGCACCTTGTACAGGAGCTGTAGATCTTTTGGCCACATAACTTATTTAGATTTCCTCATAAGGGCAATAAGAAAGTATCTAATCAATGTGAATGGGTGTTTTTTATATGGAAGCTTCCTGGGTGACTCTTGAGGCCTTTAAAAGGCAGTATAAGTGGTCAAGGAGTCAATTTCAATGAGAAGAAATTTTCTCCTTTTTTCAAGGAGAAAATTTCAATGTGCTCATCAGTAAGTAGGACCGAAAGATGACTCTCAGCTCACTCAACTCTCACCACAAGAGGAATTATCACAAGTGTACTAATCAGAATTGAAGACTTACTCATTTCTTGTTGGCTGAAATTCAATTTATAAACGAAGAGTTGTTCCAGTCAGTTACCCTTTCAGAAGGTAAAAGGGAATTCTATTTGTTCATCTCATGTTTTAAAAAAATCTAGAATAACTACTTAATGCCACTAGACAAAAATTCTGTGGAGATTCTACCAGAGAATTTTTCTTTCTGGAAGTGGTATTAGACCTCACTTCTGAATTTATGCTAAAAGAAAAATAGTGACAGGGAAGAATATCAGAGACCTTCATTGGAACTGTAGAGTATGGACCTCCAAAAAATGTGTAAATAAACTGGGAAATCTGCCAGCCAAAATTTCTGCCTGTTTTCATCAAGATTAGTCTATAGAACATGGTCCAAAAAACCTATATTCTATGAGAATACCGAAGTTTTCTTTTTTCAGATATTGTGGAAAACTGATTTGGCAGCATCGCAAGTTCTTTTCATGGGATAAAAAAAAAAAAAAAAATTGAGGTAAAAAACTGAGTCACTTCTTTCTTTAGTATTCCAAGTTACTACTAGAGAATGTTACAGATTGTCTCATCTAGAAATGAATTTGCTCCACTTTTCTGAACCTACTTTATTTGTGTCAATAGCATGCTAATCTTTCAAAATGATAATTCTCCAAGATACATGCTAAAATATAGCGTTATTTTTTACAGTTGCTTAATTCAAATATATTTGAAAATATGATAGAACACTACAAAATATAATCCTAGGACAAATCAAGGAAATCTTGTCAGTTGGAGTTTTTTGTGTCATACAATTTTCTTGTCTGTTGCACTGGGAAATAGTAGAAATCAGTTCACAGTAATTAAATTTCTGCCTTTACGCTGACTTAAACCTTGAAAATGTATGAACCAAATCCATAATTATAAAAGTAAAATTAATTAATTTTGTGAGATATAGGGGATATTACCACAGTATGTTGAAGATCTTAACAAGAACATAGAGAATACAAAGATTTCAATACTTTATTCTACAATATTACAAATAAAACCTATGACATTCTCAGACTGAGAATTATTCCAATTAATTTACTCAATATTAAGGTATCTCGAGTTCAATGAATTTAGTGAAACCAGAATTGCATTTAAATTATGTGGTAAGCACCCTCAAAACTTTTAAGTAAAACAAAAAAATTAAAAATTAAACTATTACTATAATTTTACTGCTGTAGACAAAAGGTATTTGTATACATCTAAACTTTGAGTATATGCAATTAAAACCTCCACATTTGCAGCACTGACACATAGTGAAAGGAATTATGAAATATTTTGCAATGAGAGTGGATGAAATACTGTGCCAGATTGACTGGAGAGGTCATAGAAGTCCCATCCCAGAAAATGCTCAAAGTCAGGTTAGACATGACTTGAAACAACATGATCTAATTGAATGTTCCTGTGCATTGTAGAAGGGGTTGGAACTAGATGACAACTAAAAGTGCTGTCCAACCCAATCTGTTCTATGATTCTGTGATTAAAAATCTACAGAGAAAAGTTTTCTGAGCTGAAGAGAGAAATGGAATTCCCATGTAACTGGCATCTATTGACACAGGACAACCTCTAAATGGATTTCAATTTGCTTTAAGGAGTTCGCGTATCTGTTGGATTTTTTTTTCCCTAATCATTCCTTTCCTCTTCAATCTGTATGTGGTCAAAGTATATATTAAAAATGTAAAGGTAAAGATAATTTATTAGTAGGAGGGGGCTGACATTACATTTGTGAAGATACTGAAGGCATAAAATTCAGGAGTGTCTTTATCCAGGTTAAAAATTACATAAGGTTTTCAAAACCATGTTTCTGTCTGCAAAACAGGACATAATTGAGACCACTTACACCAATCTTGCATTTCCTGCTGGGTCTTCCAGAAAGAATCTGAAGTAACCACAGAACCCACAGTTTTTAAAGTCTGAAGTCCAAGTGACACTCTTAAAAATATAAACTAAACAAAAGGACAATGTTTTGAAAGATATATTGATGTCACTGGTGTTTATGCTGTGGCTGTTAGGAGGAACAGTAGGCAAGTTTGGCTATGCAGGTTCCTGCAGTATCCAGCCAAGAAGCTCAATCTCACATGCCAGCACTGTGATGTCTTTTGGACAAACTGTTGGTTTTAGGGAAAAAATCTTCTCTTCTACATTCTAGCTAAATTACATGTCCACCAGAGTTTCTGAGATTAAACAATAAACAAAAAAGCATCTGGAGAATTTCAATCTGAGATTATGGAAGGTAAAAAGAAAACACAATTATAAGATGTTGACTATGGTTTGCAAATCTTAGTGTATCTGTCCTTAAATTTCTGTATCACACCATAGTCCAAGCAAGAGTGGAAAACTGAAAAAGACAATCAACCTCTTTATATTTCCATTGGATTCCTTCTGTACTCTTTCAGGGTGCTGGTAGTTTATGTTTCATCTGTAAAAACTGGAGAACAAACGGTACCTAACAACTCTTAACAAAATAAATGCACACACTTACATGTTTTAAGTGTCCTTCAGCAATTACAAATTGTATTTAAAGATTAGTAGCATATTAAAATATCAAAAATTAGTATGAAATAATTAAAATGTTCAGACATGACTATGTATCTGTGAACATCTTTCTTCAGTGTGTGTTAAGGTTATCTTATTTTTTGCTCATGTTGTTGGTGACATAATTTCATTGTATCCTTTAATGGTCATAAAAATATTATCTATTATAACAGATATTTTTAGCTGTTTTCACTATTTGACAGTTTTGACAGACATTATTGATTTGGTCGGCAACTGTGGCTAACCAGAAGGGGACAATGTGACAGTTTTATGTAACAAAAGGCACAGTGTCATGTCAACTGAACTAAATGTTGTACAAAGTGACAGCAGGACAAAAATGCCTTTCAGACTTAATTTTCTGCTTCATTTTTTCTACCATCAATACATAAGGCAGTGCAGTAGGTGACACAAATTAGCAGGATAGAGCAAAAGGTCTATCCCTGTTTCTGTTGCTATACTTGACTTCCTTCCACTAAGGTAATCTCCAATTATTTTAAGCGTGAATGAAAAAGAAGAGCAGCTTATAGTAATTCAACCTACCTGCTTAGGAGAAAATATATCCCTTATCAGGATTCTTTATATGTTTCTCCTAGGTGGCTTTTTGGAAAAGATGAAAGAAAAAAGTCCCCCATCTGCTAGGTCATGCCTACAAGACACATTCTGTCAAGTCTTAAAAGCTACAAGAGCTTTGCCTGTGGGATACCTATAATTATTATGTGGAGCGGCCTTGCGCCTGCTGTAGCTCATTGTTCTGCTAACACAACCCGAATGAGAACAGTGGCTCCAGGCTGTGAGTTGATAAAGTGCAACTTTTCGATTTTGCTCTTCTATGGCTGTAGCATTGTGCAGAGTCTGTGAGTGACATCTTTGGCCTTCCTTTGGGCTGAGCAGATTGAATCTGTCACGCTGAGTTAAACAATGACTAGGGGACACAACCTTAGCAGGGCCTGTCATTTTTTCCCACTAATTCAATCTACATTTAATCAATGAAAGTAATTTCTTGTTTGTTTAAGTCTCATATCCAATGGATCTAGAGGATCCTGAAGTACTGCACTGCCACACTGACCTTCTCCCCTGTTAGAACCTGGACTAGTATATCAAGAATGGAATTAGTGAAAATTGCACATTTCAAGGTTGTCATGTTGCTCTCTATATATTTAGTCTCCTTTTGTGTTTCTATATAGAATCTGAGTGGCATTTGCCAGTTCAGTTTTCTCACAGATTCAGTGCAAAAGAAATTGGCTGAAGCTATACCCCCAAGAGCAACAGCAATGGACTGTTAAGAAATATAGAATGCTCTCTCTTACGGGAGCATTCAGTGGTTGTCCACATGTATCTCTCATATGTAAAGATCCTTACAGAAGGATATTTCTTCCTAGGTACAGGCTATCACTGTTATTGAAAGTAACCAGTAGTGACTTATGCAAGTTCAAGGACTTTATTGATCGGTTTAGCTGGTCTTAATCAAAATCTGTCTTCTTTTCCACTCATAGTGATTAAATAAGTCTAAGAGAGCTTGACATCAAGTCTTTGACTTTTTATTGGTTCACAGTAAGTGCTGTGCTCAGCACTTCAGTAGCCAGCAATTGCCAGGCAGGAAGTTAAAAACTCAGGGAAAGTTTCAAAAGAGAAAAAATTCTAAATCTATAAAATATATCATGGAGAAGCAAAAGATCAAGTACTGGTTTTCATGCTTTCTGAATATTTTGGTGTTTTTAAAATAAAAGTATATTTTAAACAAAATAAAAGAGGAAAATTAGTAGTTGTCTAATCATAAATATGAGCAGAAAAAAAAAGCCATATTTTTGAGTTATATTTAATATTTTAACCTGATTTTGCCTGGCTAATCTTGGGAAAATTGTGGAGAGGAAAACAAGTAAAATGGAAGACTCGACTATGATTTTCAGGCAATATGTATTTTATCTTTAAGAGAATAGAAATCCATAAATACTTTTACATAAAAAGATATTTCCAATAATTGAATGTGTTTTTCTAAAAGCATGAGTAGAAATTGAAAACATTCGCTCTACCTAATTATTTCCCTTGAGAATAGCAGGTTGGAAGGGGAACTCAAGAATCAGGTGGTCCAATCTTGCCAAAATGACAGTCTAGACAAGATGGCCCAGCACCCTGTTCACATGTATCTTTAAAGTGTTCAAGACTGGGGAACCCACCACTTCTCTGGGGAGATTGCTGCAACAGCTGATTGTTCTCATAGTGAAAAATTTTCCTCTTGTGTCCAATTGGAATCTCCCCAGGAGTGCCCATTAGGCTCTCTTTTTATGCAACTCCATGTGAAAAGGTCTTCCTGCAGGATGGATTTCCTTTCAAAGTGTCCCCTTCCCCACTCAGTTTGGTATCATCAGCAAACTTTTATCAGGGTTCATCAGCATCCCATCATAGGTCACTTGTGAAGACATCAAACAGTGCTGGGCCCAAAGCTGATCCCTGGGGACCCCACTTGTCACAGGTTCCCAGTGTAAAAAGGAGCAAGGCACCACCCTGCTCTGAGTGCAGCCAGTTCCCCAGGCACTGCATGGATCTGGAGCCTGGAATACACCAGTTTTTTCTGGGAGGAGGCTTTGACAAAGCATTTCAAAACCCTCAGATAAATCCAGGTAGACCATGTCCACGGCTTCTCCCATGTCAGCTTATCAGGTTATTCTGTCATAGAAGGCAATCAAGTTTGTCATCCATGATTTGCTGTTGGTGATTCCATGCTGGCTTTTCCCAGTCACATGCTTCATCTGACTTGTGAGAGTCCCCAGGAAGATAAATTTCATAACTTTCCCAGGGACTGAAGTAAGCCTGTAATTTCCTGGATCCCTCTTCTAAGCCCTTCATGTTCTTGTTGATAGGGGTGACATCAGCCTTCTTCCATTTTTCTAAGATATCTATCAATTTCCTTGATATCTCTAAGATTATGGAGAGTGGCCTTGCAATGAAGACAGTTCTCTTAACACCCTCCGGTGAATAGTTTCAGCACCCACTGATTTGTAGTCAAATTTTTTTTACATTTTCTCCTGGAAGGCTGTGTCTTTCTTGTCAAGCCAGCTGATGCACACCTCAGTACCCCGTAAAAAAGTCACACACCGTGTCCACTTATTCCATTTGGTGGAATACTCTGTGTGTTTCCAATAGTTTCTCCTTACAGACCTTGTTCATGGGTAAAAGCTTCATATCCCAGTCTTGGCCGCTCTAATAGGACACAACCTTCTACTCTTTCCTTCAGTTCAGACAGCTGATGCAAAAGATGTATACGCATTTTTGCAGGTAGTTGTCTTTTCTCTAGAAGGGTCTGTGCACTTATTATGGCCTACTGGCTCTACTGTCTCCTTCCTTACCTACTCTGTCTGAGTGTAAGCATGCAATAAATGGCTTTCTCTGTAGAAACACTGGTTTTAACTCTAAGGTGAGTGTTCACTATCCTTACAGGAACCTAGAGCACTTCCCTCAGTTGTGGTACTACAGGCAGTGTGTACAGACCTTCTTGCATGCCCTCCTGCACAAACCACTGCATCCTCTTGATTCCTGTTTGCTCTCAACTCTACCCAGGGGCAGTTGCTCCTGGAAGCCCAAACTACATCAGCCTCCCTTGCTAGAGACAGCTTCAGCTGGGGCTCTGTGCTTTCTGTTGGGTTTCCCTGACTCCAAGAACGCTGATGTACCCCTGGATCCAGCACCCAGTCACAGAAATTACTGGTGTCACCTCTCTGTACCTCAAGACTGAGTCCTTGTTTAATGTGAAAATTTCGCAGAATAACAGGGTATGCTGAGTTGGAAGAGACTACAGGAATCCTTGAGTCCAGCTCTTGACCCTGCACAGGGCCATCCCCAAGAATCACACCACGTGCCCCAAATATTGTCCAAACTTGAGTTCAGTATCTTGAACTCTCTCAGGCTCCCTGGGGAGTTCCAGGGCCCAGTCTCAGGGCAAAGAATCTTTTTATAACTCCTAACCTAACCCCACCCTGACACAACTTCAGGCCATTCCCTTGGGTCATGTCACCAGTCACACATGTAAGAGATCAGTGCCTGCTCCTTGTCTTCCCCTCAAAAGGAAGTTGCAACTACAATGCTGTCTCCCCTCAGTCTCCTCCAGGCTGAACAGACCAAGTGACCTCAGCTGCTCCTCCTATGGCTTCCCCTCAAGCCTTTCTCCATCTTTGTTGCCCTCTTTTGGACTCTCTCTAGTAGTTTAATGCCTTATGTCGTGGCACTCAGACCTGCCCCCAGCACTGGAGCTGAGGCTGCCCCAGCTCAGAGCACAGCAGGACAATCCCCTCCCTTGCCCAGCTGGCCATGCTGTCCCTGATGTCCCCAGGACAGGGTTGGCTGCCAGGGCACTGCTGGCTCCTGTTCAACTTGCCCTGGACCAGAGCCCCAGGGCCCTTTGCATGGCACAGCTCTGCAGCCTCTCATTCCCCAGTCTGTACAGCCAGGACTGCCCCATCCCAGGGGCAGAATCAAAGAGCACGAGGCAGAGGATGGAGCCCTGCAGAACCCAACTTGTGACATGTCACAGGTCCTCAGTCTGTTGTCACCCCATTCACTGTGACTCTTTGTGCCTGACCTGTCAGCCAGTTGCTCACCCACCACAGGATGTGTTTATTATCAAGTTGTGTGCTGGAAGGATAGAAAGTAAGATACAGAGAGAGGCAATAACAAAAAGTTTACTGAAATCCAAAAATATCACATCAACTGTCCTCCCCATATCAAATAGGTACATTACCTTGTGATAAAAGCAAGTAAAATTTGATAAGCAGGACTTTTCCTCCCATGAAGCCATGCTGGCTGTGACAAAGGACTGCTTTGTCTTTCAAATACTTTTCACCCCCACTCACAATAATCTCCACATTTACCAGGCACTGAAGTGAGACTGACACACCTGAGGTTTCTGTGGTCCTCTTTTTTGCTTTTCTTGAAAATCAGAAAACGTTCACCAGCTTTCAGTCATCTATCACCTTTCCATATTCCCAAGATCACTCAAAATCATTGAGAGTGGTTTTGTAATGATATCAGCCAGTTTTTGAGGATTCTCTGATGAATCCTATCAGGCCCATAGATTTGTAGAGATGCAGCTGCAGCAGCTGATACTGCACACTTTCAGGGGTGATGGGAGTTGGTAATTTTTACACAGTCATGGTCCTCCAGCTCAGCCCTTGTTCCATCATCCATACTGAAGACAAAGGCAAAGAATGTGATAAACACCTCTGCCTTGTCCATGTCCCTGTTTGTGAGGTGACCATCCTTATCCTCTAATTAGCTGATGTTATTTTTACACTGCCTCTTGCCATTAATATATTTGAGAAATGTCTTTTATTGCCCCTCACATTTTGGGCCAACTTCAGCTTTGGCCACACATATTTTCTCCCTACAATGACAAGCAGCATTTCTGTGTTCTTCCCATGTCATCCAATTTTGCTTCCACTGGAAATACATTTTCCATTTTTGCCTTATTTCCAAGAGAAGATTGCTGTTCAGACAAGCAGCCTTCTGCCTCACCTGCTTGACTTGTGATATTTGGATACCAGCAGAACCTTCAAATGACCTTGGTAATATTCCAGACCTCCCTCCTTTGTGTCTCAAGGAATTTTGCTTTATTCCTGCTTATTGATGTTAATAGGGAAGGTGTAGGAAGAGCTTCCTTTAGAACTGTGAAGCTAAGTAACTGGCAGCAGAACCTGTTTTCACAAATAATTCTCAAATTTTCTTCAAATAATGCTAAATACAGCCAGACTGCTAGTGCATCATGCCAAAATAAGAAGCAAATAGGCAAAATTTTCTGACCACACCTAATAGATCTCCTTCTTGGAGCATGGGAAGCCCCTCCCACAGCCAAAGGGTAAGGAAGGACTTCTGCAGTGTTAAGGGCATTAGGTCTTTGTCAGCAGAAACTCAGTCCCACAAAATGGCAAGCTCACTCAGCAGGACTCTGTGCTGGGGGAGTGCATACAGTAATGGCTTAGGGTCCTAATGTAATCTATCTCTGCTTGGCTTGCGAGCATGGAGTCAGGGTGTAATAGCATTAGTAAGAATATATGACAGAAATAAAATAATATGATTTTATTCCAAGATAAATGAAATGATTGTGTGGCAGGGAGGTTTCAAAACAAAGTTCATTTGATTTTGGAAAGCAGTAACAATACAGCACATCCCTATATTTGGTTTACCAGGTGCAGGCATTTACATTCAAAATACACAAGATGCTAAAAAAATTCCAGACAAATTAAAATGAATTTGAGGAAAACTAACATGACTAATTATTTTTATGTTTTAAAATTTAACAATAGTAATGCAGACACACATGGTTCAAACATCTTATGAATAGTGGATTATAGCATGAAAACTACTTAAAACTAGCAGAGACTTTAAAAATCCTACTTATCAATAGATTTAGATCATAAAATATGGACAGTTTTCCTATCGTGTAACCAACTACTTTTGGAAGAGGCTATAAAAATTTCACCACTGTTGATAATATCCTGTTATTTTTATCTAAATCACTTGACATTTTAACTACTTTTTAAGCATGTCCATACACTCTTATATGGGAAATGTACATACAGATTCATGAACAAGAGGCTGGAGGGAAGCTCCACAGAAAGTGACCTATAAGTTCTGGAAAATGGCAAGCTGAATATGAGTCAGCAGTGTCCTGGCAGCCAGGAGTGGCTGAGATCACTTGGTCTGTTCAGCCTGGAGAAGAGGCAACTGAGAGAAGATTTCATCACAGTTCAAAGCTTTCTTGTCAGGGAAAGTGGAGGGGCAGTCACTGATTTCTTCTCTCTGGTGACCAGTGGAAGGACCCAAAAAAACGGCCTGAAGATGTGTCAGGGAAGGCTTAGGTTGGATATTCAGTAAAGGTTGTTCACACAGAGGGTGGTTGGGAACTGAAACAGGCTCCCCAGGGAAGCAGCCATGGTATCAGGCATGTCTGATTTCAAAAAATATTTGGAGGATTCTTTCAGGTACATGGTATTTGTCTTACGGTGTCCTGTGCCAGGCCAGGAGCTGGACTTCGAAGATCCTTGTGGGTCTCTTTCAGATCAGGGTATTCTTTGACTGCATAATTTCAATCAGAATGTAATTTGGGTCAGTTAAAGTTATTTGCGTGTTTTTTTAGCTGCTTCTCGCCTAAAAATCCCAGCAATGAAAGAAAAAGGACCACAGCCCCACTGCACCAATGCTTCACACCAAAGAAAGCAAATATGTGCTCCATAGTCAGCCTGTAAAATCTTGATTGAATAAGCTTGAGGACACCTATAATGTTCAGCATATGTATAAATATTTGGCTGACTAGTGCCTACATTGAAAAGCTAGCTTCACAGCAAATTTTCTGTGGCCTGACCTGCCCTGTAAATTACAGAAATATGTTCTCATCCAATTGGCAGCTTTTTTCCATCACTGGAGGAGGATAAGCTGGATGTGCAAGATGAGATATTGAAACAAGCTACCAAATATGATATTTGGAACAGGACCCAAATCATGTTTTCAGAATGTATTTATTTGGAGCTTGTTTCAAGACCATCTCCCTGTAAATGCTTCCTTCCATCTCATATTTTTATCAGATCGGTTTGAAGTTAAAATTACAGCCATATGTTATAAATGACTGCAAACTCAAAGAATGATAATGAAACTGAAGAGATAAATTATTCAAGAAAGTCCTGTCTTTAAACTTCTAATTTATTTTTGTCAAAAAGAGTAACAGAAAAGATGACCCAGGGAAAAAAAAACCCAAATAAACAAACAAACACTCAAACATACAAACATTCTGGAAGGAAGTGAAAATAAATTGTTAATTTTATGAGCTGTGCACTCGCAGCACAACTTTTTAAGCAATTTAAGGAGCAAGAAATTTCTGGGTTTATTTCAAATCCTTTTTAAACTCAGTATTTCCAGACAGCGCTTCTACCTTCAGAAGATTCACAATACTCCTATTTTCTTCTGCCGTCCCAATAGATGCCTCTGCAGATCTTGCATGAGACCATTTGAGGAACTAAGGAAAATAAAGCAGATGGGCACAGATAAATGACATAAAGAGAGGGAGCACCTTTGGCTTTTTTATTTTAGCAGTTTTGAAATTCTATAAAATATTAATATATATTGCTATAATATAACAGTGAAGTGCTATAATAATGTGATTAACAAAAGCAGTAACATAACATCCCAAGAAGAGAGTGGGTTGGAGAGGGGCCAGACAAAGTTAGTATGTGCCTTTAGAAAATTCTCACATGACAATGGGTTTGAAATACAACTGTTAGAAAAGAGAGGGAGAGATACTAGAGTGGGGAAATAAAAACAAACAAACAAACAAACAGGCTGAAGTGGGAACAAGACCAGGTGCCAAGAAGGAGGGAGGAAACTCAGAGTCCTCCCAGAACATTCACAGAAGTCTCATTCGTGATTTGCACAGTGGAGAATAACTATTCCCCCTTACTCACTCCAGGTGAGACACAAGTGAAACAGAAAAGTGGTTCTGTACTTCTTGCAGCTAAAAGAAAAAGTGAACGTTAAAGACTTTCATGAAGTTTTTCCAAAGTATATATATCTTAGTTTTTACATAAATGCTGTGTTGAAATTCTGGTACTAATTAAAATTTTGTGATGTGCTATAACCATCAAAATGAAAGATCATACTCCTAAATATAATAAATCCAACCAATAAAAAAGCAGAAACAGGAAATAAAGACCAGCTTAATTCCTTACCGATATTGTCATATCTTTTCCATGTTCTGGTACATGTGCATGGAAGCCTCAGAAGGAAATCAGCCATATTTCTAAATAAACCTGTACAAATATATAATACATAAATAAATATAATCTTTTGTACTGATTGTGCAACATCAGTTCTAGAACAGCTGGTTTTCTTTTCTTTCAACAAGATGCCAAACTCTATTGGATATATCATGATTATAAAAGCCATTATGAACAATTTCTGCCCATGATGCAAAATCATGATAATAATCACATTCTTTATTTGCTTTGAAGTTGTGAAAGACTGATCCTTAGTAGGAAGTAACTATATGTGCTGGTTTCAGCTGTGGTAATTTCTTTCACAGAGGCTGGTATGGGGCTGAACACAGGGTTGATAATATAGAAATGTTTTTATTATTGCTTAGCAGGGCTTACACAGAGGCAAGCCTTTTCTGGGAGCCAGGACAGGTGATCCCAACTGAACAAAGGGATATTCCAGACCATATGACATCATGCTCAGTAAATAAATGGGGGAGAAGAAGGAGGGAACATTTGTACTGTCAAAGTTTATCTTCCCAAGTAACTTTTAATGTGATGGGGGTCCGCTCACTTCAAGATGGTTGAACTCTACCTGTCCATGGGAAGAGATGACTTAATTCCTTGATTTGGAATGTGTAAAGCAATGCTTTGTTTGTGTGTGCAGCTTTTGCTTCCCCTATGAAACTGTTTTTATCTCAACTCACAATTTTCATAGCTTTTACCCTTCCATTTCTCTGCCTGATCTCTCTGCTGGGGGAGCAAGCAAGTGGCAGGCTGGGGTTAAAAAACAGCACTGCATCAGTTCAAAATGTTGATAGCTCTGATTATTGTCATCATGAACAATAGATATTTAAAAGATACATTCCACTTTTTTGAATATTAAGGACCACTTGAAAGCGGGTGTGTGAACAAGTTATAACATTTGAAAATAAGGAGAAAATTATTTCAAGGCCTCTGATAGATATTAGTAGAGTGTTTCATTAGTCGCATGTTTTTAAGAGTCCAAAACTTCTACTCCGTGTACATATTGATGAATACTTGATATGTAAAAGAGACATCAAACTCATTATGGGCATGATTCTCTAAACCTGAGAATTGCACTAAGACTTAATTTAACCCTTGATTTTTTCTCTCTTATGCGTCACCTTTTATCAAAAGTGGTTCCAAACGACAAAAACTATAAGGGGCAGTTGATGTAAGGGTGCTTCTCTGCATTCAGCACTGATATAACTGGTGAGGAGAAGAGTGGAGGCTTCCAAGAGTGTTCTTAACACAAATAATATCCAGAATGCTTCTAAATCCTTGAGTTTTTTGCTACTTCTCAGTCAGACAAAGAGTATGGTTCAGTAAACAGAGCAAAGTATCTTATATGAAAAAAGACAGGACCTCTGCAGTATCCCTCCTCATGGAAATCTAAACAAAATGGAGACATGGCAAAGAAGAGAATTGTTAATAATCAGAAAGAACAAACCCTGGCTTCTTGTTCTACTTTTGTTGTGGCGTTATTTGTTTCTTTTCTTTTTTCTTTCATTTCTTTTTCTTGCCATCCCATATATCCTTCTTTTAATGTGACCTCAGTACTTTCTATCTAGCTTCCACGTCTGAATCACTCTCTGTGCACGGAAGTAATCTGCCCAGTGTCAGAAAAAAGAAGCATTCAAAGAATGTCACAGTTTCACTTCCACAGAGATTTGATATTCTGAAGGAATTATATTTTAATTTATGCAAGTAACGTTTAAAACACACGTAATTTGAGCTGTGACCAGAGTATATCGAGATTTGCATTGTTTAATGACTGCAAAATTTTTCTGAAGCAAAAACCCCAAATCTTTTCAAAACCTTCCCCTCCCAGCTCTGTAAAGCATGATTTGATTGTACCTCCATGCACCATCCCAACCATTTATACTGAATCAGCCTCAAATTCTTTTCTATGGATTTACAGTATGTTTTTTACATTCTAACCAATTACTATGAATACACTATGAACTAAACTTTATACTGATGTAAAGAAATTCAGAAATGCGTTTGTTTACAAAAGTGTCTGTGTAAACCACAGTACTTAGGAGTGCTTAGATACAGTTAAGTAAAGGATGTGCTCTCAGAATAGGGGAAAACATAAAGGATAATTATTACTGCCAGGTGAAGCTAGAGAAGTTGGTTTTGCAGGAAAACATAGGAAGAAAAGGAACAGAATTCATACATATTAATTCCTTTGCACTTAGCTCTTCTGTGTTTCTCTATGTTCACCTTATATATTCCTTGCTAACATTAGATTTTACTTCAATTCCATAGCACTCAGCACTCATCTCACTTGATCTTTTTAATAATTTGACAACAATCCTCTTGTTCAATCTTAGGCAGACCCTCTATCTTCAAAACCATTCAGCTAAATGTCTACAATTTCAGGGCAAGAAAAGCATCCTCGTTTGCCATTCTGTCAACTCTGCATCATTACAGCCTACTCTGTAATCTTCTCACCACCACTTTTTTTCATATTACCAACTTTTCACAGAAAATTTGCTAAACAGGAATATTTGTTTTAATTTTATTTTAGCTTAATTCTGTGTCTGGATGCCTTGTGGTCTCCTGCTATTAATACACATCTCAGCCCACACAGGTAAAGGATATTCCGTCCACCTTCACCAGTCTATTAAGACACACATGCTTCCATCTTTGCCTACCTATGTGAATAGTTAAATTAGATAAATGTGCTCAGAACAGCCATAATTACTTTTTTACTCTGCATGCACCTGGTAATATTTACCTCACCAAAGCCCTTGTTGACTTCTTTATCTGCCACAATTTTTCCTCTTATTCGCACAGGACACTCTGTAAGAGCAGCCTACTGTTTTGTGGAGCAAAATTCCTTCCACTGAGTTGCAAACATTTAATCAGCACAGATTGTTGTGAGTAACAAATAGGTAGCAGCCCTTCAGTATATTCACAAATATTCGTTTCATGTTGGACAAGTACTTACAGGATAGAAAAGTATTAATATACTCAGAATGACTTAGTTGGTATATTAATATTTCATTCTGTGAATGGGGTTCAGAGGTGGAATAAATTAATTTCTACTGGCATCTGTCTCTCAAAATATGCTAAAGAAATAATCAACAATATTAACTTAGACAAAGTTGAAAAATGTAAATCATACCAGTAAAAAAAGTAAATCTTTCTTCCTGAGGAAACTATAGATTTTTTTTCTAGCAATATAAAGCAGGTGATACAAACCCAAAAGCTTGCCTTCATAAAATAATAACATTTTTTAAAAGAGGAATATTTAGAAGGAAAGAAACATCCTTTACTTGTTTACATCATTGGCTACTGCAATTACAATATTAAATCTAGGAAATGAAGGGGTTAGTTTCCCAAAGGTAGAAGTTAAATACCATAAAAGAAATCTTATCATATGTCTTCAGATGCACCATACAGACTACACAAGTGCGTGTAAAATACAAAAATAATTAAATACACAGAATTAGAAAAGAAAAAGAAAAGATGGAATACTAAAGAAAAAAAGTCAGTTTTGGAAGAAAAAAAAAATCAGGCATAATACTTGATGAAAAAATAGGCAAAAAAGCAATTTCTTAATAAGAAGCACTATTTGACTTGATGAAAAAAATAGGCCAAAAAGCAATTTCTTAATAAGAAGCACTATTTGAAAACAAAGGACAAAGTTCTGCAAAACTCAAAAAAAAAAAAAAAAAAAAAAAAAAAAAAAAAAAAAAAAAAAAAAAGTAGACTAAATCCCCTATGGAACAGAATTATGCATTTTTTTTCCCCAACTTAATTTGATAACCTTTAAAGCCAAGAAAATTACCTCAAACTTTCTTCATTTATTACAAAAATGTAAACCCTCCTTCCTCTCCAACTTTCTACTTGCAGCAATTTTATTATATTACTACAGTAATCAGCTGAGACCCGTTAAGTGTTATTTTGACCTGCTTCTCAAGTATCTAAGCAGATGCAGCTGGAACAAAAACAGATGGAAGGTGTAAATGAGAAGATTCAATTAACATTTTTTCTCCTTCTCATATAAGTTTCAAAAAGAAACTCCCCTAGGATTGAAAGTGATCCCTTAATTTAAGAAATATATTTTTGTCTATTCATAGAAAAAAAATATTAATGTCATTGCATGTCCTTTGGTTCAGACTTAGAAATCTGAGCACTAGTAGGTTCATGATATGACTGCAAGAACAATGTAAACAATTTGAAATAAAATTGGGAAATTGTCATCTAACAACCAAATGGCAGAGCCTTACACATATTTAATTTATGTAAACAGGAGTAAAAAAAATTCTACAAGAGTTTGCTGCTGAATTGGGAATGATTCAATTTTTCACTTTATCAAACATACAAAAATCTAACATTAAGACTTTTAAGAGTGTTTTATAACCAAGTTGTAACCAGGTCTGAAAAAAATATCTTGCAGGTAGCCTGAAATATTGTAATTACACTATATTGCAATACATTTCATAAGCAACATCCACATCTGTAAAGGAAAAAAAGAAATTGCAACAAAGCCCACATTTATCACACCTCCATTTATTACCTGCAGTGGCAAAGTTAGAGCTTTAAAGCTCAAGTTCATTTTTTAGTCACTATCAGATACTTTCAGGGGTTTTCATCTAATCCTGAAGATTTTTAGATTTTCCCTGCTTTGTGTTATAGATGTTTATGCACATTCATAGCTCTCTGAATTTTCCGAGGCAGCCCCTTACCTGCAGTATGATAACTTGAATATTATTATTAGTAGTATTAGTATTAAACATTATTAGATATAATGATGATGATAATAATAATAACAGTAAGTGTCTGTTTCTTCTACTTTCATCATTTTTTATATTTGATTTTATCTTTCATCAGCAAGTTACATGCTTTTTCAACATAAATCACAGTTTGTAGTAAGCACATGTTCAACCCCTGCTGGATCAAAGTCTAATAAACAAAATAAGGAGAATATCTGCTCTATGTGTCTGATCATATATATATGAGAAAGCCAGAAAAGAGTGATAAATAGTTCAGGATTTTCTATAAAATGAAATATCTGAGAGAGTAAGAGATCTGTCTGAGAATGTGTATCTGTATCAGAGAAGGTATATTTTCAGAAACAGACCGCAAATGAAAATATCATGTAAATCAGTTTTGCAGATACAATAACTGACTTCAAAATCTAAATGCAAATCAGTCAGTGGGAGAGGAAGGAGCTGAAGTAGTGTATTGGAAGAAAATAGAAACTGTCTCCATCTTTCTGATCAATACAACAAACTTATTCTAGATAAATTTCTGGGCTGAGTTTGAAAACAAAGAAAATATATTGGTGGGTGGCTATTTCAGGAATCTTCTCAGAATTTAAGTGTAAAACTGCCTGATAGCATCACAACTCAGATGTTTGCACACACTCCTAGAACAAGTATTTAAGATGAATAAGGTGCTCCAGTTCCCTAATCACCTTTGCAGCCCTCTATTGGACTTGCTCCAGAAGTTCCATGTCTTCCTCTTGTACTGTGGAACCCAGAACTGAACACAGTGCTCCAGGTGAGCTCCCCCAGAACCAACTTGAGGGGCAGAATCTCCTGTCCTGTCCAGAGCCTTCTGGCCTAATGCATCCCAGGATACTATTGTCTTTCTTGGCCACTTGTGTATCAAGCAGTGATAAAAGAAACACCTAAAACTCTTCCAGCTAAAGATATCTATAAAGGATACCTAGTTGTCTTCAAAGGGATAATTAAAGATGATACAGCTTGAGTCAAACATTGTTTCACAGATTCCAAGGTATAAAAAAGAAGATTGCTATTGGTGAGTTGTCTACGGTTTGGGCTTTTTTTTTAATACATAGAACTTCTAGCTTTAAAATTTGTATCTTTTTACTAAAAGTTCTTCAAAATTAGAATTCTTACACTTCCAATGTTACTGTTAATACGCTAATAGCATGTGACTGTCTTTTCTTTTCCATGCCACTGACAATGACTTAGATTTACATTATTTTTTTGATCTTACAGATGCATTAATATGAAAATCTTTCTTCACTAAATTGTTTCTAATACTTAACCACCATGAAAAGTCACATCAGACAACTCTTCCTGTCCTTTGAAAATGTAGACATCTCTTCACCAAACATGGAAATTCCTTTGTAAAGCACTGCAACTGCAACAAATCAGCAGAAGTATGTGTTAGCCTCCTTATTTGTTAATATAAACTACTACAAGCGGACTAGAGAGACAGTCAAAATAGGACATTTTCCACTCAAATGATGTTGAGAATTAATAGCGTCCTAGAAAACACAGTGTGTTGTCCTTTATAAAGAGGTCTTTTTCTTAGCTTAATTTTTTCTCCATAGAGTAAGTGTAGAGCACTTTCTGTTTACAAACAGTTTTGGGTGAAGAAAAGTTAACATTACTTTCTAATAAACAATGCAGTTAACAAAAAAAGCAATACTGAATTTTCAAATAAGTTTTATCTTGAGTGAACAGGAGCAACCGAGTACAGAGTACATGAATGGTAAATCAGCAAGTGAGATATGGGAGATAAAGGAGTAATCACTGCATGTTCCTAGATCCTATATAAAATACATAATGACATTCTTCTCCTCCTTTGTGCCTGGAAGTATGCTACATGGCGATTAGGAAAAAGCTTCATTGAACTCTTTCTCTCTTGTACACAAAAGAGATGGACTGTACACAATAATGTATGTCTAGACTGTCCTCTGAGAATAGCCCCCAAGGCCATCCTTAGAACAAGATTTGCTGTTCAAATGGACAGAGAATGTGAAAGCAGAGACGAGGAGTGCTGAGCGATTGCTTAGGGAGCAGACTTCAGGCCACAGGGGAACCAATCTAGACAAGCTGCCTGGAGGCTGCCTGAAGACCTGTATGTATGGAAGGCAGAGGCATGGTTCCCTGCTGGCAGCAACCTACCTATGGCTGCAGAGCCCTACTACTGTCTGAAATATAAATTATTTTGAAGAAATTTTCAGGGAATTTAAAATTAATTATTTAGTAAAATGTATACCTAGGTGGACATTTGCAATTAGTTATACTAAAACCCCCTGCATTTAAAGAAATTATATTGTCCATTTTCTTATGGGTTGCTGTATAGATTTTGTTTCTTCCCAGATTTGGTCTCAAGTGAATATACATTTGACTTAGTTACTATTAAAACTAATGGCTCACTGATGGATAAAATTTTTACCATCAGTAACACTCATGTTCCCACTCTTTAAGTGCATGTCTTACGTAAGAAATGTACTGTTTATCATAGTGTGTTGCAGATGCATGGAGACTGAGGTTTTCAAAGTGCCATACAGAATGCGTATGGCATAGTACAGCGCACAGAGCATGTGTGCTTTTGGCAGGCAGAATCCTCACTCTATTGGTGTCAATAGTTGAAAATCATCACATGAAGTCACCAGACTAGGGGAACAATGAAACTTGTACACAGAGAAAGTACAAAGGAAAAAGGCAAACTTGTTGAAAACTGACAAAGTTGAAAAGAAGCTTCACTTCTGTGTTGGTGCTGCACATATTAACTGAGCCATGGAGGGATATTCCATAGAAGGCCAGACCTCAAAACCTCCCTCTGTTCAGGAAATTTTCCTGTCTGACCTTCCAAGAGACTCCAGTATCAACTAGAACTGAGGCCCCTTTGCATCTGGCAGCTCCAGTGATCTGAAGGGTGCCCCACTTGACTCCCTACACACACCACTCATATCGTTAGGCAAGGCTTCCTCACTGACTTAACCCCAGATTTCCCATAGTAGTCTCAGACAGTAAGATACTATACTTCATACGGCTTAATATATAAATAATGAAATAACAACTTGAGCTGGGTGCTTCCAAGGAGGGAGCCTGAACAAAGGACTCCCCTGTCTCTTAATGACTTCTCAGTCTAAGAAATGGAGAGTCTGGCCCCATCAGCTCCTGCCATGTCTCCGAGTGTCGGTCCCCTGGCAGCAGGTCCCCATACCCTTTGTTAATCAAGGGTCAGTAATTCAGGGCCTCTTGCCTCAGGCTCCTGCAGCTCCACTGCAGCTGCACTCAGAGCTACCTGCACTGAATGTAGTCCTTAACACCTTAACTAGAAAAGATCCTTATTTATTGTCTCCAGAGACAGAACTTGAGTCTGTATTCTGATGAGTAACATAACCACTGTTTCACAGATTAGTGGTCATTAGTGAAATGCTCTTCTGTTTCTCCCCTCCTCAGTGATTTATATCTACTCTTTCTTTGTGAAAAAATGCTAGAAGGAAACTCTCTAGGCCACTCTCACCATATTTGGATGAGTTACTATCAAGAATCTCTCCTTTCTCTATTTTAACACCTGAATAATACTCACAAAATTTAAAAATACAGATTGAAGCCAGTGAATATCCTCAAGGTCTCTACCTACTACCTTAATGCACATGGCTAGGCTTTTTTTAAATCGTCACATTCCAAAGTCATTTAGAGCTCATTTAGTTACCTTTTCCTTCTTTGGTCTGGTAATTTCATTCTGAAAATTTTATTTGACTTTCTCTTCTTCCTTGTGTTTAGATACAATCAAAATTATTCTTAAAGTTCTCATATCAAGCTTTTCTTTCTCTTCCTCTTATCACTGTTTTAGGATCAATAACCCAGCAATAAGCACAGATACTCTTTTTGTTATCTTTAAAATATGAGTACCATTCATCATTTGAGGTGTTAGCATATATCCTACAATAACCATTATTTTTGCATTATGAAGGCAGTGATGGATCAATAGCAGGCTGATATGGCAGCAGTAATGAAAGTTTCTTTTTCCTTGACTATTCACACTAATAGCAATATAATTAATGGCTGCAAGAAAAATTTAGTCCTATATTCACTCTTAATTTATAGCGTTGTATATCCTAGTAGGTTAGAATATGGAAAGTGTAATGAGTATTATGTTTGATTTTCTTTTCTAATATATTCTAAAAGACGACTGACTCAATCTTACATTTAGTTACACCTGCATAGCTCCTGACTTGTGGCCTTTCTACCAAAAGAAAATCAGATCCTAAATTCTGTGTTTTCTCAATAATTTCTTGTTCCTGCAGTTGCATTGGACTCCTCTTTTACTTGAGTAGAACCATGTATATGCAAATTTACCAGAAAAAGCTTCTTTTCCTTATAATGACTCCATGCAAAAATACTGCAAAATTTTTGATAATTTAATCTCAGCAATGTTGACCAAAGTGATAATTTTATTTATATATAGTGTTAAAATGTAAGGCCCAACTTGAGTCATTCTAATAAAAAGCCATATGCACAGAGAGGTATTCTTTGAGGAATTAGAATATCTACTTCTTCTCATTCAGGAAACAAAAAATGTGCTCTCCTAATTCATGGTTAGTTTAAATGCACATAAAGAATATTTAGGTTAGGTTTTCCAATGTAATATTTTAAAGGGAGCACAAGCTATAAGCTTAAAATAACTTAAAAGCTATGCAATTTCTTGTTTCAGAAGGCCATTTAAAAATATATGGTAACACAGTATTAATTTCTCAAAAACAACATTTTGAGATATCTCTGGAAGTTTATTTATTATGATTCTAAACAAATAAATAAACAAGATATATAAATATATATGAAAAAACTTTTAAGAAATGTTCCAAAAACCACAAAAATCTACAACACATTTTAATATTATGCAAAGTAAAAGGAAATATTTTCCAAAATGTTCTAAGTGATCCAGATACTTACTGTCTGATTCTAGAAGTACTTCATCAAAGGTAAAATATTTTTGAACTATTTAGACATAACTAGCGGGATAGTATATAACTATGAGTATATCCTAATGGGATATTGAAAATCCCACTAGGATTGATTTACACTCTTAGGAATTCAGTTATCTTGAAAGTTGACTTCTACTAATCACTGTTTAAACCTCTTTTCTGCTTTAAGTGATGCTCAAGAAACTGAGAGCTTAAGACACTTCCAAAACATACCACACACTTAACAAAACACTTGATAATTTTTACTCAATAAAAATACTGTTCCTGTTTGAAATTATTTTCATTCCTCAAATTTGGTAAGTAAGTAACGTTTTTATGACAAAAACTTTCTTTTTAGAATACATCCTATGTCCTCTTGAGTGTTTTGCTGTAAAATAACACATATGAAATATTTGCCATACATTTTCCCTAGATAATAAAAATGTGGGGTTTCCTTATATTGTACTTATGTCACAACTGGTCATTAGTGGAAATGAAAATGATGTTGGAATTGAGAATATTCAGTGTCTTGAAACTGAAAGAAATTTTCATTGTATAACTTTTTTCTATCCCACCCAATGTTTTTTTTCTGTGTGTATCTTTCATTTTCACTGAGAAATTTAAACTCACCTACTGTCTCCAGATAGGTCTGAACAATTCATTAAACTTGTCTATGTAGAAAAGAAGCAATGTCTAGCAAATAGTTGGCTATGTAGACCACTGGACAGAGTCGTGTTTACCATCCAAAATATAACTTCCCCTTGGGACTTACAGTTATTTCTTAGGCAATTTTTTAAGCCTTAAGGAGGCATTAGTATTATGTATTTCACACTACTTTCCTCCCAAAGTTGTCTGCAGACTGAGTAACCACAATTATTGGTTGTCTTATTAACATCATTAGGACAAAAAGAAAAAGGGGGAGTACTAAATAAACATTTGGAATACAGTTTTGGTAGCTGTGAGATGTGTATGTCCAAGATACATACTTTGTGCCTCTCTGTCTTGTCTGTGTGCAAAACAAGCGGTAAAAAAAAGAAAAAGAAAAAAAAAAAAAAAAAAGCATTTCAGAAATTCTATCCATTACCTCTGAAAACAGATTATATAACAGCACAGCACTTTCCATTCATCATAGGGAAAAACATCTCTTTCTATTTAGTTTTGCTTTCATTTCTGGCTTCATCCCATAAATAAATTGCATTATTTGCCTTTTATCTTTCTGGATAATATTTTATCTAGCTTCTGTTCTGTTTGAGCTACTTACATGGACAGATGGAGTGGAATCCTACCTGCTGGCAAGAGTTTAATTTGTGACAGGAACTCTACCAGTCTTTCTTACCTTAGGCTGTTTATGGCATAACATGAGGAACTGTCATTTACCCTTGTGATAGTGAAGCAGATGTTTCTCTGCCCTGTGTAATCTCCACCTGGCACCATTTGGGTTGCCTATAGCTGTAACACATGCAGTCAAGAGGTCAGCTTGCATGTCATTTGTGCTCTTTAAAATGTTAAAGCCTTTTCTTCTTGTCTATTTTTAGCCTAGTGCCAGAATGTTAAAGAAAGCATCATATCATTAGTGATTGGAAGAAAGCAAAATTCTACTGAGAAGCCTTTTGGTTTCAGCTGGGGCAGCAGACAGCCCCAGTCATTTCTCCTATTCAATTCAAATTTATGACTGAGTACTTTTCAGTGATGGATGGTTGTACTGGCAACATAGCCAGGGGGAGAACAAGCAATACTTGTGTAGCAGTTTTTCCTTTTCTCTTTCCAGGTGCACGTCTGAGATCTCATGCTAGGATTTGCATGAAAAAGAACATGAGTATTGAACTTTGATTTCTTTAAATGGAATGTACTTAGGAGAGTGAGATTAATGCACTGTATTGGAATTACAAAAAATGCTCCTTAGTTTAATAGTTTTAAGCATTTGGATTCTACTTCTGGTCCCCCAGCCCCAGAGAGTAATTTAGGGGTATAGCATTTACTTAAGACTTCTGTGAATCTTCTTCAGCATTTCTTCCTCAATCCTTCTGGCTTTCATAAGTGTATAGCAACTTAGACCCCTTCTATCAAATGACATGAAATATTCTCATCATGAATAAAGGGAGAGGTAGTTGAAACAACTCTTTTAGCTCTCCTTCAGCTCCTATTTGCCAGTAAATTTGCTCTTGATTTCTTTAGGAAAATTTCATGAACGTGAACCTGCAAAATGCTGTTAGGCTTACTTTCAATTTACCTGAATTCTATCTGTAATTAAGTGCCTAAATGGGAATGGATATAAATGGAAAGAAGTTCAAGACTGAGCCAAGAATGAGATGCATAAACTCAAGGAGAAACACTTTCTGCAAATAATATACATTAAAAATATAAAATAAGTAGCCTACATTAGCACTATCAAGGAAGGAATCTGGAATAATTTTCTGTATTTTTTATAGAAAAGGTCAATGAGATTATTTTTAAGATTAGGTGCTACTCAGGGTTGGTGTGGCAAAACAAAACCTGAGTTAGAATTAAACTCACAAAATCCATACTCTCAGTTCTTTTTTCATCTATTCTATAATTTTTGGCTTGATTTTCATATCAGAAGGCCTTATCCATTTCTCCATCATCTTTATAACCAGTAAATCAGAAAAGTCTGACATGCGCAGGGTCAGGGAAAATTCTCTTTTCAGTGAATTTCAAGGTTCCTCCTCTGCTATTATAGCTTTTCATCATGAAAACCTGAAAAAAATTGAAAGAAAGTGTTTCACTTTTATTCTGTGAAGTCTTGAAAATATGACTTTAAATATTCCGCTGATTAAATCTAGAATTGACACTCCTCTCAAAAAAGCCAGAAGCAAACCCATGAGCCCAGTGGGACTGCAAATGTCTGTAGAAACACAGAAGTTGTTATGCTTGCACCCTATTCAGTCTGAGTTCAAACTCATTGCCAGGTGCTTCACAGGAAGATGTAGTACAATGACATAAAAATATCAAAGGCCCATTTTAAAAGGAACCACAATTTATCTAGCACACACCTGATGTCTTTTTACTGTCCACCATTTTAATTTAGAAACCCTTTAAGAGCAGCAAATATTTGGAGCAGAAAGAGATTTCATTTAATATTTTAATATGTTACACATTTTTCTCCCACATTAATCTATTCTTGGAAATCTCAAACTTGATTGCTATTTCTGTTCAACAAAATGATGTTTTAGGAATCTAATGTTCTCTCAAGGCCACTTAGGATCTTCTTAGCATCTCTTCCCTCTTTCTTACACACACAAAGGGTGAAAGAAATGGGACATTAAGCATTCTTTTACCCTAAGGACATAATAAGTAAAACCCTGGGTAAGAATGAGAAACAAACACAGCATTTGACTTGGAAAGTTTGTTTTTTATTGTCTGTTTTCTTCTGTTTCAAATTAATATTGTCTGCAGAAGCCAATTTGCAAATGTACTCCTTTTCTTAAGTACTTAAATATTTTATATTGTGTTACAGGCTTTGAGAACCAAAAAGCATGGAAATCTCAGGAAGGAAGAACAGGGTTGGGTTTTTTTTCATCCTACATACTATTCCCTTTTCAGTTCTTCAGTTCATAGTTTTGGCTTTCTTCCCAAACAGTTCAAGATCAGTCATTACAGACTGGTATGGATCTGCCATTTCCAAGTTCATTTAGGATTTGCTCTTCTTAGAAGTGTTAAAGAAACAACCCCAAAGTAGTTTTCCCTAAGTACACTAAGTCTTAAATAGAAGCTAAAGATTAGTTTACCACATATTCCTAATTTATACACCTATTTTTCTTCAACATTGTTTAGGCAAAAACAGGTTTTAACTGAAGATGCCTCAAGCTCCTATCCAAGTTGCTGTAGTTTTCTGATACAGACTTTGCACAAGTGAATAATATATTAATGACAATAAAGAAGTGTCTACATATTCTTAAATATTTGACAATAGAGTTTCACTGTTGGTTGTCTGATCTGTATTCTTTGTCCTTCTAGCAGTTTCTGTGTGGTGGTGGTATCAGTCTGGGAAAAAAAGTTTCCACCTGTGTATAGCAAATATAATTTTTTTGGACAGTGTAGTTACAGGCTGGATCATTCCTGCTTACAATATGTGATAGAACATACCATAGGGGTGTGTGAGTGTATGCAGATAGATAGATAGATAGATAGATAGATAGATAGATAGATAGATAGATAGATAGATAGATAGATAGATAGATAAATATAGATATAGATATAGATATAGATATAGATATAGATATAGATATAGATATAGATGATATAGATATAGATGATATAGATATAGATGATATAGATATAGATATAGATATGGATATAGATATAGATATAGATAGAGATAGAGATAGAGATAGAGATAGAGATAGAGATTATATAGATATAGATATAGATATAGACATAGACATAGATGATATAGATAGAGATAGAGATAGAGATAGAGATATAGTTATAGATATAGAGATAGATATAGAGATAGATATAGATATAGGTAGAGATATAGATATGTAATGTGGAAAGGCATATTTAATAAACATCCATATGTGTTACCCATTCAGTTAAATATTGCTTTTCCCCAACTTTCTCATCATTGTCCCCCACTTCACCTATGAAATGGAAACATTCAGACATACTGACTATATAAAATCTTCACAAGGCCAACTCTGATGGGCAATTTTCCTGTTAAATCCTTCCTTACAAGGAAGTTACATCCTTCCTTGTTTGCCCTCCCATCTGAATATTCCCAATGTGAAGAACAAGAAAAGTCAGATCTGGTAATATGATGTGTGAGTACTCTTTAACAGAAAATCTAAATTTGTTTATATGTATATATGTTTAATGTATATATATATTTATAATTTTATTTATTAAAAATGTTCTTTAATCGAAAAATATTTATTTGGTTAACCAAGAGTTTGTTATAAATTTTTAATATTTACTAGATAGAACTTTTCTAAAATATTTCTTTATCAAGAAATCAAACCAAAATAATTCTGGAACAAATTTTTCATCTCCCAGCTGTTTTGCAGATAATGCAAACATACAGGGCAAAATGCTTTCAACTTTTTAACAAAAAATCATTAATTATTCACTGAGCCACTCTTGATTTAGAGAAAGTAAAGTTATAAACTTGAAAACAAAACCCACTTTTTAATAATGGTGGATATCTGACAATATTCTGCTTTTAAAATTGTAGCTAAATAACAATTTGCATCCATCTCAGAGAGCAGCTGATGTTCTATTAAATGGAGCTGGAAAAAGGAAGGAATTAAACAATCATAATATTCTAATTCAATTCTTCACTGCAACCCCACATATGATCCACAAAAACATATTTCTTAAGATATCAATTTTTATTATGACTACTTTTTATTTTTCAATTTTTTTTTTAAATGAAGCATCCCAGCACAATGAGGGACTGTTTGGAGTTAGGTAGAAAGGCTTTGAAGTGAAGTTCAAATGCACATGAAATCTAGAACTTTTCTTTTGCTCCTAGCAAGCAAAAATAATTATATTTTTATCCCTTGATCTTTACCTGAAAATGAATTAATAATTTAAGATTTCTGAAGAACTCATTAAAATGTGCACATTTTATTGCTGACTTTTAGTATCTAGGTTGGCAATAATTCAAATTGTACTAATTTTTTAATATATTTTTAATATAACTATTTCTGAAAGGTAAAACTTGTTTTAATTTAAGGGTTCCTGCTTCTGACTTTGGAAGATAAAGTTTTAAAGATAAACATGATGAGTCAGGTATAAAACAGTTTGTTCAGTCAAACAAGATCTCACAGAATCTGCAGGTATCAGTATGTGACAACTGTTGTATTAGAAAACAATTGTTGCATGAAGAACATTCATAACGTTTTATAAATCAATCATTGTTTTAGTTCCCTTTAAACAATGAAAGTGCAAAATATATGAATCAAGATGCATATAATTGCTAGCCTGATATATAAAAATGAAGCAAGCAATTGAAATGTTAAAGGCTAACTTCCTATCCATTGATTTAAGATGACATACTCCCGTAGAGTACTATGGCTAAGACTGTCCCTGTAGAACTACATAAACCAAAACAGTGTGACTTCTCAGTTTTGCCATCTCCAGGGAATAGCAGAATCATTAGCCAAAAATAACATCAGAGAAAAACCTATTAAACATATTATAGGTGTCAAACTAACATGATGACATAAAAGTAAGAGTGAACAGAGACAGTGGCCCACAGGGGATGAAATAATAGTTTTGTCTGCTGCATTTTAGTGTCTGAAGTAGAGTCCATTTGGGTTTATACTTTCCAGCAGCAATTGTCAAAAGCAATCTCAAGTTTCAATTTCATAACAATTTTCCTCCTTTATAATGGTCTTATTCATTAGTATCTGAGAAATAGAAGGTGATGAGCAACAAATATTGGCAAAAGTTAATTATGAAACCCATAAAAATAGTTTGCAATATAGTGTTGACACAGGAATGAGTACTCATTCATACAGCTTTATTATCAATCGCTTTTAGAATCAAGTTCACTAGGCACACTAAGCTCAATTCAAAAGAGTAAAATGAGAAGGAGAAGTATGCTTAGAAAGAGAATTCCTTTAAAAATTCATACTTTAAGAATTTCTTTACAAATACTGCCTGAGAGTAAGCAACAAATAAGATCATGTCTTAAAGGGCAGTGAAGTGAGAACTTCACACTGAAAGTTATGTGGAGACAAGGAGAAATATCAGGAATACATATGAATCTGAACTTATGCATATAGAAGAAACATGGAATGAAAGTCAATAAAATCAGTCAAAACCATCAAAGATTAAACAACACCAACAAAAAGACTAGATAATGTAGTTTTGAGATTCCTAGAAATACTTCACTAAGAAATCCCATATAAGAAAACCAGTTTTGGGATGGTAAGTCTGGAGAAGATGAGGGTAGGCCAATAATACACAGAAATTTTGCTGACCCTTACAGTGTTATGTCCTACTCATGTAAAGACTTTCAAATTGATAAGAATTAGAAACCAGATCCAGGTATTTTTTTGAGAAAACTCCTTTGGATTCCTCTTCAATAAAGTTTCCCTTGACAAATCCAAACTGAAAAAGAATACATGTTAGAAAGGGAGAAATGCTATTGTCTGGCATCTACTGTTATTAACAGTTATTAACAGTTTTTGAGAGTATAACTGCTACATTCCTTTAAAATTGTATTCTAACTGCACATAGGATTTTAAATATTGGGATTTTCAGCTACTGCTAGAATTTTAAACAGCCGTCCACTCATTCATCATCACCTGAAAACCTATGACAGGCTTAATAAATAACTTTGGTTCTTTTGTAAAGAACACTGACAATCAAAGCAGGAAAAGTTATTCTCATATTAAAATAGTGTCTTGTGGCTTTGAAAGGAAGGTATGATTCTGTAATGTTTCAAATCAATATTAAGTCTGTTAGTGTGTTTCAAAAGAAACAGTCTTTTGAAAAAACAAAGTTGTATGGAATTAACTGAATAAACAATTCAGGTAATACAGTAAAAATGATCTTAATATATCTCTGATATTCTGTGAAGTCTTGTGCTTTCCTCTAATGCAATCTCAGACACATATTCATTGATGTGGTTGCAGTGAACCTAAAATGAGCTCTTGGTGACAGCTCAGGAAATTTCAGTGGAACTGCTTAGGATTTTCATTAAACTACTGAAATAAATATGCTTCCACTATGCTTTATTTTTTCAGCTTCTCAAATAAAATATTTAAAATGCTGGGTGATAGTTTAAAATTGAAAAAAAAAAAAAAGCAATCATATTCTGTATATTTTAAATAATAAAAATATATATTTATACATATTTTATAAAATACAAATATATGTTAATATATTAATAATATATTATATATTTATATATTATATAAATAGATATATTTTAATATATGTAAATAATATATATTATAAAAATAATGTCAAGAAAAATACAAAGTATTATAAAATTATTTGAGATAGTTCAAATCTTAGAAAATAATTAGGTATTCTTCAGTTCAGTGAATTTTTATAATAGTTCGTGCAAAAAATTTTCAATGTTAGTTTTCTTAAGTTCTACAGAATTTATCATGAAAAATGCAAAGATGATTCCGGTGAATATCTGGCAGTTCAAGAAAATATTCATTTCTACATTTTCATTTTTTTTTCCTTTTCAGTAGTTTCCCTTCTCTCTCAGGTGCATAGACAGAGGGAGAACATGCATGTCATTGAGGTTTCTCTAGAACTCTAGAAAAAGAAGTACAAGTAATTGCTTAGGGTATAACGATTGAAATTAATTGATTTCTTTTTCCAAAAAGGTAATAATAAAACCAATATCATGTGAATTTACTAAAAAATTTTCCATGTTAATTGCATTCATTTTTTCCTAACCATATTCTATACTAATTACATTTATCACTTAAATAATGGAATGATAAAATTTACTTTGCTGTTTTCTAGTTAAACAGATGTGAATAGATATTTTAATAAATTAGAAAGCCTTAAAATTAAAAAGAATCAACTATTCACAATGTAGTCAGAAAATATCAAATACCAGATTGATGAGTCTGAAATGATTAATGCTAATGACAATGCTTAACATATACATTTATCTTTTTGATCAAAGCATGTCTTACATTTAACTCAAGGATAGTATGCGTTTGTTTAATCTTGATTGACAGCTTACAAAAGTGATATGCTTTTCTAAACAAGAAAACAATATTTTAATTTAAAAAAAGCATTCAAAACTGAAAGCAACCATTCAAAGAAAAATTCTTGGACAATAAACATAATACAACTCTTAGAGGTACTCCTTTGAATGAAGCATATGAAAAATATGGTGAGAGTACTTAGTACTTCAGATAATTTTCTGCTAAGGACCACAATGCATTTTAGCAATGCCAATGTAATGTAATATCTGAAAGTAATGTATTTTTGACCACCATGTCTTAAGTGGAGAAGCTGACTCACCAAGTATAATACCAAGGTTGTTGAATGGATTCTGAATTAAAAAAGAATCAAAGCTACATCAGTAAATGGAAAATTATTTACTGAGGATCAGCTGTGCCAAAACAGCTAAGTATACTTATTTGATAAGATAAATTGCTCCAAACAGAGGAAATACAATAATTTTAATCTGGACTTCAGTAAAATATTTGACATAGTGTTGGGGAGATTTGAGTTCACACAGGGAAGTAAAGGATTAGCCCAGGCATTATAAGGTGAGATAATACGTTATTTCAGGAAAAAGAGCAAATTATAATGAAAAGAGACAGCATGTGTTGATGAAGTCATTATTGGTCTCCTAGAGGATTCCCTCATGGAATGATCTTTGAATGGCTTTTGTCTTTATATCCTTAATAATGTCAGTTGCACAAAAGCTGGGTGCTTGCTGCTGACAGAGAGAGAACAGGAAGCCATAACTAAAGAAAGGATGGGAATCTTACAGGAAAAACCTGAGCAACAGGAGGTTAAATTCAATGGTACAAAACTCAATAAAGAAGCGTTTAGAAACTAAAAAAAAGGTCACCTGTTCAGAAAGGAGAGTGGAGACAAGGATTGTAGTCATAACACTCTGATACAAACTAGCTGAGTTGGCTGTAAGAGACAAATTTCACTACAAAATCCATCTGCAGAAAAGAAATGGGAAAACACTGAAATTCTCACACAGCTGTATTAATTAATCCTGATCAACATTGACTGCTGCCTTTTGCTTTTTTCCTGATTGTCCTTGTTATCCAATCATTTGTCAATTAAATCAGCATTTAGTTCTAAGGAAGACTGTTGCTGCAATAAAGAGCAGAGTTGCCTTACTTCACCTTGACTCTACACTAAGCCAAGACTGTCAGAACTGCCATGAAAGCCAAGCCTTTCTGTTCTTATTTTAAAAGATCACATTTTAACAATCCTCTCTTACAGAATGCCACGAAACCGAGGTTGGCAGAAGTCCTCCCAGTTTCCTAAGTTCCTGCTCTGCAAGTTGCAGTTTGACATGTGGGTTACATGTAATATCAAATCTACCCACTTACGTCTTTTCCTTCTGGTACATATAATCATAAATTTTCTATCAAAGAAAAACAGGACAAAACAAATACAGTAACAACAGAGATAAGCACAATTCCTGCAGAAACAAACACTTCTTTTAAATAAAACTTGCTGGCAATCCTGAACTCATTGGCATGGTTCACACCTGTAAATATATACTAACCTTAATGTGAGTTCAGGTTCCTTTTATGACCTCTTATGAATTTTTAACTTGGGATTTCCTTCTTCTTTTAAAGAGATTCTATATGACTTTTTATTAAGTGCACCACTTTTATAAAATATAAAAAATAATTTAAATATTTGTGACTATAGAAACTATTTCTTTCATATAATATATATTTTTGTAATAGAGTAATATACTTTCTAGAGAAGGAAAGACAATTCTCTTGGTTTTCTTAAAAGTACAAATAATCTGTTCCTATAAATTCTTCATATTAACAGCAGTCGATCATACAATTAATATCAAACAAGTAATGCTAGAATGCTGATGACATTTTTTCATCATTTTAGTCCATTCAAAAGTTTATATGAAAATACTAAAATTACTTGCATGCCATTTCTCTCTTTAACGAACTTGAATTTATGTTTTTGCTGTATGATATGAATTCGTTGCTCTTGAAGGGAAGAATGTTGAACTAATGCTGTGGCAGGAAGGGGAAGGATCTACTTTGTTTTACTGCTGTATTTTCATTTAAAAAAAAAATTTAAAAAGCTATTGCGGTACTACAATGAACAATGCATTCTGTTATTAAAACATATGGACATCAAAATAACATAGTAGTGGATTACATGTGGAGGGCTTACTTAGTAAGTCTCAACCTTCTCAGTATAGAAAAGTCAGCAATCTGTATTTTTCTGGCAATGAAAACAGTGTATAGATAGGATTTTTTATAAAGGAACATTTGTCAGCATGGTTTTCCCTAAGAATAAATTCTAATTTTGAAAACTGAGCACTAAGAACGTACAATCTGCAGTTAAATAAAGTGTAGACATCTTCCAAAAAAAAAAAAAAATCTTCGTCATCTGCATTGTAACACTTTAAAGTTGAGAGAACAAAATTAAAAGAAAAAAATCACCACCAACAAAAATCTCAAAAAATACCTACTGATAGTCAGAGTGCACAAAGTAAATCTGATTAATTTATTTGGAAGGAACATGCAACATATCTCTGGGTCATAAGGCCTCTTGCTATTGGTTTTGCTTCATTTTAGCCAAAGATTTTACCACTTATGTTCTTATTATCTAAACTTTGATTTTAAATCGGAATAAATAGAATAAGACTAATTTATCTTTCCATTCATTGCAGGAAGGTTAAGCCAAGAGAAGAGAAAAAGGAAGAGGGGAAATGATTTTCACATGTTTTCTATAGAATATACTGTATCAAACACACAAAATATATGGTGAAGTTTTTATTTTGTTCATTCCCTTAAAACACTGCAGTTTGTAGAATACATAATATCACTTTGGGGCAAAATCTGTATAACAATTAAAATATATTTCTTCTTGTGTTTTAATTACTAGAAATTGATCTGTTGGCCAAATATTTACTATATGCTACCAGCCAACATAATAGAATAAAGAAAAGAGATGAAAATGGTAGCAGCAATGTCTATAAGCTTTGGCAAATTGTGTTATTTTAGGAACTGCTCTTGACAACTTAAGTAAGATTTTATTATAAATGAAGGATTTAGATGAAGGAGTTAGCTAAACAGTCAATTTTACAACACAGGCAAAAAAAGAAAATATCCAGCAGACACGAAGATGAAAAATTACTATCAACTCAAGCTAAACAGTCAATGAAATATTAGTGGGTAAACAAACTTTCCGTACTTCTTGCTACGCAAACAGCAGTCAGCTCAGCAGCTCTGAAAGAGGAATGCTGATGGTAATGACAAAACAACGAAGTCAATTGTTCACATCAGTCTGTAAAGCTTCAAAGTTTACAGATAACACAATCACTACCATTCATAACACAATGTTGACTTCTCCTGACATGTGTTTAAACCTTATCTTATAAAATGTATAATTTTTAAATAATGTAATCTCACCTTCTTCAAAAGCACCTTATCTTTTATTAACTTTTTTTCCCCCAAGAGTGAAATAACAACACAATCAGCAGCCTATTGAAAGACCTAGCAGAATGTGTTATTTGCATTGCAGGAGAGTGATCACTATAAAAGATATATGTTAGTGTGTATGTTAAAGTCCAGACAAACAGTACATACTGACTATATATAAAAAATACCACAAACAGGATGTTCCACTGACTTTGCTTCTCTGTTCCTGGTGAAATAAATATATTCCTTATCATACAATTCTACTCATACTTTCTACATGAGTCAGGGTATTATTTTATTATGATGGTTTGGAACTGTGGTAACTACTAAAGTCTCTATTTGGTCTAGAAAATACCTGTATCCTCAGCTCTTTCACATGTCAAAGATAAACAAAATTTAGATATAAACATATTGCGTAAGAATATACTAAGGTTCACAGCAGTGAGTATTCTGAGTTAAAGATAATTGGGATCCACACACATACTAAGCTGGGACAAAGAACTCTGAGGGTATCTATTTTTTTCTTATCCTCCCAGTTCCTGCTCCTTATCCTTGCCTTAGGAAAAAAAAAAAAAAAAAAAAAAAAAAATTATGGTATGCACAGTAAGAAATTATTCTAATTTTAGAGTGGACGATCGGAAGCTTCCTCAGATGAGATTATGAATTTGAGCAAAAGGCCTATTATTGGTAATGCAGTTTACCTTTACCATTCTCTACCTTTTGATCAGACAGAATCCTGTTTGTTTTCAGGGCAGGTTAGGGAACTTAAGTTCTGCACGTCATATGTGCTTCAGTGTATATTCTCACTTTAAACAACTTTTGGAAACATTTCATGTATGAATTTGAAAAGAATACTGTGACAATACTCGTCTTTGTTCTTTATTGAATAACAATCACATAACAATCAAACTTTGCAACTGATCTTGCAAATGCATTGCCCTCTTCTAGACATGCAACATTTTAAGCTTCACAGTACACTAGATATGTACATCAGACATTACGTATATTATGATGTCTTTTTCCGCAGCTCAAAGTTTATATTGTGTTAGAGGACTATAATATGTATTTAAAGGTATAGAAAAAGATCTTGAAAAATAGTACATGTGTTATTTCCTTTTCAAATGCTATGTTACTTTGGCCTTTTTTCCCCCTAATTCTCAGTCACTACTTGTTCCCTTTGCTAAGCAGAACATAAACCCATGTAATGAAGCTAGGATCTTAGGACCTATGCATTCCTAAGAAAGCGTGCTGAAGGAGGCATGAAAGGAGAATCAGAAATGGAATGGAGAAGGGTCTTGAATTTAAATTAACTTGATATTGTGACAAGCCAAAAGATTTGATGAGGTAATGCATATATATACTCTGTGGTCCTGAATGATTGTACTAGTCAATGTGGAAAGCTCACTTATCAAAATCACTTAATGTAGATATATGAACCACTAGCTGTTTATCACATTGACAGATATTCTACCCAATTTCTTCAGATTCAGACATCTGTACTACAAGCTGTACTAAGAGAGGCTTTATAGATGATGTAATAGAAGAATGTGAATCAAAAAAAGCTGAGATCAGCCATTTATTGATTTGACTTTTCATGCTCAAATTATTTAGTTGATGGATGGTGTTAGGTGTAAAAAGTAAGGAAAACATAGGACTAGACTCTCTCTAATTTTTCCCTAATGGTTTATCAAGATGTATGGGATGGATTTTCATTTGTCTGGGGGCACATTTTCCTCATTTGTTCCTAGCATTTGCAAATACCCTAGCCATTTCAATATCCATGAATCGTGAAAGATAAGGATACAATGAAAAGGTTTTATTGTATTATTTATGAGCACCAGGAATTAGTTTTCTTCCTTACTACTTTGAGATCTGTTTTTCTAGATTTGTTCTCTGATCTGTTCAGAGCTTGGCCTGAGCTTTTATAGGCAACTGTTTCTACCTTGATTCTCTGTGTATCCATCCAAAAGCTTCTACGTTTTTGTCTAAGGCTTGAGCTAAGGTCCTCTCAGGAGAAGTATCTTTTTAGAGGTAAGTTCTTTTATTCTCTTCCTACGCATCATTGTTATACAAGTAGTATGATTTTTACACATAGTATAACCACTGGGAGGTGCTTTCTTTTTTTTCTTTTTTTTCTTTTTTTTTTTCCTTTATTTTATATATATATGGTTCATTATGGTACTATAATAAATGAAGACAAGTTTAAATGTCAAGGGACCTTGAAGATGTGTTCAGCTCCCTTGACCTGCTGGTCAATCATCCTTTGATGCAGTCCAGGGTGCAAGAGACTTTGAGGGCTGTGAGTTGGCATCCCATCCTTCTCTTGTATCAACTGCACCACTCACCTACATGCCATCTGCAAACCTGATGAGGGTTCACTTGATCCCACTGTGTCTGTGTCATTGACAGAAATACTGAAAGGCGCCAGCCCCAAGACAGAGCCCTGAGAGACAACACTCATCACAAGCCCCCACCTGCACAAACAGCCATTGATCACAACTCTCCAGCTGTGCCCATCCAGATAATTCCTTATCCACCAAACAGTCCATCCTTCAAATCCGTGTGCTTGCAGTTTGGTAATAATTGGTGTCACGTGGGACACTGTTGAAAACCTTCTGTGGCAGTTTAGGGAGATGACATCAGGTGACCTTCCCTTGTCTATTGTAATCACTCCTTCTAGAGAACACCTCCAGATTGGTCAGGCACAATTTGTCCTTGGTGAAACCATGTTGGTTACATCTGATAACCCCCTAGTCTTGCATGGCTGTTGTTCCCATAAGGATCTGCTCCATCACCCTCCCAGGGGTGTGACAGGTTTGTAGTCACCCAGATCTTTCTTTCTCTCCTTTTTTTTGAAAGCAGGAGCCATGTTTCCTTTTTCCCCAGTCACTGGATCCTCACCTGAGCACCATGAATTTTCAAATAGCATAGAGAGTGACTTGGCAATAATATCAACCAGTTCCTTCAGGACCCTGAAAGCTACCTTGAAAGAACCCATTGATATATATGTGGCTACTGAGTTTCTTTGGGTAGTCCTGAAACTGCATTTCCCTTACAATGGAGGGACTTTGCTCCCCCACGCCTACCTGCAAGTTCAGGGACCTGAGAGACCTGGGAAGTCAGACTGACAGTAGAGACCAAGGTGAAGAAATTATTGACTATCTCAACCTTCTCTGTATTTGTTACCTATTCTTCCTACTCTTATATTGGTTGGGTACACTCTCCTTGGCTGTCTCTTCTCACTTATGTACTTATAGAAAACCTACTCATTACTCTTCATACGCCTTCTCAAATCATATACCATTCCATCTGTCCCTCAGCTTTCCTGACCCCAGTCCTACGTATCCAAACCTTATCCCAATATTATTCTCAGTCAACATGTCCCTGATACCACTGGCTGTGCATTTCCTTCTTACTTCTCAGTGTGAGGAGCAGTTGTTTCCTCAGCATTACCATTTTCTGACCTCACTTGATTTCCCACACACTGGGATGAAGAGCTCTAAGAAAAAAGGCTTCAATAAGATGACAGCTCTGGCCAGCCCCACTGTCCTTAGAATAGTTTTTCAGGGAATCTCATTCATCGGTTCCTTAAACAAATGGAAGTTTACTACTCTAAAGTTCAAGATCCTGGCTTTGCTCTTTGCCAAGCTCAAGATTATGAATTTAAAATTACTAAATTATCTTCCTACATCTCCAACACTTTGTCTTCACAACTATCTAGCAAAACAAAGATATAATTAGAAGACATAAGGGCCTGTGATCTGTGCCTTTTCCTTAGAATTTCTTGGACATTACATATATCCTTCCTGTTTTGGTTTTCTTAATTGTAAAATAGGAATAATAATACTTCTGGAGCTCAAAAGGAATACGTATCAACTGCCTATGGAATAAAAATGTGTAAATCTTTATTTTATTATTAATTTATTGGGCTTTATTTGTGAAATGAAGTTGTAATAATTTGAAAAGTAAATATTAACTCTGCAAACTTTAGAAAATAATAATTGTCTTAATTAGGAAATAGAGTGATAGATTTGGGGTTTTTTATTGTATAGACAAGAGTATAGTGAAATAGTGTGATTTATCTAACCAGAGGTCTTAAAAGACAAAAATAGAAACACTGGCTGCTGTGTGGCCAGGTGAAATTACATAATTTAAATATACGCCTGCCAGTTATGAGGAGGAAGAAAAATAAACAGAAATTAAACTAATGAGAATAGAACACTGGCAACGGCAGCCAAAAAGGAGACATACTGGATAAATATTACTGAACAGCCCCAAAAATACCCTGACACATTACAGACATGCAGCATAAAGTGATAAACAAAATCAAGATCAAAGGATTTTGAAACATCCTCCTGTAAAATAGAATTTACAGATTAATGAGGACTTTTTCTGTCTCACTTGCTTTTTCTGTCATTATTGTATTCAGTTTTCATAGAATACTTTTGAGTGCAGAGTTGCATTCCATGCTCCAAGAGTAATTAATAACATTTTTTCGTTAAAATGCCTTCTCAGAATATTTTTTCACTGATCAAATATAATTTAAATATTTTCTTTGGAATAAATCTTTGTGATTTTATTTTTGCTGAAATCCACCACACTATGTCTATGAAATTAAGAATTTTTAAAACATGTAGTGTTAGTCACAGTTATGACTGGAGAAAAATACATTTATGAAGGTTACAGTATAATGCCAAGCCAAGATTATAGAGGCCTTTTATATAACCTTTGTATTACTGATTGCCACAATCATTTTGTTTGAGAGGTTTTGGCTGGAAAATTCACCTCATAGCATGATAAAAACTTTTCAGAATGAGAATACAACTCAGAAACTATATAGATAAATCAAAATATTTTCTAACATCTGAACATATTTTTTTCTCACTATTTCATGAAGTCTACAAAGATTAATGGTAGTAAACATTCTAGTAGATCCTTGAGAGACTAGCATTTATGTTCCTGTTCCATCTCGTATTTAAGCAAGTGACTTAAGATGAAAGTTTTGAATATATGAAGTTAAACTTAGAGAAAATTAGGAGGTGTGAGTCTTCTTACATTTTTAAAATTGGAAGGACAAATACATGGCATGAAAAATTGGCAGCAGAGGAATTTATAGTGCTGAAGAGTCTGACAGCTGCCCCTGAATATATCAGGTCTAGAAGCAACAAAGCTGTGATCAAGAAATCCTATATTCGATGTAAAAGTCCTGTTCCTCAAGAATATTTGCTCAAGCACAATATAAACATTATTTCAGATTAAATTTCCTATGATTTGTTCTTCCAGATTTGGAAAGAGGGTATTGCCCAGTTCCTGTGAAATTACTTTTTTTGTTCAACTTGCTTAGGAAGTCTGCACTGTAGCATCTGAATCTGATCTAATTCTGCACCTGAAGTCATACTTCAAATATTTTAAAATGTAGAGATTAACCTCTAGTTACTCAAATCTAAAGAAAGTTAAATAGCACCTTCCAAAAATACCTTGAATGT
The DNA here is from genome assembly GCA_018697195.1 of Certhia americana. Classification (NCBI taxonomy): domain Eukaryota; kingdom Metazoa; phylum Chordata; class Aves; order Passeriformes; family Certhiidae; genus Certhia; species Certhia americana. Next base: position 14,982,957 of record CM031878.1, read on the forward strand.
TCACTTAGATACTGCTAATGAGAGGCAGTAAATAGCTAACATTACCACTTAAGTCACACTTATAACATGTTATAACAAATTCAAAGAATTTAGTCCATATAATTCATCTGTACCTGATATTCCACAACCAGGCTGAAATGTTTTCTTAGAGCAAAAGAAAATATCTGAGGCAAACATGTCATTGTTCCACTTTTGCTCTAGATGAATATTTTACTTATTTGTGAAATTTTTCAATGATTTTACAGTGCAGCTTGGTTAAAGACTGTAGCAGTAAAGATAGCAGAATTTAGCTTCTATGTTAAGAGCAGACAGTAAAAAACTATCAAACATACTATCAAACATACTCCACCACCATCATCACCATCACCAACCCCCTCACATACACACATCTGCAGCCTGCCAGCTTATTAGTGCTAATATTTACCACCATGACTACAAACCCCAAGAGATATGTGAAGCAAAATGTAAGCAGAGGCCATTTGAAAGTGCAAACATGTTAAAAGAAAGTCTACACTTCAAAGGAGTCTGTCATGGTGAAGTCACCAGCAGGACTTCAACAATGCAATTTTTATAAATGAGTGCCCAGTAAGCTAATATACTTTTTAAATACAAGGCTTTTGTGCCAAATGATAAAGTACAATCACTATCAGTCTGGTAAAATGAATGAACTTTCAACAAGAATTGACAGTGCATATTGTATATGCACCTTGTCAGTGCTGCACATGGCAGAAAGGAGAGCTATCTTAAACAAATCCCTCCTGTAAAGGAGGAATAAGAATCAGTAAATATAAAGTGTTTATCACACAGGGTGATAACATTTATGATGTGTTGATTGTATTGTGTGGAATATACAGGACAAATGAGTTTCATATGGGTAAGTGTTTATTGTCCACATATGCACTAGCACATGGGCAGTTTCAGAAGACTTCAGGCTGAGACAGCTCCCATCTTCCTCCTGTACATGAGGCAGATTTTATTGCTATCCTAATGAAATTCCCACTTTCTTTCTCTCACTGTGTGCAAGGCCTGAATCATTGTATTAAATGCTTGCTTTTAAACAAGCTTTGGTGTCTTCAGTTGAGAAGAAAACTTAGTCTCATTTCATGGAAAAACCTCAAGCCTGCACTAGCTTTGATGTCACAAGTTTGTTTGTAGTGACAACAAAAGGAGAAAATAGTCAGAACTGAAGCCCTTAAGAAAATCACACCCAACATTCTGATGTAGGAAAATCAGCAAAACAGACATATTTGGCATATCTAAAATAAAAGATGTCTGCAAATTCTCTATCCTACAAAATCAAATAATAGTAACTTAAACCATGTAATTGTATTTCCTGTGAAAAAGTAATTATTTTTATTGCAAACAACACTAATGTATGATAAAAAATTTGAAACCTAACTGGTCCAGGCTTCTGACCCCAGCAGAGACCAGTGCAAACGTTTTAGAGGAAATGAAAGAATTCAGTTGCTGATAAAACCCCCATGTCTATAGGTCAGCAACTTCAAGAAAAGATATCCAATACAAGAAAAAGTGCCAACAGCCATAACTCATATTTGTCACATTCTCTTATCCACTCAAAAGCAAATTATCAGTATGTCTTACTCCAATTCAACTATAAGTAAGGGGTGGGTACAAGTTGCCTTAGTTTGTGTACTGAAGTTGATTTACTGAACTGTCCTATTTTCATTTATCTACATTCAAAGACTACATGACTGACTGACAAGAATTCAAAGGCCTACTGTACATGTGAATTGAATTCTTCAGATGTGTAGAAATTTCTGTGACTTCCTTCATTGAGAATAAATCTGTAGATATGATTACATAAGTGAGATGGTGTATGTACATCAGCATATGATGTAATTGCTACTTTTTTCTATTTATTTGGGACTGTATACCATTGTGTAACTAACACAAGTTAAAACACCATTTCCTGATAAAAGAAGGATGTTGATATTATCCATATCTTTAAAAATTAAATGACTTCTGTTCTATTCAGGAACTCTAGATGAAGAGAAATTGTAGAATTACAAAGAGATGAAATCCGGGGAGATAAATTATTTGATATATATGGTAATTAGGTGACATTGTGATAAGAACCTTAGAAATAAGATAGATAGACTTTACAATACAATGTTTCACTGATATTGTTTCTGCATACATACTCATTCTTTCCTCTTCAGAACAATATTCAGCTGCTAATCTCTTTATACATGTACTTGTTCTTTGCCCTCTTGGTCTCATTCAGAGCCACATGAATCACTCCCCTTCCAGTTCACATAGCATTCTATGAACATTGCTGATGGTTCAGCTAGCACAAAAATCACAGGCAATAAATATGTAAATTTTTCATTTTCATGTAAGCATGAAGCCTTCAATAGAATTTTCATGCACAAAGAGAGTTGCTGAAAGTTGGGCACCTTCTAAGAAATGAAGCATGACTAGAAGAAGTTTACCCTGGTTATTGATAAAATTAATATAAATCATTAAATACTTTGGTACTACTTGCAGATGATCATATTAAAAAACTATAGGATTCACAGAAAATTAATCTTGTTTTGTCTTGGGAAAAAAAATTGCACTTTAATATTCGTATAGTAAACTTTAATTGAAAAAAATATGTGCAGTTGTAGGCATTGAAACCTTATGTTCAGAGACCAAAGAGAGGAATTTAAAGAAAACGCTAAATTTGGGAAGTGCTGCACCAAAACAGAATAAATATGAAAACTTTCCATAATCAAATTATACTTGATCATTTTACTTGGTAATTGCTCTGCTGTCTTAACACCTTCATTTTTCTTTTTCATCTATCCTGTTTGAAGGCAGCTATGCAACCATTATGGACAAACTTGTCTTGAATTCACCAAAGTTATTATTTTTGCTGTTGATTAAGAATATTATAGTGCAGAGGCCAGATATTCGCAGAGTTAAAAGCATATGTTTTCAAAATATTACACCTAAAAAATCCCTAAGTCCTGTAGCTACCTTCACACCCACCACCAAAAGAAAACTTATTGAAAAATCACAGGTTAGTTCAGAGAGGACTTGTCTATAGCGCATTTTTTAGAGATAACTTTAAAATATATACCATTCTCTATTGCATTTTGACAATATGGCCAGTTTACAGTTTAGGGTTTCTTTATATATTTCGATTGCCCTTTTCACAGTCACAATGTTCAGTTTGGAACAGTTTCAGATTATATGCTTTTTATCCAATTTTCTTTGAAATACCTTGATTCTTAGACCTTTGGACATCTATCTTGAATATTAAATAACTACCAGATGCTCAGCAGTCATCATTTCCACAGCCCTCCCTGCTCACTGTGTCGCATTTTACCTGCCATGCCGCTGGACCCTCTCTCACACAGCCTGACTTGGTGTTATGTTAAACAGTTTTGCTGCTGCTGAGGTGCCTTTCCTGCCCTGTGCACTATGTGCAGCACTGATTGGTACCATGCAGACCTATTTTTTTGCTGTACAGCCATGTTCATGCCTCAGTGATTTCACCCTCAGAGCTTTTACTAATAAACGACTGTGCAACTGGAATAATACAGTAGGTAAGGCAATGGCTTCCTATCTCAAAGTGTACAGTTGCTCTCTTTCTCTCTTAATCTTACATGCCATTTGACATAGTATTTGACAAATACCAATATCATTTGGCACATCCATGCTCAGTGCAACTTGCCAGCATGTTGAGCTCCTACAGCAATTAGTAACTGTCACTGCATATTTTACTTTAATAAGATAATGTCAGAGCTTTGGTACTGGCTAGTGGTTGGGGTTTCAGACATATTTTTAAAGAAATACTTTTCACAGGAAAAATATGTCAATAAGCTTGTAAAATATATCTTCATTATTCCTTGTGGTTTGCACAAAGCATGTTCTCTAAAGAATGAGAATTTACATTTATGATTGTATGGTATTGATACAAGCAATATTCTCCATGACTTATTCCTGTGGGCTATTTTTTAATTGGAAATGTTTCTAGTCTGGCAGTTTGGGGACTGAGTTTAGAATTAAATGTAAACACTGGCTGTAATTTAAAGTGTGGACTAAATTTTACAGAATGTCTCCTTTTGTGGGTCAAGGTCTAATTTCTTCATAATTCTGCTTCCCTGTGGTCTCATTTTCCTCTTACTTAAATGAAACCTTTGGGATTCTGAGAATCTCATTTTATATTGAAAGGAGGCAAACAGTGACAGGATGCGAGGACAGAGTCTTAAGCTGTACCAGAGAAGATTTAGGTTGGACATTAGGATGAATTTCTTCACAGAAAGAGTGATTAGAAATTGGAATGGACTGTTCAGGGAGAAAAGGCTGGATATGCCACCTTAGTGTCATGGTCTGGTTGACATGATGGTGTTTTGTCATAGGCTGGACTCAATGATTTCAGAGGTTTTTCTAACCTAATTGATTCTGTGGTTCTGTGAAAATGTCACACATGATTGTTTTGTAAAACAGCTAATTTGGTTTTCTGTTATTTTTTAGTCTATCTACTAAATTGTTAGCCTATCTAATGTCTATCAAATTCTTCTGAATGTGTGGTTGTTTCTTTGACATGTATTCTGACTCTGACTTTTGGTACTAGCCCTTCAACATGTACCATGAATCTGAAATGGTTCCATTCCCTCACTATCCAGAAAGGTTGACTAGAGTCTCAGATCTGACTTTTGTACAAACACAGATTTCAAATCCAGACTTGAACAAAATTATTAATGTCAAAATGGGAGCAATAGGACCAGAATTTGCAATCAGATTCTAGAAGTTTCCTCAAAAAACCAAACATACACCATCATTTCATTTAATAGAAACCTGCATGGAAATTTAAAACTATTATGGTAATAGTTTTAAGCTGTCATTTTAACACAATAAAGACATGTAAATTCTTTTTAAATTGCTTGTAAAAAATACTCACATCTAGTGATTTTTTTTCTGCTACTGTAAATACTAAAATCTTACATGAAAATCGAGTTTTATCAGTTCTTGACAACCAATGCTCTCAGAAAATACTACAGATCATGGAGTTCACAGAAAAAGGAATGAAGAGGTGTCAACAATTCATTGTTAATAAATATCTCACAGATAATCTTCCAAATGTAAGTAGTAGCAGGTATCAAATCTGGTTCACATCTGGTCACATGACAGAAAACTGAAAATGCACTTCTGGCTCTCACACAGGCAACAGCACATAACAGCTGCGGGTGCCTGGCTGGTGGTGTGGAGAGCCATGGTCTGTGATGAAACCATGGTCTAGAGGATATCAGTTCTGACATTTAGTAGGAGACAGAGAATACTCAGGAGAGTCTTTGTGTAGCCTGTTCGGCATAGCCAGCTCTCGAATAATTAGCCTCTCAAGAGAGCTGGCTCTGGCTATACTTGCCTTTTATTAATTGAAATGCCCTCCAATTTACATTTACTGACAGATTATTTTCTGCTTAATTGATGACACTGACCACATGCTTCTGTTTTGCATCTCTTTTTGTTACATCTGGATGTATTAGCATTTTAGCAACTTGTTGCAACACCTAAATCCATGCACTATGGTGCAGAGAGAAATGTCTGCACTATACTGGTGAAGATGAATCCCAAAGAGATCTCAGTTTCATTCCCAGCTTGTCTGGAGACAGTGTGCATAGACACAGAAAAGCCTCTGCTGACTCAGCTTTTCAGGAGGTGTTGAGAACCTGTAATGTCCTTGAAAGGCTGCCATTAATCTTTTTGAAACTGTTGCTTATATCTGAATGTATGCAGTCATGTTGATTTGGAGACACTGTCTTGATAGTCTCAGCATCTACTGCAAGAGACTATCTATAAGAATGATGAATGTTAGAATAACATTTCTGAATATTCAGGGAAGAGATGGTTCAAAAGTAACCATGAATTTAGCAAGGCTAAATCATGTCTGGCTAAACTGATTGCTTTCTATGTTAAATGACTAGATTTTGGGACAAGGAGAGACTAGAAGGTATCATCTACATTTACTGCAACCAGGCTTTTGACACTTAGTTTCCACAATGTTTTGTATTAATTAGGATGCCACAGTGGGAATGGAAGGCCAGCAGTTAGACAAAAACCTGACTGGATGAGTGATCTCAGGGAGTCTTGGCAAATGGACTGTATGCTGTCTAGACCTGGTAGGACATGGTGTCCATACAATGACATTCCTTGCTTAACATCATCCCAAACAGCCAGGGGGAGGGGAAGGAACATTAGCTTCTCATGCTGGCTGGTGACTCCAAGTCAGAAAAGTTGGTCACTACTGGAGAGCAGGGCTGCCATCCAGAGGAACTAGGTCATGCTGCTGGAATGGACCTTGCATGGAGTTCAGCATGGAGAAATGCCAAGCCCTGTTTCTGGGAAGTCAGAGCGTCAGGCAGCAGGGCAGCCTAGACATGTCCTGCCTTGGCAGCAGATCTGCAGAAAAAAGCCTGTGACCCTGAGGGGCAGTAAGCACACCCTGCAGCTGACAAGAGACACCACAGGGAATTTGGAGCTGCAGGCACATGAACAATTGAAAATGGCATTTTTTCTCTGATTATTAGCAGATTGTTTACATTGGAAAAATAGCAGTAATTTACTTATGCTTATTTAAATGCATATTTAACTTGTCTGTGACTCCTCCTCTCAACTCGTAAGAATAAAACGTACATTTTTCTCCTTTAAAAAGAGAAAATAGTCTTATTTTCCCATATTGCATATTTATGAAAGACCAGGAGAGCCTTTCTAGATATTGCTTTGGAAAGGAGAGTATATAAACAGGATACTAAGACCAGAGTCAGGAGGCTGGTGAGGTTCTACTGGGAGGAAACAGCAGCATCAGTAACAGAAAGTTGGAAGGAGGAGAACCTGAATGCTGGAATTGCTGAACATTGGGATAAAAGGGGGGAAAAAATGATGTAGGTGAGATGACAGATAACAAGAGAGATTTCAGCGAGATCTAAAAGCATGTAATTGGCTTCCTACAGAGGGAAAAAGTAAAAGGTTCTTTCCCTTCCACAGATGCTGACTTTGCCCTCATTTAAATTGACCATTAGTAACAGCATTTTGTGCAATTTGTTTATGTTTATTAAAGAAGGAGTTCTCTAGGTACCTACAAGCCTATTTCGTAACCTTATAATCCTGTATAGTTGGTGTCTGTAGTGTAGCCTCAGTACGTCTGTAAATCTAATTTGTGAGCTTTACTGCTGTAATAAGCTGTATAGTCCAAGAGCATAGACTGAATACAATTTGAAATAAAGCATGAACATTTGAATGTAGAAGTCAGACCTAGCTTTGAAAAATGCATAAAGCTTGTTGGGGTTACTGAAATTCCATTTCTTGTAGGTCTGTAAACAATGAAGAGTGTCTATTTAAGCAAGGTACTTATTTGGCTTGTTTCTACTTTATTCTCCTATATTAGCATCCAGTGAAGTCTAGTACAAGCTCTATGCAAAATGTAATCTTGAACCACAGTCATCTGTCTTTCTTAGTTAATGAGTATGTACATATGATTGAAGAAATGGGGATATTTAATTTTGGGAACCATCTAATTTTAGTTAACTTATTGGAATATAAATTGTCAAAGTATTGCACACATTTTCTTTATAAGATATGCTTGCCTAGTAAAAGATATTTTCTCTGGGGACTTTGTCTGGATTAGAACAGAGATGTGAGTGTTTCCAGAATGCAATTTAGGTGTCTGGACATTGGCAAACATGCTGTCAGAGCACAGCTAGCTGACAGTCTGGAAAGCATGGAGGTAATGCAATATTTTCCACAGTAGTCAGATCTTGCTTCCAGATTGAGTAACAAGCCTAAATTAACTCCTACAATTTCATATTGAATGGAGATTTGCCATGTAGGTGCTACTATTTTGAAAAGAGAATAGAAGATAGTGAAAATAAAATTGAGTGTAATTTTTCTGTTTCAGCAATTGCATTTTGAAATGAATAGATATAAAGAAAAACTTCAAAGTCTGACTAAGGGCCAAACTCTACCTGGAATATACTGGAAAAAGTACAGAATAGATTTAAAGATATGAAATTTCAAAATATAAAATTTTCCAGGCCAGCTTCATCACAAGATACCTTGAGTATATCTGCATACCTTGAGTTTGTACTGACAAGGAAGGCTGTATTTGCCTCTGTTTTACTAAAAGTAAGCTAAAGCAATTTTGATTAACAAAGGCTGTGAAGTGTCACAGAGTTAATGGCATCCTGAGAGGCAGGACATATCAGTTAGATTTAACTCCTCTGCAGAAAGTAGTTCATAAATAAAATCTCAAGATTTCCTGACAAAACATTTTCTTAGAAATGTAAAATTATAGGTGTTTTCTTGACAGTAAAATTTATACTAGAAGCAGTAAAAAGAACTTTATTAACATAAACAAGTCAAATATCCTAATCCCTCTCAGAACTCCTATGTTTCTCTAGAAGATGAACTCTGGAAAAGGGAGTTATCTTGCATATAATTTAGTCTTAGAAGAGACCTTTGACAGCATCTTTTTGAACTATACTTTCTCTCAGAAGGCATTAAAAGGTTTTGTGCCACTTCTCCTGGAATGCCATTACGGCAAAGGCTGAGGTTGCAGTTGTGTAGGAAAAAGACAATTGAAATATGTATGGAAGGAGTTAATTTTTTAGGCTAACACATATTTTCAATTATTTATCACATTTCATGAAATTTGAAGGGCATTAAATGAAGGAGGCAGTACTGGCTCCTGTATCAGTTTACTGTCTGACACCCAAATAACAGAGAGAGACCACTTCTTCATGTCTTTGCCACCACACGTTGTATGCCTGATGAAAGCTGTCAATAATTGCTGGGGTTTCTTTCCTTCCTGAATGCTCATAGCCTGCTTCAAACAGTCCTGGTAGTACAGAATCAATACCTTAGTGCCAGTAGCCACGGCAAAACTGTTACCATTATTGTGTTTACCCTGGATCAGGTTACACTCTTTCCTCCCAAAGCCACTAGAAGTTCCAGCAAACACGCACAGCATCTCCTTGGCAAGTTCTTTCTGCCTTCTACAAGTATTAAGCATGCTTCAGCTTTTTCCTCTCCTAGGAGAATGCTGTGGCTGAGAAATAAATTGAGAGAAGAGCAGGCAATGAGGGAAATATTGCCTAGTTTTTTAAAACAAAGATATCAGGATACTAATTCAGAATACCAGTGATTACTGAACTGGCACCCTGACCTGCTGAAATTGGGGAGGGGGGGTGGGGGGGGGGGGGGTGGCGGGAAAAGCTAGTAGGAGAAACGTACTATGAAAAACTTTGGGTTTACTATGATTGTAAACAATATGCCCTTCCCAGGTTTCTCTTCTCTGACAAAGTGCACAGAAGCTCGTGTTCAGAATGTCAAAGACAGAACTGTTAAAAGGTATGATTTTATATAGACATATTTAGTCTACCCTTTAATTAATCAACTGAATGCATCATTTTTTTATTTCAACTCATTCACCACTTCTCACTATGTTTTGTCATTAAATATGACATTTCCACATTTGGAAAAAAATGTCAAGCTATAACACCAACTGCATTGTACCACCTCTACTAAATAGAAATCATGATTGACAGCTTGAGTTCCAGAAGGAATAATTTTCAGTAAATTGGAAATACATAGTGCTCATTACTGGCTTTAAAATATTTTGGAAAAAAAGTAATGTGAAACAATTCATTTCCATTTATTTTTTCTACTTCATGTACTGTTAATCCCATCTCTATTACTCAACATACGTCTTTTAATTTTTTTTCAATTATTTTTTAACCTTGAATTTCACAGTATGGTGACCACAGAAAAAAAAGATAAAGCAACAAATTTACCACAATTTGGCTCAAGTTAAAAAGCTGTCTTGCTTACTAAAATAAATATTGCATTAATCACTTGTCTGTTCTTAGATATCTATTAATAGTACTATTTTTGAGTGCAGAGTCAGTGGGCAGGTTAAGAGTGTGATAGCTATGAAATTTTAGAAAAGAAGAGAGTTTACTACAGCCACTGCTTCTAGTTCACAGCCATAGCAACTCTTGCTGTAGGACATTTATTCGTGACACATTTGGGGTTCTTCTGTTGTTATTTGTTAATAAGAAGAAGGAAAAACAACTCTGAGATAAATACCAGTAAAAATAATTGTTTCAATGGTTGATCAAGATTTGAGCCTGATTTTTTTCAGGTTCAGATATCTTATTTTAATCAATAAATCCCTGGTAAATCTACAGAGTAAGGTATTCTTCAGACTAGCACCTTTAAATGTGGGAGCTGGTCTTCCTTTTGTAACAATGAAAGGTTAGAATTGTGGATAAAATTCACTGCTAATAAAATAGCCTTGCATAATGGAATATTGCCAATGTAGAACATTTTTTTTTTTTTTTTAACAGTGGAATTTGAATAAAACTGGTTTAGACTGTCAAGTCTCTTTAGAAGAGATAGCTAGGAATTGTCAGATCACTAAAACTGTCATGGAAAAGTTTTTCTCTACCATTTAAAATCTTGATTTCTGAAAACCAGGGTCATATGTATAAAGCAGTTATGAAGAGCTGAACTTAAAAAAAAAGTCAAACTTTTGTCAATATTTGGAAGAGACTAAGCATTTTAGAATTATATTAAACATTTTCAAAGAAAAAGCCATTTTGATATAATAATAACATACATTGCTTAGAAAATGGAATTCAGTATCAAGGATGGTTTTTTTCCCTTTCATTTTTACATCATAAAACTGTCAAAGAGCAGTTATTTTACAGCGAAGTTTCTATTTTGATGATTTGATGAGTTTTTTACAATATGATTGCCTAAAAATTCCTCATCAGCTTCACAATAGCTGACATTGCAGCTGAAGATGAAATTCTGTCACTTAGATTCCTACTGTGATCCCTTGAGGGGAGCATTTGTTGCTCCACCAGCCATGCCTCCGTGAGCTGGGGTGTGGAGAGATGGACTAATCTCCTCCCTCTGCTCTTCATGCTTTGAGGCTACTCAGAGCTGTAAGAAGTATCTGTACCATAATCAAATTTATGTGGACTTTTTCACCTATTCCAGAGTTCTGTCTATCACTACCGAGCAGATATAGTGACATACATTTTCACATGCTCCAAGTTTTCCTTGCAGTGTCACTACAGAAACATATTATTACCAAGCAAGAACAATTCACAGGCAATCAAGACCCTTCATTTCCAGCATTTCTCTTATTTACAATAATGCTGCTTTAGTTGTAGCTAAGTTCTACCATCTTGAGCATTATTTTATCCTTTTTTTTCATAGTCAATGTACGTTAGCAATTGTATTCCCTGTTTCTTGTCAATATCGTGGGTCATGCAATACTTGATGAAAAATAAATTGAATTCTGAATCCTAATCTCAGTAGATAACTCCCATAAATATAAAAATAAGATAAACCTATTTCTCTATTGAGATATAATGTAGGGGGTATTCAAGATATAAATTTACTCTGAAATTTACTAAGTTATTTAGACAAATTTTAGAGATTCACACGGTTAAGTTATCAGACTCCTAAATCTGGGGGCAACTGCCTTGAAAGAGGCCAGCCTATGACTCTTTTCCACATACTGTCTAATAATCTTTCCACCTGTTCATAGGAATATTTTTGCTAGTGTACACTCAACTATAATAAATGCAGCATTTATCATGGCATCACAGAGAAATTCTGGTGGCTGTAGGTATGAAGAAATCTATTCTGTTGAAAGGAGAAATTTTAAGTACGGTATAAAAGGAGTTCAGGAAGAAATGTAAGTCACTGTAAATACTACTTTCAAGATTATGTATTGTGTGAACTCTTTCAGACATGTGAAAAGACAGGAATAAATGCAACCATTATAAACTACTGAATAACATATCTCTCCTAAAAGTTTCATATTAATCATCCAGTCCTTAGAAATTCTGATAACAATATTTTTCTTTTCCATTATATATATTTTTATATTACAAATCATTGACAAACATTGTTTAGATAGAAACCTAATGTAATTTCTCTGAATAACATAAATCTAAATAGAATGTAGGAGGATATAATCTGAATCTGAAGCCTTTGTTCTACATGAAATTTTCCATAGCTCAGTGCAGTATTTCTGAAGACTGGGATGCCTATGTTATGCTCCTGGATTCCAAACAAAAAATATATGTCATTATTTCATAAAGAAAATATTTAACAGTAATGTAGTTGCCACTTCTAACATGCCATTACATTACCCAAGGAAACAGCTGTAAACTGGTAGAGGCAGTATTTAAGAAATTTATAACGTTTAAAGTAATCACATATTCTAACTGTAAAAAGGCAGTCATTGACCAGTAGGATTAACAATGCATCTCTCAAGATTGTTTATAGATTAGTTAAAAAAAGTTTTCACTGAACTTGGAATAGATAGTAAGACAAACTTTTTACATTTCACAAAATGTCTGTAAAATATACCATCTCCCATCTCCTGGTACTGAAAAAAATGGAGGTTGAGTACACCTGCAGCTCTGCAATTATATACTTGTGGATATATTTCAGTTTTCCAGTGAAAAACCAAGATAATAAAGTCACACTGTTTATTCTGTTGTGAGGACCAAGAGATCCACATCATGGTGAAGAGCTGGTCTGTCTTCTAGCACTACTACCATCCATAAGTCATAGCTGCTTTTGCAGATGGCAATGTTGAATGACCTGGCAGTCACTTTATGGATAAATGGAAATTTTGGAGTCTGAGATGACATGGCCTTCCCATTCACTAAGCAGCTGGTCTTTGAGTTAAACAACAGGGGCAACCAAGAGGAGATTGAGCTGTGTTTCAGCTCTAGAGCTCTAGATTTCACTAAGCCACATTTTAATCATGCTGTGTCCAGCTCAACTCCTTCAACCTCTTAACACTCAGTGTAGACATAACCTTAAAGTCAAGATTATAAACAACAGGCTCCCATCCTCTGATTGTGCATTTAAAACTGCATGTCCATAACAAAAGAATGTTGCTTTTCAAATATAAGCGTAGTGTGGAAAGGTTTCACTGTCTTGTCACTGAAGACAATGTGAAAAATGAAACAGGTTTTTTGCTGTTGTAGTATCTTGAAGTAGAAGCTACGAAATATAGTCTTAATTTTTACTTAACCCATATACTTCAAGAAAATATCATATCTGTTTGTAGCCTCATAGTGAATTTTTAAAAAATCCTATGTGTCTGACACTTGGCATTTTTTCTTCATACTTTAAAATACAAATAATTTATGTTGAAAAATAAATGCAATCAATCCTCGAAATGAAATTACTTGGCCCTCATGTTCTCCCACTTTTACTCCAGTGCATCTTTTGGCTCTCATAGCTCATAATTGTCCGTAATATGTTTCTTTAAAAAGTAGAAGAATGCCATAAGTATGTTGAAAAACTCAAGAGTACGTACAATCTTTCAAAAGCTGTGTCTGTCTTAAGGAAGTGACTCTTCTCCCACTTCAATTATCATAAATGGACTTCCATAGAGAAACTGAAATTTCTGGCTCCCTCTGATGGTCCACTTTGGAATGATGCACTCATAATTACCCCTTCAGATACAATATTCCATTTAAATTTTTTTATAAGTCATTCTTGGATATGAGTAGTATGGCTCCATTCCTTTACTTTCTTCTCTTTTTTAGAAAAAGTTTTTTGAGACACTTTTCAACTTTTCTATACGACTTGCCAGTCAGCCGCTACCAGACCTCTAATACTTTATGTTCTTAAAATTGCAAATTGGTATTCAAGGGCTTTCTCCTTCCAGGTTTCCATAGCAACTCTTGTAGAGCTTATTCATTAGAAAGAGTTCTGTTTAATTGATCTCCTAATGTATTGCTTAATAGTAACTGTTAAGCAGTCTTTTGTTTCCAGGTCATATTTAGGGTTCACATATTTGCATAAAAGCATTTCATTAGCTGAAACCAATCATTATTAGTAATTTTCTTTTTTTAGTTTAAAATAACTAAACCGTCATTGAGATTTTCTGAATAGCAAATATTTACATCTTGCTGAATGGGTTTTCTCTGTGAGCCTGGGTGCTTTGTTTCTCTGAGCAACAAGAAAATTACAGAGCTTCAAAATGTTAATCAGGGAAGACAAAAAGAAAGTGGTTTTTTTTACAATTGAAATGAAAATGCGCAGTGATGATAACCATAGGCCACAGGCAATATTTGATGACGAAGTTGTAATGGATAAATAACCTTTAAAAATCACAGTAATGCACTGCCCAACTTGAATACATTGGGATTTTTTTTCTATTATGCATAACAATAATTTTCTGACAGTTTAGGCTATGAAAGTTTAAAACCTCAAACAAACCCTTTTTTTCCAAAGTGATGCTGTCCAAAACTCTTTCTACTTAGATTCGTTCTTATGATTAATATTTTTATGGTCAAATACATTAATTCATTTGGTTCTGACATTGCAGGGTTGCTTGCAGGGTTTTCAGCTGTTTTTCAGCCTGCTGGGGTACATGAATGTCAAACAATTCACGCAGAGTCACAGGATGAATTTTAGTCTTGAAAACAGAAAAACCAAGAACAAGCATTTAAATTCTCTCTGGATAATAACAGCTATGAAAAAAAAAAATATAGTTCAATTAACTTAAACATCTTGAAAAATAAAGCTAGCTTATCAACCTTTCTCAAACATACATGGAGAGTATACCACATATGGCTAAATTCATGTTATACATACTATGCATCTGTCTATGAATTTAAAAAATTGATTATAAATATCCTAAATTCATATTCTAAAATTTATTTTTTCATTTTCTTTTAATCATTTTCCTGTTTTGTTTTGGGGGGTTTTGGGGTTTTTTTCCCTCCAGTGCTTGGAACTTGTAGATTTCATGATTTGTTCACAAACATGAGTCTTAAGTCTGATTCTTTTACTCTTTTGGGTATTTGAAAATAAGGTCTGTAATTCTCAATCACAGAACTTCAAGACCTATGAAAACAAGAAACAGGTGATGATTTCTGATGAATTCCCAAAACTTATGACACGTAATTTTTTTTCAGATCTCAAAACATTTGCCAACAGTTGTACCTCTGAGTAGTCCAGTGCTATATGCATATCTTGAACAAAACTCACAATGTTGGGAAAATTATTAAGGGGGTCAATAGTTAAAATGAAAGGAAAGGTATTAAAAAATAAAATAAAATAAAATAAAATAAAATAAAATAAAATAAAATAA
>CM031878.1:14998114-15012959 GCA_018697195.1 Certhia americana
AATAAAATAAAATAAAATAAAATAAAATAAAATAAAATAAAATAAAAGAAAATAAAATAAAATAAAATAAAATATAAAATAAAATAAAATAAAATAAAATAAAATAAATAAGAATAAATAAAATCCTTTAAACTTTTATTCCCTAATAAAATACTGACAAAAGCTGCTGTTGTTATTGCTTATATTTTGTTATTATTGTGAAGGCATCCAGAGGGGAAAAAATGCATTTAAATACTCATAATAAAACATAGTCTGAACTTAGCTCCCTACTTCATGTTTTTTGCTTTACTGAAACAATACTTATTAGTACTACTTGCCCAGTGATTACTTTAAAATAGGGAAGAAGTACCTCTAAAATAAAAGTTACTTAATTGAGGTTTCCAGGAGCTCCAAATATCTGGAGCTCCAAATATTAATTTTTTGACATTTTGCAAAATGCTGGTATGAAGAAAAGCTGTGCCAAAAATATTCCTGAGAAGCTTGCTTATTATTATATGTAACATAGTGCAGAGTAAGCATGAACCTTGAGAAATTTCAAGATTGGCAACAATCTCTTGGCTACAGCTAGGAAATAATCTATGGTCTCAAGATCTATTCATTTCAGGGGGTTCATTGGCTCTGTGAAGCTCAGCAAACTACTTTTATTCTGGTTTTTTGACCCTACTGAACTACATTGACTGTACTAGTCAGGATTCCCTGGCTGTAACAGGAGTTAAACAACTTGCTCATGTTTATTATACACAAGGGCAGCTAAACGCAGGTGAGAACTAAGTGGAAAGGACCAAAAAACCCTGCTATAAGCAGCATTCATTCAGACCACAATGTTCATTTCTCTGCATTCACAAGGTGAGAATATTTATGTTGTTTAGGTAAATTTGACCTCCTGTGATAACTGATGGGTGCAACTTCACTAAAAAAAAGGTAGGGATTTCAGTTGCATGCCTAAAACTATAGAATGTCCTTGCAACATTTATTTGAGTAATATTTGCTCTGAATTTGACCAGACATCAGTTCAAGGATTTTTGCTACTGTTTTCTCCTTTTTGTCACAAAAAAAAAAGAAAGCTGGAAAACATACAAAAAACATAAAGGAAACTGTTCCTTTTTCTTAGTGTTGCTGTTTTATATTAAAAAAAAAAAAATCAATTTATCAGCTGTGTTTATTTTTTAGAACACCTTTCTAATTAATACCTTAATTGCATTGCTGGCAGATTACACAGATTTTACTAATCAATAAAACAATGATCTTCATAATGAGGTTATACAAGAAGCAACTAATCATTGCCTTGTCATCAATCTTGAACATTGCTTCCCATTATTAAAATTCACAATACTCAGTAGGTTCCTCAATAATATTTTTACAACTCCAGTGTATGTTTTTACTGTCGACTGTGGTTTAATTTCCTTGCTAGCTGTAGCATACTGAGTGGGATTTTGTATACAAGTTGTAGTAAATCAGTACGAGCAACATCCACCACAGTCACTTACTGGGTTTCCCCATGGAGGCTACAGATGTTTGAAGCTATAATCACGCTCTGTTAGTGATCCCAGGCTGGGATTGAGAGACAGAAAGGTATTTTCCACTTAATTGTCTGCTGCAAATATGCATGCAGTATGATGCAGATGCCATCAAGTAACACCTAACGTGGCCAGCCTTACAGAAAGTCAAACTGTGCATGCCCATCCAGAAACGGCCAACACAGCAGGGGTGGGTGATTTAAACCAACCCGAACTGGGTATTTTCCACCCAATCCTAGAAGTACCAGGGTTCCTGGATTGTGCATGGCATAATGGTGGGGTGGGGAAGCCCTGCAACCTGCTGCCACCAGCTGGGGCCACCACGTTTGCTCCCAACCTCCTCTCTTTGGCTGCGTCATGCCAGCCATGGAGCAGGAAGGTTGCGTGAATCATTAACATCAAATGTACTTGTGACTAAGAGTGCGTTTTTATCTGAGCCCATTTAATCATACACTGTCACTTTCATCTCAGATTGTGACAGCCTACCAGCTGAAGCGTGCTTAGAAGATAATCTTCTTTTCAAAGACAAAAATGATCCAATGCGATTACATACTCATCTGAGGACAATAGGCATTAAGGACATATCCTTTCCTTCTACCTCTACTCTTCCTGCACCCTAGCAGACTAATTCACCATCCCAGAAAAATATGTTTCTGACATTCCTTTAAAGGTAATCAAAGAGAGAAGGACTCTGCTCAGGAGAAATGTGGCTTCTTGACCAAGACAAGTACCTGCTCAGGAAGTTGACAGTGCAGGCAGCTTATACATAGAGTTAGAGTGAAAGCAAACCAATGGAGTGTGAGTGCATTGCTGATTACATTGGACATATCTCATGCTCCTATATTTTTATTATGTTTTACAATGAAACATGTCCCTTGGAAGCCAAATCTTAAACTTAACAGGCAGAGGTTTTGAAAGGATATGATTCACAATCATCAAAGCAGTAAGGTGCAGCATTCAAATGGGAATTCAAAATCTTAATGAGCTTAAAAGCAGTTATTTCTACAAAATAAAAAGTGACATAAAAAATAGGCAAGCAAATACTCTGTATACCAGTGCACCATATTAACTTACTTTAAGTAAAGGCTTTTTTCCCCACCTTTTTTGATAAGAAGTCAGCAGAAAGCATTAAGTAACAGCAAAAGTATGGTAAATTTTGTGATATACTAAAATCACTGCTTAATTATCCAACTTAAATATATCAATGGTGCTTCCAAATTCTGCACAGACATAAAAGAACCCCAGCATTGCATGTCTACATCCATCCTCTATTTTTGCTTTAGGCAAAGCAGTTCATGAAAAATTAATAAATATAACCAGGTCTCCTATTACTCCTTAACCAGAATCACTGTCACCTCTCAAAAGCCCAGATTAATTTAGAATGAACAACTGACTTATATGCTTCCAGAGCCTCAAGTGTTTCCAGTCTGCTTGCAACTTCATGTATACCAGTCTTAGTTATTTTTTTTAAAAATCTGAGGTAAATTCTCATCTGATTCTCTGTCCTCATCTTGCTCTGTTTCCTCAATACTATAATCCCTGTTGAAAAATACATTCAAGGTAACAGAGGATTAGAATTACAAAAGTATTTTCCATGCCTTCCCAGGATTTCTCTCTTCATTCATAGTAAATTAACTGTTTATTTTTCGCATACTATCTCAGTTCATTTGGGATATTTTCTCAATTTATTTTTCATGGTCTGTACATTCAATTCAGATAAACAACCAAGATAATCACTATCCTACTCAATGTGAGGAGAGCCCAGTGTCATTTTCTTCCCTGGAATCTGTACGGACCTTGTGTTGTGAGTTTGACTATAAGTCCGTTATGCACATGAGTTAGTAATAATTGTAAATCTGTTCCCTTCTCATAGTGTAAACTCTAATAAAAACGTTATTAAATGTCATCTTACCAACTCTTAGGCACCTTTTTTAGTGGCATCATAATGGACCAGCATGCCCTGATCCAAAACTCCTTTTACACCATAAATACAAGTGAAAAAAAAAAAGTTCTAACTGGCTGTGAAAAAAGTGTGTTAGAAAAGACTTAAGATCTTGGGGTTCAGAAAACTTTACCTGACTGCTGACAAGGAGAAAACCTATATCTTTACTAGACCCATAAAGGTATAAAGTGTATTGGATAAGTATCTCGACTGAATTACCCAAATATTAGCAGAAACACCTCAATAAATAGACACTTTTAAACTACAAGTTTGCATGTTTCAGTACTTCTCACAGATAAGGTCTAATATTCAGTCCAGGTGGGACACAGTTGTGATCAATTGTGTTCTAATAGCATTAATGACTAAGTGAAAAATCTTTTTGAGACTGTAAAAGATACACCCATGTGTTTTCTGGAATTGAGAGCCAATGACAGATCAATGACAGAAATCAGTTCCTGCGAATATACAGTGGTAATATTAGTCATTGAGATCATTGTAGCAACTTAAGAAAAACATTAAAAATCATCTGTTAAATATAAGAAGAAACCATGAGGATTCACTTCCTTACATGAAAATAAGATTCCAGTGACCATTTTAGTTGATTTAAAAGTAAGTTGAAGGTGCAAAAAGCAATATCTTACAAATACAGAAAGATATTTAATTTCTGTCCTTACCATTTGGAACACCATCCTCTAAACTTATAATTTTGAATTATAAGTGTCATCCATTAGAAAGCTAATGGGCTGACACTTCATAAAAGTCCAAGAGAAATAAGTAGTGGAGTTTAAAAATGTTTGGGTTTTTTTTTTTTTTTTTTTCGTAAATGAGAATAGATTTGGAACTAGATGATAATTATTCAATATGTAAACAATATGTGTAAAAAGGCTCCATTGATGGGTAGTTACTCTAACATCTTTAAAGAGAGTTCTACTTTGACAATACTTTTTTCACTATAAATAATAAACCAGAATTTTCTGAGACTGGACCTTGTTCTTCCCTAGGTGAGAACATTTCCAGGTGAAAACATTTCCTTTTCTTTAGTGATGAATTTCTGGCCAGTGAGGTCATGTCATCAGCTTAAGTCGACAAAGTCCATGTACTGGGCATCTAAAGAAAGATGAGGGTCCTGTCAGGAAGACATAAACAAAACCTGAAGTTATTTCAAAGCCACGGGAAGTCTGATATGGTGCTGAGAAAAGACAGAGAAATTAGTATAATAATTCAGGATTAGGTAGGATGAGATCTTTCTTTCCTAGCAAAACTAACAATCTTTCAAATGTGATTAGAATAAATTATTTTATTTCAAGATTTAACGTACAGACACTCTATTTGCTTCCATGAGCCAGTCAACTAAAAACGTTTGGGCTGATTGTAGGAAAACTGATTGATGATGGCAAGCCATACATACAATTTTATATAAATAAACATTTAGAGAACTACCAAGTGTTTACAGATTGGCGAATATATCCTAGATGTTGTTCATATGAACTATTTTTAAAAGGTTATATCAAGTTTACCCAATAATTTTCTCAATAAAAGTTCATGAGCTTGCCTTATGTTGGTCTAATAAAACTATCTGCTCTTTAATAAATCTAGTAAAAATGAGAAGACAGGTTAAAAAACCCCCCCATTTTATTAAAAATATTTTAAAACCCACAATTTTAATGAACAGCAAAAACAAAAATAGAAATTGTTACAGCCTGGTTGGGTTATTTTCAAAATTTGGCTATATATTTTATACAGTATGAATGCTAACATCTCTATACAATTTTAATAATCGGTATTTGTGTTTGAATTGAATTTTGAATTATCTTTGAACAAAGCTGTACTAGCTACAATTTTGAAAAGACAAGAGTTCTGAAAGTATGGATTTTCTCTGAGTTCTTCAAGGAAAAAGAAAAGTCTTCAAAAATCCTGTGAATTATGTTCTCTGTTTTAGATATACTTCTTGTTGTTTGTTGTTGTTGGGGGTTTTTTTTAACCTTGATCACCATCTTCAAATTATGCTATATTTTTCATGTAGAAACACATAGTAGACAAATATATTGAGTTTCACAATGGAAAATCTTTGGGCTAATTGCATGAATTGAGTTATTTCAGGAGGAAAAATACACAATACAAAAATACAAACATCATTTTTTAAGGTATAAAAAATACAGAAATAATTCACAGCGTAGAGCTCTTTGTACAGCTTTCGAGTGGCCTCCAAAGTACATTTCTTCATCATGGCTATTTGAATCCCAAAAGAGGATAATAACAAGCCTCTCTTTAGAAAATTTATTAAAAAGAATTTTTAAATTCATAGTACTTTCAGAAATATATTCAGATAACATGAAGTTTTAATTTCAAGCACTTTTCCCATGTCAATATAGTGCAAATACTTAACGAATAATTGTATATCATTATGACTCAAAGCACAGTTTAGCACTTGAACATGCTCTCTCACACATAATTTCCTTAAAAAATAAGAAAATAATACAATCCATTTCTACCTGCAGTGTATTCTGATGAAAACTCATACAGAAAAAAATGTATTATCATCAGCCATCTGTCTTCTTAGACTTAAGTTAAAATATTTTAAGGTTTACATTTATGTCTACATAATGATGAAATAGTTAAAGTGAAATGTTCTAACCTCCTTCTTTGCCCCTTCATAATTTATGCTATTGTTCCAAAAATACGTATGTTTTTCATGGAGTAATGTGCTTAAGAAATAGAGTGTTTGTGTAGAAAGTGCTCCAGACTGATATGACCTGATAAAAAGGCCTAAAATTGTCTAGTCATGTCGCAATTTATTCACATTACTCCATACAGTGGATTAAGAGAAGTATAAATATGGGCAAGAATTATGCGACAGGTAAGATGATTGTCTCATTAAACATTAAAATGTTAGTAGGAATGCAATCAAGAGAGTGTAAATTCCTCTACCGCAGATTGAATTCACTCACCATCCAAAAACACATCTGAAGCAATTCAGAGATTTGGCAAGAGCAAATTCCCATTGTTATTTTTTATTAAAAAAAAAAAAAAAAAAAAAAAAAGACTGGGAACATATTCAAGGATATGTTAAACAGCCGTGTACAGAAACATGACTTAATAGTGACCTCCCTGAGTAAGTCCACCACCAGAGGAGAATTATGAGGAAATATAAACAAGAACAGGGCAAGCAAAGAACAAAAATTTGAAATTCATTACCATCTCAGTTTCTTCTAATGCAGGTTAAATTTCTGTCATCACATATATGATTCTTTCATGGACCATTCATCTATTACTTTGTCTAATTACTTTCTAAGCCTTTATGAAAAGTTCTGGAATGAAATGCAGATTATTTTAATATGTTCTGTGATATGACATTTTAGTTCATTAAAAACTTATTGTCTTAAACTTGTTTGCCTGGCAAATTCATTAGGTATCCCTGTTTCTCTCTTATGGAAAATAGAAGCGCAGTCCGGCCTTGACGCTATAGTTTTCTTTGCCGATGTCTCAGTTCTATGTTTTCCCAGCTTGAAGAGCTTTATGCTTAACCTTTCCATATTTTGAAGCAACCATAGACCTTTGATGAACTAGTCATCCTCCCTTGGAACAAATTCTAGATTTGTGAGGTAGTTTTGAGATTGTGGGACAAGATCTAGATGAAATTATCAATGTGTTTAGCAAATTCATTAGTATTGTTTTACTTAATAATTGGATAAGAAATTCATTAGGTTTGCAAAGTATTTTTTTTTCCACAGTGGATTTCTTTTCCCTTTCTTGTTATAATCAGTATTAAGTTCCCATTTGCCATTATAGAGTTCTCTATGCATTTACTAGCCTTATTTTTAAGTAATTCCTGATAATGGTAGCTGCATATTCAGAAGTTTTAGCAAGTATACCTTGTCTTAGCACCCTTCTGGAAAATGTTCACCACAGTGGATAGCTACCTTAGTTTGTATTCCATAGCCCATATTTTCTAAAACTTATAGTGAGAATTTGTCATTATTCATTCAATGGCTTTGCTGTCAAACTAAAACTTAACACTTCTTGCAGTTAAATCAGTAAGATTCTTCCCTAAAAAGGAACTTAAACTAATTGGTATCAAATGCATTTACATTCTTTTGAAAGATATTTTTCTAAATTAATGTTCACCCACCCAGTCAGCATCCTTCTTGAGTTGAGTGTCCCAACTGGACACAAAACAGAATAGAGTTTTAGAATGGATTATAAATATCATGTTCAGCTGGCATAGTTAATAGGAGTCCTGATAGGAACGCAAAAACTTCAGATCCACACAAGAATTTTGTAATAGTGAAAAGGAAGAAGAGGCAGGAAATTCGTAACAAAAAGAAAGGCAGAAAGTATTTTTTTTTCTCCTTTTCAACATGAGGATCTCTGCAGTGAATCAGGCAAGAAAATTTTTGCTTAATATTAATAGAAAATATTTGTGCTAGTGATGTTGAGAACAATACAAATTTATGTATAAAAATTGCCCACTTAGTTCTGTCAAAGCTGATATTTGTGAAGATTATCTGATACTGAGAGTGAGCAAAATGTTTCTAACCAAATAACACAGTAGAAAACTGAACAAAAACAGAAGCCTTGAAAGCATGTTTTAGAAAACAAACAACATTATTACATTGGTTTCAGGATTCTGCAATCTTTCACACCTTGAGATTAATTTAAAAAATCTCTTATTAGGTGGGGATTTTTTCATCTTTATCATTTTAAATGGCCAAGGTAGTAAATATCCAATCACATACAGTAAATTAGCAGCAGACCTGAATGTAGAACCAGCACCTCATAGTTTCCTAAATAAATAAAAAAGGCACAAAGTGAATAGAAAGAAAATCTCCATTAGTCTATAAATGATAATCTGTATCAACCACAGAAATTATTAAATTCTTTGGGTGCATGTACAGTCTAACTATTTTTTTTGTTGTTTTGTTTTATTCCTTCTGAATAGCACTCAAGTCTACTGTGATTCCATTTGTCCACTGACACTGATAAAGTATAAGACCTTTCAGTCCAAACAGGGCCATCACAACTTTGCCACAGATATTAAATAATGTACTCTATACATGAAGTAATAACAACCTGCAGTTAAACACATATTCACGGAATATTCTATGTATATATCTAAACACTGAAACTCTGTCTGCCTATCCCTGACATAAAGTTCACTCCATACATATTTATTAAATGAGAATGAAAACCATCTCAGTAATATATAAATATTTAAAACACAGATATTCAGCTTAAAAAGAGTAATTTGCAGCTATAGATCCTGGAAAATCTCTTGTGAGAAAATGTAATCTATTGGGAAACTTGTCATAACCCAGATATTTCCTCTCTGTGCTCAGATCTTGGTTGACCTCAGCATCTCAAAAGGTGTGAACAGCAGTCTGTGATCTCAGCCTTAGTCTTTATTAATCAGCATGATAAAGGTAACTTGACTGCTTTACACATTCTTTGAATATTTATTAATTGTGACATGGAATAGACATTGTACATTTTTGTGTTTTTGTCAGCGTACTGTGGATCACTAAAAAAGTATAGCTGTTACTTTTACTCTCAGTAAAAATATTGACACAGCAAAACTTGGTTTTATACATTTTGAATAACACAAAGGTAACATAAATTTTGTTCAGAGAAATATATTGTCTTTAAAATGAAGTCATATTCTACCTCTTGTATTCTTTTTTATGACCCTCACAATCCAAGTTAATGAGCTTTATTATTTTCAACGTTATACTTGTAATTTGCCTATTTTTTGCCTAAACTTTTACCTTGAAAGGGCACTCTGAGGATGACTGACAGGATTCTGTACAGGAAAGAGTGACGTTCCAGTTTCTGGACATGATCATAGAATCAGACAATGTACTGAGTTGGAAAAACCCATTAGGATCACTGAGTCCAACTCCTGACTCTGCACAGAACACCCCAAGAATCACAGCATGAGCCTGAAAGTGTTGTCAAAATGCTTTTTGAACTTCAGCAGGCTTGGTGCTGTGACCACTGTGATCCTAGGTGGATAAAATTTCAGCAGCACCTTTTCACTGTACTGCACTGTACTGTAGCCCTCTAAGATAAAAGTGATAGCCCACTCACTGGTCTCCAGCACAAAAGACCATTTTCCCTCTGTTCATATATGCTATTAGGAACTTAAACAATCTGATAAAGCATTTTTCATCTTTTCTTTTTGACATGGTGAATAATAAGGTGAAATTCCATGCCATTCTAGTTTTAATTTTTACCTTTATTTCACTGTCCCTAGAATTAACCATCTAACAAAAGACCTCATTGGATTAGCTTTCACATAAACTTCACTCTTCATCTTTCTAGTCTGCCACCCCTTTTGAGCACTTTTTTTGGTTCTGTAGTGAATGAGATTACAAGGGAATCACAGAATCATAAAATCAAAGAATCATAGAATAAGCTGAGCTGGAAAAGACCCCTAAGGATCATTGAGTCCAGCTCTTGGCCCTGCACAGCCCCATCCTAAGAATCACACCATGTGAATGAGAGAATTGTCCAAATGCTTCTTGTGCTATCTCAGGCTTAGTGCCATGACCATGACCTTGACACAAATTCAGACCACACCTTCAGATCATGTCACTGGCCATAGAGAGCAGAGACCAGCACCTGCCCCTCCTCCTCCCAAGGAAGTTGTAACTGCAATGTCTCCTCTCAATTTCCTGTTTTCCAGGCTGAACAGACAGACACTCCCCTTAAGGCCCTTGACCACATTTGCTGCCATCATTTGGACACCCACAACTCCATGCCCTTAAATTGTGGCACTCAGACCTGCCCCCAGCACTGGAGCTGAGGCTGCCCCAGCTCAGAGCACAGCAGGACAATCCCCTCCCTTGCCCAGCTGGCCATGCTGTCCCTGATGTCCCCAGGACAGGGCTGGCCCTTCTGGCTGCCAGGGCACTGCTGGCTCATGTTCAACTTGCCCTGGACCAGAACCCCAGGGCCCTTTGCATGGCACTGCTCTGTAGCCTCTCATTCCCCAGTCTATCTGTACAAAAAAGGCAATTTTTGATGTCCTTGGAGGGATCATTAACCACATTGTAACATTAAATAATCTTAATAGAGAAACCATAGGTCATACACACATGGAATATCTTTTCAAGGACAATGGAACAAAAATTATAGAGATGATAGCTGATGCTATTGAATACAAACTTTTACAATGCTGTGCAATGAGATTGGCTGAAAGAAATTACAAATATTGCATTGTTTTCATGGTTTTACACATTTTTTCAGTCCTTTTTAGTGCTTGGCATGTAGCTAGATATCTCCTCACAATTTGTACTGGACAGAGAGGTGTCTGACATTCTTTTTCTTGTAGAAAGTCTAAAGTAATAACTATGAAATATCTCAGTTTAAGACAGCAACACTCTGATGGAAGTCAAGGGATTCTTTGTCAGGTAAATGTCTTGAAATTCTGCTTCTACTTTTGTTCTCATTCTCTGATTCTTTCACATTCAGCAGCTGGTACCTTTCATTCTACAGCTAAGTTACCAACTGTATGATTTTGCAGTCTATCAATTGTGTAGTCATTCCTTCTGCCTGACGATTTTATTTAATATCCTAGAGCTCTCCAGGCTACTCTGTGTCTAGGGGCCATAAGAAATCTATCTGCCAACAGGTACAAAACTAACCCACAGGAATTTCTTAAAAATCTACAGATATAAAGATTCAAGAGTCAAACTCCAGTACAGAGAGCCATATTGACCATGAACTGCACTGGGAACTGCACCTATTTGTGATAGGGCTGGATACTACTGCATGTTGATTAGAGATGTGTTTGAAAATAATGGAAATTCTGTCCTCCTTTAATGTTTTGAAAATTTTAGTAAAATGTTATGTGTGTAAGGAGCTTACCTTAGGAAAAAAATCAGTAATTTTAAAAGTATTAGCTCTAATAATTTTGATCCTTTCTTTCATGTGAGAATATGTTCACATGAAATTAATTCATCATCTTTAAGCTTGGTTAGAAAGGGGATATGTATGCTGAGTAGCAACATCCTTTCATTCACAGGAAAGATGGTGGCACCTCAATATTAATATTTGATGACCTTTTCTAGTTCTAGCCCTCAGTCTAGGCCATTGTGAGCATCTAGGATAAAAGATTCACCTTTATCATCTTGCACTTAGGCCATGGGTTCATTCCCAGCAGAAAATACAGTTCACTGATGCCAGCAATGTATGGAAATAAGATATAAAGTATCTTTGTCTGTGAAACAGACAGTATAAAACAGTGAACTGAGGTTCAGCTTTCTTTTCTTTTTGGTCTAAACTGAAAAGCTAATATTTTCCTAATAATTTTCATACATGACTGCACCATAACAAACCATCTAGCCTATGCAACAGATGTGAATGTCTCTTAAATGATTCAGTCAAAACTAGAAAAACCATGTACCTACTTTTATGGTAGCCTTCTGATTTTATGTGCTAAAAACCATAAAAAAAAATCAATAAATCTGTTTATCTATTATTCTTCTGTAAAAGATATTAATTTTGTATTAATAGGAATTTTTTAAAAGAAATTGTCAGTGTAAAAATTATTGGTGAGGAAATTAAGAAAATAAGGATTTTGATTACCACTGTTTAAAGGCAGACTCAATTGTTTCAAAAAAGTTACTTTTCTTTCTCTTTTTTTAATTATTATGGGCTTTTGATTTTGTAATGGCAAGCTTCATGACAGCTTCATGCAGAAAGCCTGTGCTATTGCAAGTACAGTGGGTAATAAATTTCAGATTTTGGGAGACGGATTTCTTTTTGGAAATTCTACATAAAAGGGTGTTTAGAAGCCACTATAGGTCTTTATATATTAATTTTGTGTCTTTGTGCCTGAATGTGCATGTACAAACATCCAAAAAACAAACAAATAACTTGTATGTTTATCTGTGAGCATGCACAAATGAGTCCCTGTATTGATCCATCTATCTCCATATTTCCTGCTCTTTCTAACAAGTTGAAAGGACTAGTCACACCCTGTGACTAGTCTAATTCTAACAAAATAATGGGTTGCTGAAAGCCAGTGTAAAATTAGAAACCATGCCACAGCCTGGAAAAAAATACCTGAAGCAGAGTATCCATATCAGTTTCTCCCAGAGTTTGGCTCCAATTTCTTCTGTTTCATTTTGCTACAATGCTTAATATTGGAACCTAAGGAAACAACAATTATATTTAGCACAGTCCTTATTCAGAGAAATTTAATCTCCTCATTATCTCTGGATGCTATAAAAGGAACACTGGGATAAACTGTGGTCTTCTGTTCACCTTCTTTCAGTACTTTAGCGTTTTAACCTTTCCTTTTCCAAAGTCGTTTTCTCAAATATATGAGATGATTAATGAGAGCAACTCTTTTGCTGTATTCAACAATCATGTCCTTCTTGCTCATCTCTCCTTGCATGATTATAATTACGTTGTTCATGCCAGTATTTAGGCCTGTGTCAGCACTTCCATTACAAAACCCAATTTTCAGGAGGTTGCAATAAGACTGGTGCACTTGGCATTTGGCCAAAACTGAAGAGAACTGGAAATCACACTGGTCAGGGCACTTGAAACCAAAGAATGAATAGTGATTTGTTTTGGGCTGGGCTCCATTTTTGGCAAGAAAGAGTGGCTGACAGCAAGTGCGAGTGAAGTAAAAGAGATCCAAGTGTCTGATAATACAGCTGAGCTTTATACAATGTCAGAGAACAGTGCAAGAGCAGGTCCAGCTAAGTAAGAAAGTCTTTCATAAGACAGCCAAATAATGTTCCCTTTTTTGGAACTTGGCTAGCGTGAAGAAAATAAAAAGAAGAAGGACCCACAGCATGACTGGCTTTGTAGCTCTCTCAATGCTAACTCAATAATTTATTAAAAGAATACTTAACTCAGCAATGAATACTACGTACAGTACAAATTAGTGGGTATTTAAAGAAAAATTAGTCCATTTTCAAAAGCGACTGGTGATTCTGTTAGCAGTGCCTTCTTTTTTTTTTTTTTTTTTTTTTTTTGGGGGGTGTTGAGAACTTTTTAAGATCCTTTGCACATCTAGAGTTTTTCTCTCAAACAGTACTTTGGCTCTTGAATTACTGAAATCCGATTGTCTCTAATACTCAAAGATAACTATTGAATATGCAGAAGAACAAAGACTTAATTTGGCAAATTCCAAATAAAGAATATAAGTAAATAAAATGTTAGTAAATTATTCTGTGAAAACATAATATATTTATCATCTTTTTACCTTCAGACAAGGAAGTTATCATAGAGCAGTATAATTAAATAATATACAGCTTTGGTTTGGATGTGTTCCTACGCATCAAATGGTTTCAACCTCCTTGCCATGAGCAGTGAACATTCCACTAGATCAGCTCACTCAGAGCTCCATCCAGCCTGGTCTTGAACACTTCCAGGGATGGGGCATCCACAGCTTCTCTGAGCAAGCTGTGCCAGTGCCTCACCACCCTCACAGTAAAGAATTTTTCCTAATAGCTAAACCTACCTTCCTTCAGCATTAGACCATTTCCCCTTGTCCCATCACTACATGCTGTCAAGAATTGTCCTTTTCCAGCCTTCTTGTAAGCCTTCTGTAACTGCTGGAAGGCTGACCTAAGTCTCTCCAAAGCCTGCTCTTCTCCAGGCTGAACAATCCCAAAGCTCTAACAAGTCATGACATAGAGGTAGAGATAAGAGGAAAAGGATGATAACATTGTTAAAATCGAATAATATGCAAGCTTAATAAACTCTCTTTGGGTAATAGAAGTTTAAATTGACAATAAACATGAAAAAATAATTCTAACCCCAAATGCTTACTGAAATATTTGTAATTTTTATTCATGGATTCACATGGTCACAGGTTTGGTTTTTGTTTGGAGTTCTTAATGCACATTTTTTGACTTCTTGACAAGGCTGAGGACTAGCTACAAATTTATATCCAGTGACAGAAGACAAGCCCAAGATAAAACAGATTGCTTATTAGTATACTCTTTCTCCTTTTTCCCCCTTTCTTTCCTGTACTGTATTGGGAAATCTGAGAGAGAAATACACACATGCAAATCAAGACACATGAACAAGTTAGTACTGAATAACTATGGCTTGAAGATACAATGTTTCAGCTGTTGGTAATTGCATTTGTTTGATATTCTCATCATTATTTTTGAGTTATCTTTTTGTCTGATACTTACTAGCTGTTCAAGCAGACATACAAGCAGTTACTGTGATCAGCTGTGCCTTCTTAACCTGTACTGGTTTCTCCACAAGTCTGTTCTGTCATTCATCCTCATGTAGTTAATAGACCACATACCATGATATTACTTTAGATTTGAGCAACTTGCTTTCAGTTCTTTTCCAATGAATATTTACTTCTATCAAAAAAAAAAAAAAAAAAAAAAAAAAAAAAAACCAAAAAAAA
>CM031878.1:15013059-15039025 GCA_018697195.1 Certhia americana
AAAAAAAAAAAAAAAAAAAAAAAAAAAAAAAAACAAAAAAAAACCCCCAAAAAAACCCCCCCCCCCCCCCCCCCCAAAAAACCCAAAACAGTTTTCATCCATAATGTCAAATATAAATTGCTGGATAATCTCATTTTGTTCAGTCTTTAATGTAGTAAAACTCACCGAATATAAATCTATCAAAACAAATTAAATTTTTTATTATTTTTAAAGAAGCAAAATAATCAGTGACTATTTGGAAGTCCCTCTTAGAATGGTTTAGCTATAAAGTAATTTGATAATTATGAACAAAATTTTTCATCCTACAGAGTGATTCTGAGAAGCCAGAGCGAGGGTGTATAGGGAGAATAGGATGGGTGAGAAGGAAATCCTTCCCACCCAGAGTAATACCTGGATAAAGAAGCTAATGGACACATAACAGCACCCCTGCTGAGGACGCAGCAGCACTGATGCATCTTTGCATTCTTCAGTAGACTTGGAACAGCAGTCTATAAATCTCTCTTCACACACAATTTTTAAAGACACTTAACATTCTCTGAATAGCAGTGGATTGTTTCTTTGAAAAAGGCTTAAGACAACCAAAGCAGGAAGTGATTTACTCTGCTTTTCTCTGTTAAATTGCCTATAGCTGCAAAGACCATAGCTCCCACTGTTGATGTAGAGGGAGTCTGATGACCCTCCAAATTCCTATGTCCCTTCATTTGGCTACAAGCCTGCTGCTCTCCCACATTTATTTCTAGGATGTCTCACATACCCCTTACTCTCTATTCCCCTTTATTCTACCATGGCCATAGAAGTTATTTTAGAGAATTCTGAACCTTTGCAGATTCAGAAGGGATTTGAAAATGCAAGACTTCTGTTACAAAATAAAAGTAAATCTTAGGATTGCTGCGTTACAGGGAAATACATGTTTTGCTATATTTTTTAATATAAATATTATATATTTATATATTATAATATAAAATATATTTTTAATATATTTTCAATTTGATTAGAAATCTGTGACAAAGAAAAAAGGAATCACTGATATGTATTTTTTTATATTTTATCATGTCTTTACATAGCTTTTGTATCATAAATATTTTCAAAGGACTGCACCATGAAGTTCTGAAGTTATTTGTGTACTAATTAAATATATCTTTGCAATATCTCATAGAAATACATGTGTCTGTGGCATCATTCCCAGTTGATTTTGGACCAGAGAAGAAGGCAGTATTATCAAATGAAAGCTTGACCTTCATTTCTCCCATTTGAAACTGGCAGTAGAAATTCTTTCTTGTTGAACACCTCACTCTCCCTCTGGAAAATTTCATTTATACTCTCTGGCCTGGGAGAAGATACACAGTTTCTATTCTGAACCTTTCCTTAAACTCCCTTGAAGCTGGAAAAGGAATCTTTTCTTGGGAATTCTCCTGTACAAAATCCATTCTAACTCTAAATTTTGTAAAGAGAATGTAAAGGGTAGATGGGGAAAATGGAAGAACTTGTTGCCATACAAGCTAAATTCAGACAATGTAGAAAACCAGTGATGAGAAACAGAACCAGCTTTTTCCCCCTTGTAGATATGGATGGTATTGGAGAAAAGAGCATATTTTACTATAAATCAGGTGAATTTGCCAAGACACTATATATTTTATTCCGTTATTGTATAGGTGGTTTAAGCTATCTAAAAGGTTCTTTATTAAACCACTCAATGGAAGAAAAAGAACTGAAAACATTAATTTATTATTCCAGTGTACTAGGGAATTACAACTAAGCCAAGGACTTGTAATTATTTCTTTCTTTTAATTTTTTTCCAGTTTCTTTATTTAAGATATACACATGTATTTGAGTAACAGTATCCTTGAAAAACCAGATAAAAACAAAACAAAAATCCTCCCCAAACCCAGAACCAACCAACGAGCTGAAAAAAAAAACCACAAAACAAAATAAAAAGAACACAAAAAGCACCAAACAAAAACACGCTACAAAACAAAGAGAAAGCCCCAAAGCAACAGCAACAAAAAACACACTGAAAAGAAAAAACAAAAGAAAAAAAAAAAGAAACAAACACAGCAATAGCAGAATCAACAACAAAAACAACAAAAAAACTCCAAAGCAAAACCCAATAAAACCCACAAACCCATAAAAAACCTACATGGCTGGGATCTGAATTTCAAAATGAAATAAAATAAAATTCGAAGTTTGAGAACGGACCTTAATTATAGACTACATTATAGTGCTATTACATGTTGAAAGTATACATTCTTATGAATGTTATTCTGGTAGCTACAAATTATTTTCTTTCTCTTGACAGTGACAATATGCCAATTTAAAACAAGAAAAAAAGCCAGAACTTTCCAGAGTACCTTATATTATGGTTGACGTACCATTTTAATTGTCTTATAATCCTCTCTGAAATTATATCATTGTGTCTAACTGGTGTTACAATCCATGGTGTGCCCACAAATGTGCAAGGAAAGCTGAACTCTGTGTGTTGGGATGGATCTCTGGATATGTCATGATGGTATGTACTGCTCCTAAGAGGTTGCGTGTCTCCATCTATTTCTAAAACCTCTGTTTTGAACCATATTTCATGTAAGTTGACACCTAAAGCCTCTCAAAGTGCTGTTCTAAGAAGGCAGCAGTACCAGAGTTTGCTATGCACTGGGCAAGCTGTTTCACTCACTGATAAATGCAGGGTGACTGTAGATTCTGTCAGATTTGAAGTACTACTTTCCTGTTTACACTGAAGACCTTTAGAATGTGATCAGGTGTGATATTGGATGTCTCCTGACAATCTCATTGTGTCAGTAGCACACTGGGGGCTGGATGGATGGTTCTTCCCTTAGTTTGTGGTTTATTACTTCTGTTATTTTTTTAAGGTTAGTGACAGTTATGTAGCACATAAGAAAATTATTATGCTTAAAGGAAGTCCTTTCTAAATATATCATAAGGAATATGATATATTCTTCAGCTTCCACCTTACCTTATATTTTTGGTCTTTAAGGACATCTTATGCTGCTGGGTATGGTGACTCTGGGTACCTAACAGCACAATTAAAAATAATAGAAAATTATTATTATTAATATTATTATTAGTAGTAGTATTAATAGTAATAGTAATAGTAGTATTAATAATACGTATATTATATTATATTATATTATATTATATGTAAATATAATTAAAATTATATAAAATTATTTGATGAACACACAATTTGATAAATGACAAGATGTCACACACACATACATGCACACACATTCTTTTGTTAAAATACAGCATTGGATTCTGGATTTAATGACCTTTCTTTCAGGTCAAAATGATGCCACCATAGTACCCCTAGAATATGATCACTAAGCTTGTATTGCTAAATATTCAAATTGACAGAAATGACAGAAATGCGATATCTCTCTAGAACTGGTTTGATGACAATTTATGTCATATCTAGAGTAGGAATAAGTACATATACAAAACCACATTATAAACTGCTCTTTTCATTTCTTTGGTGTTCAATGCAATAATCTTTCTACAAAATTTTTATTCTGTTTCCTAATTATATTGGATAATAATTTGAATAATAATAGTGGATAATATTTTCTCAACTGTATTTTTAGTCAAAAAGAAAGTTTTTGTAAGAAGAAACACCTTTTATATTAAAAATACATAAGTATTTCAACACAAAAGTTATCAATTGTGTTTTTTATGTGAGGCACTCCCTTCAAGAAATGACATGGCAGTGATACTCAGTTATAGGTAATTGATTTATTTGTCATTTTCTTTTCCTGTGAGTTTGGTTATACTGCAGATTTGATGCCACTGGTTACCCTAATGTGAGAGTGTAACTGAATGCACTCCTCTTTTGTGCCAGGAATGAAATGTTCTTTTATGTTCAGTAGCACAGCATCAGGCAGTGTTTGCTGGTTTATTTCTCAGTGAATCAAAAAAGCTGAGCCATTGTAAATGAAGTTATTAAAGCTTCTGGTGTTCCTGTTCTGGAAAATTCAACTTTTATAGCTATAGGATACCACCCTGAATCAGTTGCCTGCTTTCAGGGATTCACATTGGATGGGATCTCTAATACAAAGAGGGCTTCCTTTTCTCAGAAAGAATATAACTGCTCAAAAAAATAAATGATCACTATAGACCATTAGTGAAAATAACCTGATTTTATTTTACTAGCTGCTGTAAATATTTACTTTGACAATCTACTTTATCAAACTATGAAGATACAGTTTTGTGTATGATAAGACTGAAGGTCAATGCATGTTTAATAAACCCTAAATAAAGAATTATGTGATACACTGTACACATTTCACATCCAATGATGTATTAATGCATCATTGCACTCTGTATAATCATCTCAAATTACTTCCTTTAAGGAGATAGAGATTGTCTCCCATGCATCTTTTTTTCTTTTTTTTTTAAACAATTTAAATGCACTATTGGTTAAATGCCAGCAATCCAGCTAACATTTAAGGTGAATACTATATTAGATCTATTGGATTTCATAATTTTCAATATCTTAGGGATAAATGAGAGATAAACAAGCTCACATTTTATATTGCAATGTAGTTGCAAAATAAATACCTGTTGATTTTACAATCAAATCTAATGCCAGATTTGACAAAGGCTGCTGTTTGGAATACTGACATAGCTTCAGTGTTTTTCCCAGTGAAGTTTCACTACAAATTCTCCATTGTATTTTTCTGCTTGTTTTTTTGTTCTGAAAGTCATTGAATGTGGACACATAACGATATAGACAGAAATAAATATTTATAAGCCACAGAACAAAACAGCTTTGACTGAATGTTTGATGTTGGGTAGAAAATAGGTCCTCTCATTTGCATGGCTAGACACAGGAATATAGTAGGGCTAGATAAAATTTTCTTCAGTGCTGAGTTGTGCTGCCTCTTTGTTTAATGTCATTAGAGTTTCAACTACTGCAAAAGCAGATGTAAAGATATTAAAATGACCACTCCAGCAGTCTGCTCTGGGATATTAACTGGCTGAGTCCAGACATATGGATTCATCTCTGTATGGCTCCCAGAGTAGTCCTTGAATTTTTAAAATCTTGCTAGAACTATTCTATTCCTCACTGTCCGCAGTTCCCTGACTAATCCTGAACTTGCAGTTCCTACTTTAAGAAATTATGTTCATTTTCCACTTACTTTTGAAATGTTCCTTATTTTTTCTTATTTAGCAAATAATTGTTTTAAACTCTTGATCACAAACATGACTTTAATTTAAAAGACAGAAGATTTTTCTTTACTGTGAATTCATAGGACAAAACAAAGGAAAACATGAGCATGTTCATACAGCAGGAAAAAGTACAATACAATTTCTACAGTTCAATAAAGGGCAACCTATATTCTCTGTGTATATAATAAATACAATTAGCTCTCAAACTTGCATGAAATTGTTTTCTTTAATTAATTAAACTAAGCTTAAAGGAAGACCATTGGGTTGCAAAGTAACTTGGAAAACCTTTATCTGCCCAGGACTGTAACTTCACAGTGTGTCCCTTTCCTGTGACAACTTTCATTCTTTGAAAGAAATTTCTGTTTGTTCATGTCACAGATGGGAGGTGTTTGCAGCCAGCTCAGCTGAGTCTCAATATCCATATTAATTATCAATAAGTACTATCATCTAGGAAATTATAAAATTTCCCAAGAAATTCAGAATGTTCAGGAGCAGTATGTAAACTTCATCTTCTGCTCTTGTTCAATTCTCCTGGTATTAGCCCAGATGTCAGGAAGCAAGCCATCATTAAAACTTTAGTCAGAAAAACGGTGTCATTTTTATATCCCTCTAGGACTATCTTGCCGCTTAAGCTCCATGATATTAATCACAATAATTATGATATATGAATGCAGGTACTCTATGAAATTGGTAAAATCGTATAGTTTCATATTTTTAGTAAAAATTGGTTATGGTATTAAATGAGAATGCTCATGGTAAGCACTAAGAAGAACTTACATATTAGAAGGGATATTCTTTGAAAGCAAATTCTCTCTGCCATATGGAACAGGAGTAACACATCCAAAACAAAGCAGCACCAGAGTTTCTATAAGGAGCAGTAAAGTCTGCTTCTCTTCT
This sequence comes from Certhia americana, assembly GCA_018697195.1. Classification (NCBI taxonomy): domain Eukaryota; kingdom Metazoa; phylum Chordata; class Aves; order Passeriformes; family Certhiidae; genus Certhia; species Certhia americana. The sequence continues at coordinate 15,019,138 of CM031878.1, forward strand.
TCATCTTTCAAAAACCTGTAAGACAGTGAAAATTACTAAGAAATAACAAATGCAACTTTTCTGTAAGTCTGAATCACTGAATCAGCAGCTAACCCATCAGTGGTTCATGAGAGTACATTTGGTGTAGTTGGTGACCTAATTGTGTCCTTCCAGCAACTGAAGGAACCCTACAAGAAAGATAAAGAGGGAGTTTTTACAAGAGCATATAGTGACAGGACAAGGGGGAATGACTTCAAACTGAGAGAGATTAGATTAGATAGTAGGAAAAATTCTTTTTTGTGGGGTGTGAGGCAGTGGCACAGGTTGCCCAGAGAAGCTGTGAATGCCCTATCCCTGGAAGAGTTCAAGGCCAGGTTGGATGGAGGCCTGAGTAAACGGATCTATTGTCCCTGCTTACAGCAGGGGAGTGGAATGAGATGATCTCTAAGGTCCCTTCCAATCTAGGCCATTCCATGTTTCTATGCTGAATACTTTGTGAAGCTGCATAAAGGAAGTGTTCTCTGGCCTTGAGGTCTCTAGAATCTATGTAAACCTGTGAGTGTGTGTGGGGGGGGACAAGGGTGTGGGGATGTGGGGAAGGATCGTGTGTATGTATGAAAATCTATGTATGCCTTTAACTTTTTGTGTGTGTTTGTGTGTGTATCTGTGTCTGTGTCTGCAGATCATTTACTGTTTACTGTAGTGCTGATGCATCCTGAAGAGATGCAGAGCCCGAGATGTTTTATCTCTTGTCAGAGCTCACTTCAATTAAATTAATGGATCCATTCAGTTCCCTCTTTCCTCTTTCAGCTGCATCATTGCTGAATACATTAAAAAGATCTTAAGTCTCAAGATGGTACATCATGGCATTAGCCACAGCACTCATTTCCCTCTGTCTTCTTTTTCTGTAAATCAAATAATTAATGAGATCTCTGCCTCAATAGAGCACTTCATCAATATTTTGTAGCAATAGAAAAAAAAAAAGAGACACGTTTTCAGCTCTTGTAGGAGCTTTTATCTACAATTGTGTAGGATTTGGTGGGCAAATGTTGTAATTCTAAAATGACAAAATAATGCCAGTTTTTCCAAGTTTGCTTTTAATTTCTGAGAAAAATTATTCAAAAGCTTAGCTACTGACTGCTTCTGTTGTAAAGATGGGTGTTTTTTGAATTTTAGACTCATAATAAAGTTTAATTGAAAGTCTTTTATTCTAGAATATGTAATTACAAAGGATTATATGACTAAGTATCACAATTTAATGTTCAGTATTTCAATTCAATTAATAAAAAATAATTATACTGCATATAATGTCAGCTATTCTCTTTTCTTTACAAAGAAATTACTTACCTAGGCACCATTAACCCCTTCATGCTATTTAATCAGAGTTTCATACTTAGAACACAACAGAAAATATATTATAACATAGACAGCAGTGTGGAAATTTATCCCAAATCTAAATAGCAGGTTTGCAGCAGACAGAGGCATTAGCTTTGCATCCTGTGGTTCTAGTCTGATTCGTTTTATTTTTTTCTTAAAGAAAATTTTAGTTCAGAAACTTAAATAGTCTTTATGATTCTGTTGTTGAAGTGACACTGATTATTGAGCAGAATACCAGGCCTCTTACTGGGAATCATGCACTGATTTGTAATTACTTTTTGCCTTAGGTTTTGAAAAAGAAATACAGTAATTTTAATTTAATGGTTTGTCTGCAAAACAGCATGTGAATGAATAGAGAACATTTGACTACAATGAAAGGGAAAGAGTCAAACAGAGTCTTACTGGGTTGTTAAAATATAATGGCAATTTTTACTGAAATGACAATTTCATTACATTAAAATTAAAACAATACCTTTTCATAAAAAATGTAAACATGCAGAACTGACTTTCAAATAAATTCCATCAGATATCACTGCATTACTGTGGTAAAAAAAGTCCATTCCTGCAGGATAGGCAAAAACTGGAAACTTCAAAGGCATGGAAATGCTGATAATGTTCCTTCTGCATGCTGATCTGCAGGAAGACATGTCTTACAGGCAGGAGTCTGGGAACTACAAAGCAGTTGATTTCTAGAAAACAGCAGTAACGCAATTGTTCCAGACATTCCTTTTTCATTGCAAGGTATCTTTGGCTATGTGTGGACTAAAATAGGCATCCTTCCCAGAGAATGGCTTTTGACCCCAGCACAGGTGTGCAGGGTGGCTCAACTCCAACCTGCTGGAGTCCATAAGCAGCTGACCTGGACCTGCTGCAGCTTCTGTGTGTTACTTCTGTGACTATGGCATGCATGTACAATCACAGCCAGATGCAGCTTTTCATCTTGAATTGGCTGAATCAATACAGAAAGACACAGTGTAACCCCTTGCACAAGTGTATTTTTGTAACAGTTAACTGAGTTTGTGCAGCAGCACAGAAAGCATGTTGAAGGGTTGTGGCTTTTGAGGACAGAGATTCTGTGGGTAGTTTGGAAGAACAACTAAGAGGATAGGGCTGAACCTGATGCTGTTCTGTCTATACTGCTCAACTTCAAAATCAAATTTCAGCCAAGATTAAAATATACACATATGCATATGTGTACACATATACATATGTGACCTTTATGGGTCCCATTTCTTCTATTAATATCCCATCCTACCATTTTTTGAGAAAACTCAATGTAGGAAGAGAACATCATGAATTAATGTTGTAGTTCTGTGTTCACAGCTAGAACTGGTTGCTTGGACTTTATGTGGGGTGTAGTTCCTAGCTGGTGCTACTAAAGGATTAGCACTGTGAGCACTGTGTTGTGCTTAGCAGTGAGGAAAGAATCAATCTATGGCACAGATTGCTTTGTCTTTGGAGGCAAAATCTTCTGAAAATAACATAAATTCCTTCCAAGATGCACATTCCATAGTTGTTCTGGTTCCAGTGAAATCTGAAAGACTGTGGGTTTGTCATTTCAATGTTGAACCAAAATCAGTTTTGATTTTGTCCTTGTGGCCTGTGGAAATGTATTTATCTAGCCCATTTGTGACATTATTCAGCTAAACTAAAATTCTTTTTCATTTCAAATAGTTGCTCCTTTAGCCCTGGAGCAGTGTCTGGCAGCATTGACATCTTGGATTGCTGCTCTGTTTTTATTTGTACCTTGGGCAAATGGGTGATTCCCTGTGTACTTGTTTTCCTTGGCAGCTACTTCAGAAGTGCCACTTATCTCCAGGAGACACTTGTAAGTGACTCTGGAAACTTTCTTTTTGCTGTTGCACATTTTAGAATTTTTTAGAACTGCTAACACTAATAAATAAATCAAACAGGGGGAAGAAAATTTTGAAATAATGATTTGGGTTCAGAAACAGGTTGGAATCTTTCTATGAGCCATTTAATTGAGGCTATTAATTTTCACATTTTCATCCTTTCACTTATTTTCCATGTAAATATAATTTTTTCCCTACAAGCAATTTGTTAGCTAAAACATTCATATTGGTAAATTATTTAATAAAAATCTTATTACTACACCATACAAAGAATTTTATATCTATGAGATTTAGTATATATGTAAAAAAAAAAAAAGAAAATATTAATGTGCATTTGACATCTTAATATTCCCTTCCTGCCTCTAGTGATTGGTTAACAATCTAAACCAAACTGAAATCCTACAAAAACAATTTTGATTGTTTTGGAGCATTGCCTTGTTGTTGTTGGATTACTTCTGCCATTTGAAAACACTGTTAGAGATTCCTAAATTGAGAGATTCTTCAAGAATTCATTGCTCTCTAAATTATGTCTTCCTTTTTGTGTTCTCTAGAATTCCATTCCTACAACCATTGAAACTTAATTCCTCTTACAAGTTTCCTGAGATCACTAAACTGACACCAAGTAGCTTGTCAATGACCTGAAGACATTATATATTTATGGTACACTGAGGTCTAGGTCCTGCTTTGTACAAATTTGATAGTAGGCTATGGAAAGCATTAGAAAGATGATAAAATTAATTTTACTTCTTTATTTTTCTATTCATTCAAATGCAGTTAATACTTTCTGAAAGACTGAGAAAAATTTAGCCTCTGATAGAAGCTCTGTTTAAGGAACCACAGAAATATGACTGACAAACCAGTTTATAACATTATCGTGTAAGGTGCTATGGTTTTTGTGGGATTCAATACTGTATTAGAAGGGGATTATAAAAACCAATTCTAAACCAGATAGTGCCCAAAGTATCAACAAAAAATGGTACTGTGGATTGTGATCTTGTACTTAAACTAAGTAGTTTACTCATGCAAATAATTTTTCTTCAATTTTTTAATTAAATATGGAAAATGGCAAGAGCCATAGGCAGCATGAAAAGTATATCTATATGTCTATATGTGCATATGTATTTACTAGTACTATTTCCTTACTGTATTAAGCTGAAAAAATTTTGAAAATATGGATTACATTTTTCTTTTTGGCATGTATTTTATAAAAAAAAAATCTGACTATGCGTAGTCACTGTCATACACAGAAACTATACCTAAGATCAATAAACCACATGTGCACACACAAAATTATCTGTGATTTACTATACAGACAGTGTCTGATAATGTCAAGCCTTTCACTTGGTGCAAATGCTTAAACAAATAAACAGTGTGACAACCACTTCAAGCAGCTGAGGATCTGGCCAGGTGTCTGCAGATAGCAGCTTAATGTCACTAGATGAAACACTAACCAGGACTGTGCTGTCATTCTGGAGCTGATACCACTTAGAAATCACTTGCCTAAACAAAACCATAGAGTCATAGAATAGTTTGGGCTGGAAGGGACCTTAACAATCATCTAGTTACCACCCTCCTACCATGTATGGGGCCAACTTTCACTAGATCAGATCACTTAATGCCCCATCCCACCTAGCCTATAACACTGCCAGGGATGGGACAGCCACAGCTTCTCCAGGCAGTCTGTTCCACTGCATTATCCCACAGTAAAGAATTCGTTCCTAATATCCAACCTAAATCTACCTTCTCCGAATCATCAAGGCTGGAACATCATCTAGTCCAGCCTAGCACCATCATAATCAGTGGTGGTAGTTATTCCCCTAAACTATATCTCCAAGTGCCACAACAAGGCGACTTGGCTTTAAGAGATGTTGATTCTACCACCTGGGCAACTTATTCCAATGCCTAATCACTCCTACAGTGAATTTTTTTTCCTAAATTTCTTTACTCTGGAAGAAAGTAAGACCATTTCCTCTTGTCCTTTCACTTCAAACATGACAGAAGAGACCAATCCCCACCTCACTACAACCTCCTTTCAGGAAGTTGTAAAAAGCAATGAGATTCCCCTGTGAGCCTCCTTTTTTCTGGGCTTTTCTCCCTCAGCTGCTCTTCACAGCCCTTGTGCTCCAGACCCTGTCCCAGCTCCGTTCCCTCCTCTGGACTCACTGCAGCCCCTCAGTGTCTTCCTTGCAGTGAGGGGCCCAGAGCTGGACACAGCACTCGAGCTGTGGCCTCCCCAGTGCCCAGCACAGGGGGACAATCCCTGCCCTGGCCCTGCTGCCCACACCAGTGCTGAGCCAGCCCAGGATGCCATTGGCCTTCTTGGCCACCTGGGCACAGCCTGGCTCCTGTTCAGCTGCTGTTGACCAGTACTCCCAGGATCTTTTCCACTGAGCAGCTCTCAAGCAACTCAGTCTCCATGCTATTGTACTGCCTGGGGTTGTTGTGACCCAAGGGCAGGATCCAGCCTATGGCCTTGAGGAAGTTCATGCTGCTGTCCTCAACACATCGATCCAATCTATCAAGACTCATCTTACATCTTTAATCTGTTAGGTGCTAGTCCACTGATGCTGCTGCAGTGTACCCAAAATATCTGTAAGAGATTTTTAGATAAACTTCAGGTTTATTGCACCACTATCATAATACTATAAACTTCATACAATTGTGTGTACACTCAAGAGAATTCTCAGCAGAGAATGCTCTGTTTGAGCAAATTGAACCATAGGCAGCTACTTTCTTGCCTCCTACTGTTCTTAAGCTCTTCAAAAACATTGGGCAATCATTCCTTTGAGTTTGAACTTTCTTTGTGGGCCTAAACACTAAATCTGTCAGAGAATTGGATGTCCCTATCAAACATAGTTTTGCATCATAATTTTGCTATGGCTCTATAACTTCCAGTACTTCCACATCCTAATAGCTGTTTCTTTCCTTATACTCTCTTGTGCTCCCTTTTCATTCTCTGTTCTTAGTGCAAAAGCTTCTTCTTTGGTTACCGGAAAAGAAAGTAAAATATGCTGTTGTCTCACATGGTTACAATGCAGCTGGTGCATTTCAGTGTAGGTGCAATAGATCTCAGTGTCCAGAAAGTGCAAAAGTCTGGGCAGCTGCAAGTAAAAGTGACTATAAAGACAAGAAATCTTGATCAGTGCTCATAGTTACAGCTTTGTGCACAGTGCAACGTCCAATGACTTGATGTGCTACAAGTCATTGTGGTGACAGACCCGGTGTGAACACATCCCTTTTTAGGAAAGATAGATCCTTTTTCATGCCTATTACAAAGAATTTGCACTCAGGGTTCTTATGGTTCACCTCAACAGAAATGGTAGCTAATAAGAAGCTAGACAGCTTGAACTGTGCTTTAACCAAGAGGGGTCATCTGGGTTGTAATGGGATCCCCTGCCATAGCTGTGTTTGTGGTGTAGAAGGGATTAGGGTAGGAAAATGCAGTGAACCTGGAGTGAGATACATACAGCTGCACATACCTGGCACAGAGGTTTCTTTGGTTTTATCTGTCTGCCTGACAATAAGAAAGCTTGTCTTTTTAGAAGATCCACATAGTTATTTCACAGAAGAGTGATATATCCTCTGGAACTAACTATAAGAGTCTTCTCCCCCATACCAGGCTTTGTGTTTGGGCTACAACCACTACTTCTGCTTTCCTGCAGACTGAGGCAGTATCAAGTTATCCACCCTTTCAACAGCTCCATGGTAGAGGTATTGAATTAGAATGAGGTAGCTACAGGTGGCAGCAGCTGCTAAAATATGAGGCGGGTTAACTTTGTACTGACTCTATCTTTTTGTTTGTCTGTTTTATTCAAGCAGTATCCTGATGATAAAGCTTCATTGTATTGTGGAAAGGTATTTTCTAAGTAACTTTTTCCCAGTAAGTACTGGGTAGCCTTCTACTATCGGGAATGTTTAACCTCATTCTCAAAGACTGCTAGTATCTTTAAAAAATCCAAATGCATAGCGTTATAAAGGAAAATGGAAAAAAAAAAAAAGGATTTTAAAAATAACAGCCCTTTCAATAAAAGGGGGCTGAAAACACCCCAAGCATGATGCAAAGAAAAGCTTATTGTACATGAAATACAAGCAAAAGGAAGGCATTCAGATTCTGACAATACTGCTGGGGCAAGTGCTTTTGAAATATACTGTAGGGAAATCAGGTGACACACAAATATACATCACCAATAGGCCAGGTTGCTTTACGATTGGTAGCAGTTACATAAAGGATAAGTAGCAGTTATCCTTTACCTAGTACAAAAGATAATAGTAAAAGCACTGTTCCTGCCTCTTCTCGTCTGAAATGTGAGTGTACACAGTCCAATCTAAGCAGCACAGTACTAGCTTTGAAATTTAACAATCAGGTAAGAGTTTGAATAGATATTTGGTGAGTGAAAACATACAAAGCAACTCAATTTCTCATGCAACATGCATGAATAAAAAAGTTATTAAGTCTGGAAGATTAGTACCAGAGACTTGGACTTGAATTATCAGTTTGGCATCTTCAACAATATGGCACCAGATTTTTTCTGTTATCCATCCATTACTGATGTGCATATTGACCATCAATGTTAAACCAAATAAGATTATTGGCCAAGAATTTGTGGATCAAGATACCTCTCCATCAAAAACAGTAAACAATGTAGTCCTAATATTTTGAAGAGAAGATGGATTCCTATCAGATAAACTATAAACAAGAGTCTTTCTCATTCATTTATTGCACACTAGTAAGCATCTCTAAACAAACTTATCTTTCTACCTCTGGAGCAATAGCTGTAATGTTAAATAGTTGACAAGACATATGCAGGATAATCTCTTGTGGTACTTTAGCAATTGACCTACCATGTTGTTTTGCCTAAATACCTGCAGGGTTTTTTTAAGTCATATCCTGCAAAGGAAGACAGAACACCATTAACTATGTAATAATTATATATAATTTAACAGTGGAAGATAGGAAGAAGAGAAAAGATTCATCTTTTCAGGCAAGTACCTAATATTACATAGAATAAATTAGGAACTGAAATAATAAATTCTGCTTTTAATGAAGTAAAGTATCCCAGCATTACTATGAATAATTTTGTTGTTATACATATTCTAGGTCCAAGGAATTAAAACAAGAAATTAAATGGCAAAGAAAACCTGAAAGAAATTAATAACTTTTGGTACTTCATATTGATGAAATAAAAGGGTATACACTTTGTCTAAAATGTTTTTGGGTGTGGTAAAACATAGGGAATGGCCACTCCTTAAGAGGGAAAATATAAGATTTAAATTCAATAGTAATTTGTAGCAGAAACTTTATATTTTTTAAACAGAGCATGTATTCAGATTGCCTGGTGTGAAATAGCATCTTGCACTGCCCTGCTTTCACATGTTAAGTAACTAAGCTTGGTTTAGTGGTGACAGGTATAGACCTTATGGCTTTCACTGGCAATTCAATGTGAAATGATGGGAAACTGTTCCTTCATTAGTCACTCAGCAAATAATATTCTGAATGTGATGTATTCTACTTCCTCATCACTTATTATTTACTAAATTAACTACTATGAAGCAAGATGGACAGATAACTTTAGTATCTAGTTTGGTATCTAGACGTATCTAACTTCACAAAAGCGTCTTAAAAATATATGTAAATCATTGACAAGATTGCTGTACAGTAAGTTTCACTAGCAGCTGGGGCTCTGAAAAGAAAATTCAAAGATTAGATTCCACTATTTCCATTGCAATTATATCTAAAAAACACCTGTTGATATCCTTGCTTACATGAGTATTTCTGTATTTTATACCTACTGGAGCAACATCAACTGTAACTGCTGAGCAGACTATTTCCCTATCTGTTTCTAAACTTGCTCATAAATTAACCTAATATTCCTGGTATAAGTTCAGTAGAAAGTACCTCAAAAGAACAAGATCACAATGAGAATTCCCTGGAGATTTCTCATCTTGAGCCTAATTACCCCACCTCTCCGACTGCCTTTGTAGAACAGTTGCTCCGTCCTTTCTTATCACCTTTGTGGCCTCCTCTGGACCTTTTCTAGTAGGTTCATGTCTTTCCTGTATTGAGGACCCCAGAGCTAGATGCAGCTGGGTTCTCACAAGGACAGAGTTAGAGAGATCCACCTTCTCTGATTTGCTAGTCACTTAGCTTTTGATGCAGCCCAGGACACAGTTAAACCCCAGGGTAGTTAGTGGACATTGTTGCTTCATGTCCAACCTCTCATCCAACAGCATCCCCACATTCTGCTTCACGGGGCTTCTCAGTAAATTCTTCTCCAAATCCTGGGACTGCCCTGACCTAGGTGCAGCTCCTTGCACTTAGGCATGAGGTTTCTTGTGGGCACACTTCTCAAGAGCCCCTGGATGGCATCCCATCCTTCTCTTGTATCAACTGCACCACTCACCTACATGCCATCTGCAAACCTGATGAGGGTTCACTTGATCCCACTGTGTCTGTGTCATTGACAGAAATACTGAAAGGCGCCAGCCCCAAGACAGAGCCCTGAGAGACAACACTCATCACAAGCCCCCACCTGCACAAACAGCCATTGATCACAACTCTCCAGCTGTGCCCATCCAGATAATTCCTTATCCACCAAACAGTCCATCCTTCAAATCCGTGTGCTTGCAGTTTGGTAATAATTGGTGTCACGTGGGACACTGTTGAAAACCTTCTGTGGCAGTTTAGGGAGATGACATCAGGTGACCTTCCCTTACCTATTGTTGTAATCACTCCTTCTAGAGAACACCTCCAGATTGGTCAGGCACAATTTGTCCTTGGTGAAACCATGTTGGTTACATCTGATAACCCCCTAGTCTTGCATGGCTGTTGTTCCCATAAGGATCTGCTCCATCACCCTCCCAAGCACAGAAGTGAATGTGACAGGTTTGTAGTCACCCAGGTCTTTCTTTCTACTCTTTTTTAAAAAATAGGATCCTTTTTCTCAGTCACTGGGATCCTCACCTGAGCACCATGTATTTTCAAATACCATAGAGAGTGATCCAGCAACAGTATCCACCACTTGCCTCAGGACTATGGGACACATGTCACCCATTCACATAGACTTATGGTTTGTTCTTTAAGTGGTGAGATAATATTGTCCTAATCCAAGTGCAGTATAAGCATAGGTTTCCTAAATACTCAGCATCTCAGCTCTTCCTTCAGATGCTCTTGCTAGTCTTGCAAAGTGTTGAAAATCACCCAGAATCAGATGTTCTGCTGTCTTAGTGTGTCATATAAGCATCCAAACCTCTGTGATTGCTGCCAGAAAAACCTACCCTAAATAAAGAACATAGAGTAGTAAAACGTAATGAATGCATTTTAGACCTGCCCCAATACTTTTGAATTCTCTCATCATAGATGTGAGCTATCATTCAAACCAAGGTTCCCATGAGTCATTTTTAATTAAGCTAATCAAGGATATGTTTTTCTACAAACATCAAAGATACACAATTTTTATTTCTGGTACCTCCATTTTGGGATTGGAAGGCGCCCTGTGTTCAGCCAGTTCTCTTCAATTTAATTTTCTACCTCTTTGAGGTCTTCTATTTGAATTTATGACTCTTTAGACTATCTGTGATTGTTTTAATGATTAAGAAGTTCATTAACATTTAGGTGTGTATCCAGTAGAATTATTTTGTTAGACATTATTTTATTTTCCAGGACAAACAAGATAAATCACTCTCAGATTGAAGACTTCAACCAAATTTCCATTTCTATCTGCAGTTTGGTTTTAAATACCTCAATATTATACAACACATACTAAGGCCCTAATCACAATGGATGTTATGGAAAGATAGTCATCAGACTATCTGTCCACTACCCTGTCCATCAGACTTCAACGAAAATTAAGAGACGGAAAGTCCATCACTTCTGTGATTTTTCAAATAACTGAAGTCTTTTTTGCACTCATGGCTTTTTTCTTGGTTTATATGTCTGGTTTCAGCTTCCCACTACTGTTTTTCATTGTACTTCTACCAGCTAGATTAAGATATCACTAATATCTGGTTTCCTACATGTAATCAAATTACTATTCAATCCTCTTTCTGTGAAGGTAAACAGATGGAGCGCTTAAGAGTTCTTCTCTTATATATATATCTTCTACAGTGTACTTCTACAGTATCTTCTCTGGTTCGCCATCTTTTTTTTTCTATGTAGGCATCCAAGAATTAATTCTTGCTATAGCCATGTTCAGGTCTAATCTACCATAAACGCTGGATTTTTCTTTCCATAGTCACAATAATTGCAGAATCAAAGTTTATCTCATTAAGATGTTGCCTGTGTTCACTATTCGTTGGCAGATTACTTTTTCCTTGTGTGTATTAAAACACATACTGGATGAATTGTCCCAGTTTACTTGATGACTAATTATGGCTGCCTGTCCTCATCAATATTAAAAGTCTATCATTTTTGTGTCATCTTCAAATTTTAAGACAAGGGATTTTACATTTACTTGCAGATCATTTGTTAAAATGTTGAGTAGCACTGGGTCTTTGTGCAATCCCAGTGCAAATTCTTCATTTGACAATAATTCACCTTGGACAAATACTTTTTGAAAACCACCTAATAATGAAATTTTAATATGCTTTTTATGAAAACTGCATAAAAGCTAGTATCTCAAGCAGAATGTCATGTGATAGTAACAAAAAATCTGTTAAAAGTCTTGATCTTTTATGTCTCTGTGGTTATCCTTATCAACCAAACTGGAATCTTATCAAAAAAGAGTATCATATTTGTTTGACAGGCCCTATTTAAACAGGGAAAAAAAAAAAAAAAAAAAAAAAAAAAGAAAAATCACAGTCATGTCAACAAGCATTAAGTGTATGACAGTTCTTCAATCCTTCTTTAATTGAATACCTCTTCAACTTTTCATGCCACTTAATCTAGCATACTGATACCCTGTCAGTTCTGAGATATCACAGTGGAGAAGCTCACAGAAATTTATCAGCTTTCCATCAAGTAATGAACATAGCAAAATTAAGACCTTTATTGTTATAAATAAGCCAGCAGTATTTTCTGACACATAGATTTTAGAAAGTCTGACAGACTTTTTTTTACATCCTAGAAATCAAAACTCTTCTTCCCAATTTCAAACTTGAATACCAACATGAAAGTAAAGTATCAAAAAACATATTTTGCTTTTAAAATTTGAAAATCATTCTGAAATAGTTTTAAGTGAATGTACTCATCATCATGAATGATTTCAGGTTGATCAATTAAGCATCTCTTGAGAAATGTGGAAACTTAGATTAATTCCAAATGATATGGTTGTTATCTATTCTTGGTAAAAGAAAGAACTTTAGAAAACTGCTACAACTAAAATAAAATATTTTAAAACACTGTTTAGAATAATAAGGCATTTTTATATCACCAAATATGTGAAGCTATTTAAGATTTTACTTCCTATTGGGTAGGAGAAAAGCCTATCACATATTTGAGAAAAGGCTAAATTTTTTCTGGGAATTTACATTCAGTGCCTTGAAAAATACATTCCATTAGAAGAAACTTTTAAGGACCACTGTGAATTTCATAATAATGTAGAATAGTATAAAAATATGACTGTAAAAATCTCCAAAATCTGACAATAAAAAGAAAGAGTATGAAAAAATAGAAGCAAATTAAGACTATGTTGTTTGAAAAGAACTTCTGTCTTAAGAGGCCTAATCTCCCTACATGTCTAAATAATTAAACACATGGTGCTTTTCAGGGATTAATGATGCATTTCTCTTCAGTTCACAAGGCAATTGTAAGTGCTAAAGAGTATAATAGAGAAAAAATTGAGGTTCACAAAAAACCATAAAATAGTTCTGTGTAACCCTGCCTAGTGTTTATGTCATCAGTTAAATTAAATGTGACAGGACCAGTAAGTCTGGAAATTTTCAGTATTTGTGAAATTGCCTTGAAGTATTTTGTCTCTTTAGAATTTTTTTTACCTCATTGCTGAAAGAAGCTGACTCCATGTTAATCCAGCTTGTTTTCTTAACAGCAGTTTTGAATAAAGGTAGCATATGTATATCTATGGGGCAATTAATTCCTCTGTGATCTGGGCCACTTGTCCTCTCACTTTAGGGAAATAATTCCAACTAAAGCATACGAGTCCTTTTTTATCAAAAAGGTGTAGCTGGAGAAGTAATTGACCTCTTCAGGGAACAGAGCAGCTTCTGAAGGGTTCTCAGCTGGGGAGCCTCACCCAGAATATTTATGTGGGTGAAAACATGGGAAAGGGAGCAGGGAAAAATTAGGTAATAGAAAAAAGTCTAAAATATTTATGAAGATATACTATTTTTTTGAGAAGACAAACTAATTGAGTGGCTGCTGTAAAAGTCAATCACAGTGCATCCATACCCACTGATATCAAATGCAAAGCATACTAGTCACCTAATTTTTGTTATTGTAAACATACATAAATTATGATGAGGATTTTTCACAGATCAGGATCAGTACACATTTTATTATCCCTGTCAGTAGTGTCACGGTGCTAAGTCCGCATGTGGGGATACCTGGTTGTCCTTCACCCTTTCTCCTTCCATTTTTCTTTCTAGGGAAGATGTGGTAGACCTTCCCTACTCCTCTGCTGCAATGCTGGTAGCTCAGGTGTCCCACTCCCTTGCTGTGGTACCTGGTTGTCTGTCTGCTTTAGGAAACTGAATAGGATTTGGACTTGAGCTCAGCCCACTCCCATATAACTGCTGGTAAGCATTCTGGCAGAGTTCTAGCCTGACCCAAGTCTTGCTCATAACTGGGCAAGCTCTGGATGATGATTCAGATATTCCTGATAACATTTATGGGCAAGGCCACTCTTTGTACAGTGCAAGGAAACAGATACAGGCCTTGGATTCTGGATCAGAAGACAGTCACTGACACCCCAGTGTTTACAAGAACAACTACTCTTCCTCACTTGCAGGATCCCTCTGTAAAGTCCTGGAAATAAGAAGCAGAGCTATGCAGTGTGTCCAGTCGCAATGTGTCCATCCAAACACCATGGTGTCCCCTGCTCCTGCCTGCTGGTATACCTGACCTGAGAGCAGGTGAGTGCCTGGATTGTAACTGGTGCCAGGTGGTACACCCATGGCTTCCACTCAGGGACAGGGAGTGGAACATAACTCAAACACAGCTCAGGAACAGGGAGTTACAGGTCTACAGTTTTCAGAAATTCAGAAAGAGTAAAGCACGTTGCGGCATTCTCAGACAGAGCCATCATGCTTTTAATAGTGATCTGCAGAAGTGAGGACAGTTTCAGGGTCAGTGATTAGCCAGACGCAAAAGTTGAAGACAACACCAAGAAGAGCAAAGACCCAAGCAGAAGACATGAATACAGATATGTTTAGTCAAGGTCACACAGGAACTCTAGAGCAGGAAATTCTGGGAAGAGAACCCAGATTGTGGGAATTAGACCTGGTAACCGTCATGAACTGCCTCTCCTTTGCATAGTGCATGTAAGACTAAGGACTGTGAGAAATATTACAAGAAGGGTTAAGCACATCACGATTATATGTATTACATAAGCAAATCTTAGCAAGAAGTATACCAACAACTATATTAAAAACATTCACCAGTTATATTGCCCAAGTACATCAGAAAACTGAACCCAATTCATTGCTACTGCAATTACATTTGAAGCACTGGACAACAATTTTATCTTTGTAAATGTCTAAACCCTCCACCTCCTCTGTAATAATTACATTAAAAAAGATGAAATACAACACATGCATCTTTCAGTTAAATGGCCCATTAATCTCCCAAGGGGAAAAAAAACCCAACCAACCAACCTACTATACAACTTTCATTTCAAGATTTTTTTTTTTCACTTCTTCAATGAAAGTCAAATAGTACATCATTCTCTGAATGACACCATATAAACGACTATTTGAAATGACTTATGATTCTACAACCATTTATTTCATAGGAACGAAGACAAAATTAGGAGATTTTGAATACTTTACAAGAAAAATTCAATACTAAAGTTTTCTCTCAAATATAATAGCACTTAATTTATGACTTCCTAATGTGCTTGAAATCCATTTAAGAAGAAAGTCTGAAATTTATAGGCATGCATCTAATAACCAGATTAAACTCTGAGCAGGGCAGAACTGTCATATATAATAGCTGTAAAATTGCAGTTATGCAGTAGATGCATCATGCGTAATAACCTTGGGCAAGTCTCAGAAGTGGAAATTTGAAGTACTTTCTCATTTTCCAGACCTCACTATGAGTATTTAGTGAAGTGAGTGTTTACTAACACAAAATGTAGCCATTGGCTATCCTCTAGTCTGTGGACCAGAGCTGCAGGATTCACTGTGGTTCTCAGTCATACTTTCCTCAGTTGCTTTCCAGGTTTGTACTGATGGTACGTGGCTTGGTATGTGCAGTTCAAGAGCATGGTTGCAACCATGCTGGTGAGCATGGCATTTTCATTACAGATTTAACTACAGTCCCAGGATGCTGTAGGAGCTAAGCCTGTGCGTACCATCCTTGGGTGCATGCTGGATCTGCCGTATTATGAAACAAAAGATTGGCCTCTCTTTGTCTGATCCTGTTTTAATGTCTCTTTGCAGTAAGCATCATCACAACTTGTAGGGTACTGCTAAGAGAAAAAAATATAGTAGAGCCAGTTCCCATAGCACACGGAGATACAGACATGTCCCAGGTGTGAGAGTTCTGCAACTGTAGCCAGGATGCTCCTCATACTTGCTGTGTGCTCCTTTCTAATACAATCTTTTCTCTAACCCCAGGAATCCAGATTATAAATTATGAAAGGCTCCTTCAGGACTCAGCACTGAAAGTGGTTGTGTCCCCCACATTGACTGTATGTTCTAGCTCTGGCCTTTTCACAGAAGAGAAGTTGTTGTCATTATAAAAGCCTAGCAGAGTTTTCTGTGAGTCCTTAGTGACTGCTTGTTCAGTAACAGTTTTGTATTCACATTGTCAGAGTTGCTTCCACCATGTATTAATCTTTCACCAGAAATTATATCCTTTTCATCACTAACTGCAGTGCTCTCTATTAAGAAGCACTCATAGAAGGTATCAATCCAAGCCCTTCTTGAAAGAGCACCCTAAGAAAGGAGTTGTTCTCAAGTTAGACTAAACTGTTCGTTGAATAAAGTAAAAGTTGATACCACCAACACCTAAACAAGAGAGCAACTTGAAACACCTTTGGTGAATTCCAGAACTCCCACTGGTCTTAATTAGGACAACTGAAAGAAACTGTTAATTTCGATCAGCTGGTGAAAGGTGCTGCTGTCACAATCAGTCAGGCTTTTGGAGTTCAGTTTTCAGCATTTTCAGTATTAGACAGTCTCACACAAAAGATACTGCTTCCCTGGAAAAATATGGGTATCTTTTCTTTTTTATTAGAGGTTATTATAGAGTGGTATGAGACCAGAACATATGTTAAATCTTGTTTTATTTCTGGACAATGTCTCTTTGTTCTGTCAAGAAGAGCCAAAATTTAATAATTAAATAACCTTTGCAAAAAGGAATAGCATTTATTAAAAGTAATTCGAAAGAGTCTTACTGAGTAATCTACTAGTAACAGACAATTCTAGACATTTAATTCCTTGGATGCCTATTTGCTGTAATGGAAGAGACCTAAAACTTCTTTTGTATACATATTCTGATGTTCCAGGAACTTCTGAGACATTGAAATGTGCCTGATGTGAGTATTAGTTGTTTTTGTTTTCCTTGACTTCTTCAGTTAAAGTACTCTTTTTTCACATAACTCTTTTTCCTCACAAGATATATTTTTGCATAAAATATAATTTGCTGTGTTTTGATGACCACTTACAATATATTCAACTGAATAGGTTTTCCATGGAATCACCTACTTTGGTATAATGAGAAAGATCAAGTCAATGTAGATGTGGCATGCATTTTTACCTTGTTTAAACTGTAAAGTACTTACATTCAAGTGATATGTCTATTGTTAGGAAAAATAATTTAAATCTTGAATTGCTTGCAAGGTGAAAAAAAAAAGCATCAAATCTCAATCAAACTAAAATAAAAGCTACTCTTTGAGAGTATAGTTATGGGTTTTCCAGAGACGGCTACGAATTCCTCCAATTTTAGAAACAGCAAGCAGCAATGCAGTCATCTGGTAAGAGTCAGAATAGTAGTTAATGCACACTGGAGTAGGTTTGCACTCTGAATGTTCTGAGTAGATTCAGAAACAGTGGTGAACTCAGGGGTAAGACACAAGGAAAATATAAATGTAAAAATTCACTCCAATATCATCAGAAGAAAGCATCAGGGGATAAAATAAAAGAACCATAAGAAGGAAAAAGAACCAAAGAACCATAAGAAGAATGTAATGAAAGTGCTGGAATTGCCTAACTTCGATATGTCCCTGCTTGAAATGTTTTCACAAGGGCATTCTTGTTACCAGAGTGAAAAAAAAATCGTAAATGTTAACTAGAAATCACTTTCCTTCATCCCACATCTTTCCCCTTAGTAAATGAAGACAGGATGAACAGCTAAAATTACTAATTGGTTTACTGATCAGTTGTAGTTTGTTCGATTGATTTGCAATTAATTCTGGTTTGTGGTGCATAGAAGAGGAAGGTTGGCGCCAACCTTTGAGGCAGCTGATACTCAATATCCTCCAAGAGAGCTGTGGGTCAGAATATCAATAATCTGTTTTGAGGCAGCTCCTGAATGTATTGAGACTGTGTCTTGTGCATTTGTAAGATCTCTAGGGAATAAAACAAAATCTGTATTTTATTAATAAATTTATCTCTCTGTAAAGACCAGGTATATTTTAACCTTACAATTAATATTTTGTGCAATTCTGATTTCAAAAAAAGTGTAAATATTTTGTATAACCTGCAATAATATTGGTAATTTTCATCATACTTGCTTATATAACAATATTCACATTTCAGGGTCTTTGGGGGTCAATAGCAACTTTAAATTAAAAGAAAGTACAGGATTTTCTTCACTGATATGAAAAAAACATGCAAAGTAATCGTACTATGAACATATATGTATGCACAATGTTTGAAAGATAAATCACTTCTTTTGAGATATATGGGGCCATGTTTACAGTACATGTTTAGTAGATGTTTTCAATTAAGAAAAAATTTCCTTCAATTAGGAAAAAAACTAAACCAGAATATATCAGGAGACAAAGTGATAAAGAACCCAAGCACAGATTATTTAAAATGGAGTCAAGAGGAACCCCATATTTGAAATTATTATGTCTTCCCCTTTCTATTTGGTCATATCTGTAATGTGACATCAGATATTTTCCTTTAAGAACCTGATTTAAATTTCACTGTAGTAGTCACTTGGTATATAGAATCCTTACCTGGATGCCTTTTACACAATGTATCACTTGCTGCTTGAAGAGATTTTCCAGAAAGAAATAATAATATTATTTTCCTTTGATACTCTAGATTGCTTATTCTCCTATCATTAGTGTAATCATCCTATTCCTTGGTCGTATATGCAAATTTTTCTTTCTTTTCCAGTTCTCTTGTTTAATAAAAAAATCCCCAAATCCTCTCTAGAAAACGTGTCCTCTTCTGTACCTTTCAACTGAATTTCCAGGTATCTTTATTCTATCTTTTCCTGGCACCCTAAAGTTAAATGGCATTTTTCTAAAATTGCCTTTTAGTTCTTTTAAATTTCTTTTTTCTTCTTTTTCCTTATTTTTTCCTTTTTTTTTCTCTTCAAACCTGAAAGGAATATCTAATATTTATGTGGAAAAAATGTTAAGAAATCATATTTATGCCTTCTTATTCTAGAATATATGCATTTTAATGCATACAAAGCCTAATTTCAAGTATTTTTCATTGCAATAATGGTGTAATTCATAACATGAAAGTGCAACTTCTTTTAACTTTCAACAAATTATTTTTAAAGTTATATTTGAAGACAGTTTATGTAGCATCAAAAGTACAAAATGGATGAGTATAGGAGAAATGAATGGCTATTCATTGAGACTATTTTTTGAACCCCTAATAAATGAAACACCTGATTAAAGCTATAGAAGAGAAGTGATAAGGAAAACTGAACTGAGTTGCCATGCTACTTAAGACTTTGGCTTTTCACTGTAAATGTGATCTTGTTTCAAACTGTGAATGAGTTTAAAACTTCATGTTAGTAGCCGCATTAGAGATACTGTAATAGTGGTGGATCATTCCCGTGAGAAAGGCAAGCAAGGCTTGTGTGACTCCTGTGTAAGAGAGCTATCTGTCACAGATGTCACTTTATCTGATTGAGACTCCTTAGCTGCTGCTATACTTGCACCCTTCTCTATATCAAGACCTTTTGCATCTACAAGCTGCCAGCAGGGGAGTAAAAAAAACCCTTCTTCTGATGAGATAGCATTGAGATCTTTGTGTCTTTTTGTCTCAGCATTTAAACAGAGGCTTTAATTGGCTGACATTTGAACTTTGGAAGAATCCAAATTCTAATGGGATGTGTTTTTTTTCACTGTATTTCATAACCTTACCATCATTTTACATTTCTTATACCATTAGCCCTGTATGCAGACAGTCTGTCAAAATATATGTAGATCTTTTGTCTGATATACTGTGAGAACACTTATATATTTCTGTTGTTCATAGTCAAAACTTTTGTGATCATTTTGATGAATAAAACAGCAGTGATGAAATCTGTCCAAATCATTAAAATGTAAAATTAAGACAATAAAAGCTATTGAGAATTGGAGGCGGGGGGGGGG
>CM031878.1:15039410-15082194 GCA_018697195.1 Certhia americana
ATTACTGAATAAAAGGACCTTCATTATGAGACAGTTTGTGGGCCACGTGTTCATGGGGTAAAGGACAAAACATACTAATGTCTGAAAAAACATTCACAAAAAGATTGTGAACAGGTTTCACTCTACATCTCCAGAACACATATGTGCATACAGCATCAGCAGCTGAAATTACTTGGTCCAGACAGCTGTCCAAAACAATTTTTGCAAAACTTACTTTTGATATTGGAGTAGATATAAGTGGCGTCATTGCCTTCACTGATTTATGGGAAGAGTGGGAATCTGGTTTTACTCTTGCATCTCTTACCAGACCACAAATTCAGAAAGTAACAACATTACTCTCATTTGCTGATCTGTTATGAATGTGCGTGGTTTTATGGTGAGAATAATGCAGTAAGACAAAAAAAGAAACCTGAAGAACAAAGGAGAAATTGAGGTTGTTGCAGACATTCACTCTATTGTTTTTGATTGTACAAGTAAAATTTATGGATTTACCACTTCTTTGTAATGTATTTACACAAGGAAGCTCTCTTATAAATCATCTGTTTTCC
Source organism: Certhia americana (assembly GCA_018697195.1). Classification (NCBI taxonomy): domain Eukaryota; kingdom Metazoa; phylum Chordata; class Aves; order Passeriformes; family Certhiidae; genus Certhia; species Certhia americana. The sequence continues at coordinate 15,039,959 of CM031878.1, forward strand.
AATAGGAATCTACATTTTTCACCCTAATCTCTCCTTGAGTTCACTGAGGCAAGAAGGGGTCAAATGATGAGCCCAGTGTTACATGATGAGTCATTGAATGAACCAAGTGCTAGGATCCTTCTTGCCCCTGGTCCTTTATATCAACAGGCCACAGGGGCTTTGTGTTGCTTCTTTCATCTGCTTTTAAATCCAAAGTGTTAGTTAGAAATGTCTTCCATTAACTTTTTGGGTGGCTCAGACAGTGCAAGAAAATACAATCCTTGAGATGGTCTGTCCTTGTACTGTGTATGTTTCCCTGTTTTTTTCTGAGACAACCTTTCTGCTGAGATTTGTTTACTGGACTCCATAAATCAGCATTCTCATCAGATGTGGTAATGAAGTCCTAAGAGAACCAGCCAATATTTCCACAGCTGTTAAGTAGTTATTTTTGGGCTTGATTCACCACTGGGTTTCCTCAGGTTTATACTGGAATAAGTCTAATGGGTTCAAATTGGTTGCAGTAAATCAATGCACAGAACTAGTCCCTGACCTGGTGTAAATTAGCAGAGCTCCACTGCATCCACAAGCAGCTATCCTTATTTTTACCAGCTAAAGCTCTGTCCCATGGAGTTCAGACAAACCCAGCCATGTACACGCTGTTGTGCCAGGCTCAGCTGTAATGACCAGGTATTCCCAGGTGTAGTGTTAGAGTTACACTTTCAAAAATGAAAATCAGGTTTGATTAGAATGATAAAAGGGAGACATTTTTGTGTGTGATAGTTTTGTTGTCATCTGTTTCCCTTTTTTCTGCAAAAACAGCACTGCCTTTCAGAGCTGCACTTCTGAGGTTTCATCTGCAGCAGTAAGAAAACCAGTGACTGCATGCTAACAGAGGAGCAGATGTGAACTAAATCCTTTGGAAGATATTTAATGCGTGTGAAAAGAAGAAACAAGAAACCATATCTACACAAACTAAACCATGGGCGACTCTCTCTGTAGTTTTCTACATATTATCAATTAGGCTGCAAGCAGACAAAAACCTAACCTTGCACTTGGATTTGTAGATCCACTGAAGTCAGAGAAACTAACCATGTATAAAACTGGTGTCCTCTAAGACCTTGCCAGAAACTTAACTCCCTTTTTACTGGAAAAAATGTTCCACTTCACTGATGTAATTTTAAACTTTTTAATAGATAAAAGTCATAGAATTTTTGAACTAAACAGTTCAGTAAAAATTGTTTTTTAAATTTTAACATATAATCACTTTTTATTGATTTCTGTATTTTTTTATTTATTTTTAACTGATCTACAGCATGAGAATGCATTAACAGAAATGGTATTCCTAAAGCCACCTTTCACAAAAAAAAAAGCTTCACCAACAAAAACTGCTTTTGTCTTTTTCTTCCAAGCAGATTTATGTATTTTTATGGAGAAGCATATTGACATTGGGGTCCAGCTCTTCTGGAATTCTCAGTGTCACAAACGCAAAAAAACCAACATTCTTATTACAATATTGAAGCCTTTTTTATCATAAAGGAACCACACTGAATGGAGAAAAACATGACAATTGTCCACTACTAGCCATTTCCTGTGCATTCAAAAACTAGAACAAGCCTAAAACAGTCCTAAAAGCATGAGGAGAATTCCTTTGGCTTTCAGCAAGTGCAGTGTCTGTTACACTTTATGACTTTGAGAATTTTCAACCTTCTTAAAACTGATAGTGAACTAGAATAGGCCATGCATAGGTGAAGAGAGATACATAAATTCTCCTTTCTAAAAATTATTTTTCCCATTTGTTTGTTTTTGCTTTTGTTTTTAAAACATGTACACATTTCCTCTGTCATTGTATATAGTTTAACTATTCTGCTTATTAAGTATTAAAGTGGCAAGTAGGTAAAATTGAATTTAACAGAGAAAATTTACCAGCATAGGAAACTGTATGTGCTCTTTATGAATGGAAAGTAAAATTTATTTTGTTATGTAAATGAATGCAAATATAATGGAATAGTTTCCATTTTACTTATGTTACCAGAATAAAAAAAACAAAAAATGCACCTACTTACAGTCTTAGGTAATATTTTCATTTAGTTTATGTGTTCACTTTGCAGTGCAGGAAAATTCCTTTTTGTACAATGGCAAAAAATTTTCATCGTCAGAGTTTCTGATATATGGTTAATATTTATTAGCTATCTACTTGATATCATTGTCAACATTAGACAACATTAGGTCTCCAGAACTCTTATTCTAAAATTGTACAACTTCATATTGTATTTTAAAACCTTTTTTGTTAAAGAATAAATGTGCCTAAATATACATGAGATTTCAAAGAAAAAAAAATGGTTTTAAGTTACTCAACTCCACCTTTAATGAAAGTGTTGTAATGCAGCCTTACTTTTCCCCATCTGCTTACCAATACCATGATTTTTTGCTAATACTTTCACTACAGCTTATTTGCTACAGAAGAATTCCCCTGTTTTAATGTAAAATCTTTTACAAGGGCTCTGAAATAATATAAATTGTAGGTTAAAACTTGTTACTTCTTTCAGATAATATGTTGCATCAGGATTTCAAAATAAAAAGTCAAAATCCTCCATTTTTTTCCAGTCGCACTTCTGGAGGTAATTTTTCTTTCCTTTGGAGGGGAAATTTCAAGTAGAGCTAATTCTGTCACCAACAGAAAATATAGGATGAATGCATTCTTAAGTTTCTGTACAATTCATATATATACTTGCATATATTCAGAGAAAAAACAAAGTGTTATAACAAAATATTTTTGTTATGATGAAAATTTCTATCTAGAGAATTTTCTACTATAAATGCTGTAGAAATAGAAAATAAAAGTTTCAGAGGGCTGCATACCGAAGGAAGAAACTGGCTTAAGAAAATGGAAATACAAAACCAATTACATCAAATTTTGAATGTGCACACACACGCACACGTATACATTTAATTAGCTGTAATTTTCAAGTTCCAATATCTAATGCTCAGTATATTATTTTCCTTATTTAAAATACGGAGACATCAGGATAAGTTCATCTAATAATTACAAATAGAAAATTAAAAAAATAAAAGAAATAGTAGAAGGCTGCTCTTTTCCTACCCCTCATAAATGGGAAATATTAGCACAATTATTTTTCATTATTATATATAATTCATATATTCCTAATTTTATGTCATTGATTAAACATGATTAAACACCCCACGAACATTATTTGTGATTTTCTGGAGATGCAGAATTAGCTTCTATTTCAAACAACATTACACTCTTCAATTGTGTCATTTCATGGATTCATAGGGATGATATTTTCAAAATTTAACCTGAATTTACAGAGATTGTTCATGTATCTTTCCTTTGTTTTTTAAAAAAAGGATGAAATTTCTTTCTAGAATTTGAAATGCAGGGAAAGATACTGTTATGAACTATTCATTGAGTAATAACAGAAAATAGAGCAGAGTCTGAAGATTACTTTATATATGATGTAGATTCTCTGAGTCTATATATTGTATGAAATTAAATTTATAATGATTGGTAAACAAATTTCCTGATTGAAGTCATCAGCTGAAGCTGTCTCACACAGATTTACTGTTGAAGGCTCCAGTGACCTGTTTAATGACCCTAAACCTTAGTGTCAAGAAGTTCTTTCTAATCCTTAAATATCCAAGTCTAATAAATCGAGGATGCTAATAAAAGGACTTTATTTTTTGTGTTGATACTAGTATGGATTTATTTATTCAAAATTACTCACTAGAGAGAGACATTTCACTGAAAAATATCCCTCAAAAGGGATTAATTAAAACACAGGTGTCATCTCTAAAAAAATTTCTTGAAATTGTATCATCAGAGGTAATTGACAATATATCTTTTTAATTTCATTTCTGATGCCTTTACCATCTTTCTTTTGAAATAATTTTTAAAGTAGGATTATTTTTCTATTTTTTTCTATGCTGAGTGCAAAACATACGTCTATCTTTTGCTAAAACAGCCACTGAGAATGTCTTACACTTCAACAGCATAAAGGAAATTAACTCGCTCAATTTATTGATAAATTAAAATGGGGTTTAGAATGAAGATATGATATTAGAGATATGTATGGATTAAAGCTGAGAGATTGACTGAGGCTCTTTTTTTTGTTCTTTTTCTTAAATGAATGCATAAAATTGTAGATCGTTCTGGGTGACAATAGTACTTTAAAAAATCAAACATATTAAGATATGGAAATGAATTCTTAAAATGTATTAAGAACCTTAATTATGTGCAGCTGCAAAATTATGTAGTAAGAAAAATTACTGTGAGTTCACAGCATTCAATATTTTTCCTTTGCTTTTCTTGTTCTGGTTGTGTATTACTGTTCTTTGAATCATAAGACATATTTTCACTGGAACCTTCCTTAATGCAGGTGCTCAATTTTGTGACTTGAAGTTTAAAAAGTGAATTTAAAAATTTCCAATCAATGGGATTATGTATCCACTGATAAAAGTAATTTCCTTACCAAAGCTACAGATGTTAGCAACATAAAAGCCCCACAGCCAGATGAAAGTTGAGGGAAATTTCTGTCTAAACTGATGTCTCTCACATGGGGCTTGGCTCAACTTGCAAATGTGATGCTACAGAGATCCAGATGCCAAACCTACACTTAGCAAGCAGCTTTGTGTTTCCTGTTGACACATTGGTAGCCAACACAGTGACAATGGAGTGAGAACAATTGATTAGCCTCTTGGTACCATAACAATTCATAATTCCTGTCTCAAATTCATCTCAGACCCCATCTCTTTAAGTATCATCATAGAAATCAACTGACTAATTAAGTCAACTTATACCATTATGATGACAATAGCTTGATGATTACTGCTCTTTTTCAGTAGCTAGGAGATTTTGTAAGAAATTTTCATCATTCCTATGTTCCTGCTTTGTCTAATTCACCAGGTATTTGTGTACAAAAAACAAACAAAAATTTAAAAAAAAAGAAAGAAAAAAAAACCCAACAAAAGTACTGTTTTACACTTTCATGAAAATCTAGGAGAAAGCAATGAAAATACCTCTCAGAAGTGACATACTTAGGTTTCTAAGTTTCTTCTCTGCTTTTAAATAGCCCAAACATAGACTATGAATATGCTGTGACTGTATTCTGTGTAAAGTCCAACATAAGGCTCTGTCATCACACAGGGCACAGAGCTACAGCCTTGAAAGTCTCTGGTGGAGGGGCCAGTACTAGTGGAACCCTTCACTAAGATGGTCTGGAGAAAGCAAATTATTTGTTCTCTTTTGGGCTATTTTGTTTGGTTTTAATTGTTTGTTTATTTGTTTTACTTTAAAGCAGAAAACATTTTGTTAGAGGCGTAGAATTACCCGCTTGGACTAATCCCATGACTTTCAGTTCTGTGATGATAAAAGACCAACCAGGTGGGGAAACTCTCTTGTACCATAATTTGAGGCATTCTGAATAGTTTTGAATTCCAATTTTCAGTAATTAATTTTATTTATACCATGAGAATACTGTGTGATGCTTCACTGGACCTTTGGATTACAATCATAAAACACATTGATGGATAATCTCTAGATGGAAAGAGCATATCATGTATAAACTTGAGAGGGAAATTACCCTCTGAGCTAGCAACTGAAAATAAAACATCATTATCTAAATAAAAGAAGATATAGCCCATTTGACTTCTAAGGCCTTTAAAAAAATCTCTGGAAATATCCAGTAACTAAGAGCACAGTCAAGGAAGGTGACTTGGTAAAGCACATCTAGAAATGGGTTCTTTGATACAAAACTGAAGACAATTTCCTCCTCTATTGAAGATAAGAGCAATTTTACTATTGATTTCCACGGATGGAAGTGCCCAATGCTGCCTCCCTTTTCTGACTCTGACACCAGCTAGCTGTGTGAACAAAGGGAGTGAATGCAGCTGGGTTCCTTCCCTTCCATTATCTGCTATGTCTGCCCAGGCTGCAGGCTCTCTCCTCTACAGGGACTTTCTGTGACGATACGTTTGGGAAGGGGAAAGCAAAATGCAATCCAGTCCAGCAGAAGCATCAGAAACCACCATAATTTAGTTCAGAACTTTCATTGCCAAGCATTGATTTAATTAAGGCAGGACAGCAAATGAAAGCTGTATGTTCTTAGAGTTCCTCTGCTTATGTATTCCCATGTTTAATATTCCTACCCTTTTTCCAGAATTCCTAGTATATAAATATTAATTTATATCATTCTTTAACTGATTAAATAAGGAATCAACTGCAGCCAGCCAGCAGTCATTTATTGTATTTGATCACTTTTGTTTCTTATTCACTCTGAATGACACTAAATAGAGGTGTGAGGTTTCTCATTGGAGTTGTTCTTCTCACAGAGAAGTTACCAAAGAACAGAAGAAAGTCAGTGTTATTTGCCTGATTGATAGCTAACAAGGCCCTTTCATGAAGACACTTGTTGTGTTATTGCAGCCTGCAGTCCAATTAGTGGATGGACCCCTTTTAGCACTGTTCTTGTTCATCTACCTCTGTGCTGTACTAGCCTCCTGTGAAAAAATAGGCAAGCTTTTACACTAATCTTTAAAAATATCTATGTGAAAAAATATAGCAGAATATTTATAAGGCATGAATGTGCACGTCTATATATTCACATACATACTTATTATGTGTACATGAGAAATGAGTGAGACAGGCACACACACATCCACACAAAAATTCTTAAAGACTGTAATGTAATCTGCCTGTGAAATGGTTAACCAGAAAATAAATCGACATTCCTTTCTACGTGTGTTAAAAACATTATTATCTCCAAGTCACATTTTAATTTCATACTTGATGCTTCAGCTCATGCCATGTTTTTAGTTAGCAATGGCCTGTTAAGCTGCTAATTTATATACTGTTGTGAAGGCCTCTGTAAATGCTGCTCTATAAATAATAGAGCAGTGATCCATAACAACCTTCCATGTAACAGCACAGAGTCCACTGCAGCTAATATGAAAGAACTGCTGGTTGCTAGGTGCCAAAATGCTGCCTGCCTATTTAGGAACTGCTATAGTTTTGTCTCCCTGCTAAGATGACAAAAGTGTAATTAGAGATTAATCAAGAACTACATTAGTGCCACAGTTTCCTGCAGGCTGACTTTTGTTGCTCACCAGCAGTTAAGTGCATCTGCCTGTATTTGCCAGTTCTCTGGAGATTTAAAAATTTATTGTCATAATTACAGGGACAGCTACAGTAAGAGTTACCAAACCCAGAAGGAAACTTGGTAAAATGCATATAATTTGTAGTTGTGAAGATGGCTCTTTGTATTTATTTTCTAAACATTTCCCATCTGAGAAAGGTTTTAAATTTCCTGCCACCACGTACTTAATTCGCTGGGATGTTGGGAAGAGAACTTAGGCCTATACTCTTTTATCCCCTAATGAGGCTTCATATATGTAAAAGTGTACACCATTTTTAACATTCTTATTTTATTCTAAGTCTTTTGTAAGATTCATTTTATATCACTACAGATCTTCCCTTCATCTTCTTTGATAGTAAGAAACTTCTAGAACTACTGAAACATTTGAATACATTCATTATTTCATTTCACTAAATTGTATATTTAAATCCATGAGAGAGAACCTTGATTGTACAACCACTGACATATTTCTTGATAGAAAATTAGCACTTACTCATGCAAGGTATTCTTCATTGCATCATATAGAAAAAGTCACGGAAGAATTTTGTACAGAAATTTTTGTAATTAAAGAAATTCTGAATTTAATTTATTCTTCCCAAATGGGGAACTTAAAAATTATCCAAAATTTTCTTATGAACCATGTTACATGTCCTGGATAGTTCCAATAATAATTTAAAGAGGACAGATAAGTAAACAGATGGAGGATATTGGCACTTGTGCAGTGTTACAAAATAAATCATTATACCTCACACAGATCTCAGCCATTCTGTACATTGTGGAAAAACTTTACTGTCTTTAAATGAGAGACTGTTATTCTACTGGAATGCCTGTTCCAAAGGCTTCCCAAAAATCATAGGAAAAATCTATGCATTTGTCCTACTTAGTATCCAAGCCCAAATATAGGTTTATTTGACTAAGATCATGTCAAACATGGCACCATCACTGGTATTGAGGAGAGTAAGTCTAGTACAAAGTCAAAAAGTCTGTTTTCATCATATAAACAACAATCTTTACAGGGTGACCAAGAATAACCTACTTCCATTAATGAGATCAATGTCTACTGTCTAACGAGTCAATAAAAAGCACAAGAAAAGCCCCAGCATAAATGCAGAGATTGTGCAGCCAACTCTAAATAACTTCATTTAAAACAAAAAGGGAACCCAAGTACAGGAAAATGTTGTATAAACAACTCTACTGTGAATGGATTAATAGTGCAAAAATCAAAAATGCAGCCCAGCTTTCCTTCCACACCAAGCCACTCTTAGGAAAGAGAGAAAACTATATATGTAATGGGTAGTAAAAGAGTAGTCACCTCTAAAAGCTATTGCTACCTATACATCTATACGTATGCACACTACACACACACATATAGATATGTAGAAAACTATATAGATATAGGTATAGATATAGATATACAAAAAATAATCTATTTGTACACACACACACATATATATATGTATATATATATGTACACACCTATTGCTTTTTGTAGAGTTTTAGGGAAGAAATTCCAGTAGTGGGACAACAGAACAAGAATTCTGGGATAGAGAGTGCCTAGCTATGTTTATAATTACTTATAAAACGGACGTACTGGAGAAAATTCTGAAATATTGCATATGGCTCTGTGAATTTATTCACAGATCATTTCCTCAAGGGAAAAACAGAAACTATAGCATTTTCAAAGGAAAAGCAGTGCTAGGCAAATCCCCCTAAACTTGTTAGAGATTACTTCAGACTTTACAGCCCTTTTTTTTTTTTTTACACAAGGACAGAAACTTGTAGAAAATTGACTTAACAATCAGCTTCTCATTTAGTGCTTCCTAATCTTTTCCTAAATCTCTAAGAAGGATTTTCATCCTTCTTAGAAACTACTGTAAACAACAACATGAAATAGTTTCCGCTTTGTAAAAACACTGATGATCCTCAAAACCAAATGATGAACCACTAAAGTTTGGGGGAAAAAATCTATTTATTGATCCAGTTTTATATCTTTTATCTAGAAACATGAGTTTAACTGAGTTCAGTGTCAATATGTGTTCTATATAACAAGTGCTAATTTTATTTCCCATTTTGTTTTACTTTTCAGAAAGGAAAATAGCTCACAAATACAAGGCCATATTATTTAGAAACTTCTTTTCCTCATGAGAGAGCAGTTGAAGGGCTTCATCTTTCAAATACAACAGAAAAAAGTTCTCTGTCCACTAATAAATGCAACTTTTTATCTTACATAAATAGGAAACTCATTTCACGGACTATGAAAGAATAAATATTTATGAAGTCAAGCTGGAGGAATAATAATAATAATAATAATAATAATAATAATAATAATTATTATTATTATTATTATTATTATTATTATTATTATTATTATTATACAAGATGCTATTAAGAGTTGAAATCCTAGGCAAAATTAGCATTTATCTTTCTTGTCTTCCAGGCTGTTGGTCTTCTGGTTGATAGCAACCTTGCTTTAATGATAAACAGTAGGAGCTACCAGAAGTCAGAAGTCACCATAATCAAAATTTTGGGGTTTGAACTGTGGTACAGCCATAACCATAAGCCTGAACTCTTTAAATATTTGCAAAACTGGGTGATAGCTCTACCAGTGATTCTGAACCAACGTTCTCTGGAGCTGCTGGTTTTCTGGGGAAAGGGCTGTTACATGTTTATAACTTTTTTTCTTTAAACACACTTACTGTATCGAATGAAAATTCATATTGCCTTCTTATGTCTAGATTGCAAGAGAGTAGAAGAAAAATGCAGAAAGGGAACCTATTTGGCTACTGCATGGTGTTTAGCACTCTGAATGTGTTCATGGTCTAATTTTAACTGCAGGAGGAACATGGAAATTGACTAAGGAAGTAGCTTCTGATGGCAGAGGTGAAGGAGAGCAGTCTATCTAGATGATGGCTTCAGTTTTTGGGAAGCTCAGTTCCAGGTAGTACCCAATAAAGAACTTCAGATTATACCAAGGCAAAATATTAAAAGAAAATAAGAGTTAATTTATCTGCAAAACTAAATATTTTGTAGTCTCAGTCTTGAGTTTTAAAGAGGCGATTATGTTATGTATTAAAATAAAACCTAAGTTATCCATGTTTAAGGAGGAACATACGTACAACTCAGTCACTTGGGATCAAACACTAGATCCAAATGGAAGCTGCAAAGCACTGATGAACAATTTTGTTAAACATAATTACTTTGATTGAAGCTAGTCTGATCTGGGCTGAAGTATGTGTATGTATAAGTATCTAATCTCACATAAAGGTTGATGTGTTTGCTGGCTGAATTAGGTCAAAATACAAAAGATAAAATAGCTAATAACTACAGAACATTATCAAAATTTGGATTCTACAATTGTACTCATTTCCACAAACCCAGTGCTTTGATGAAAATTGTTTATTACATGGCTAAATTCTTAGCTAGAAGGCATCTTCTGGGCTTTGAAGATTTTGCCATAGTCTTGGAAACAAAAAAATAAAAAAAGAAGAAAAAAAAAAAGAAAAAAAAAAAAAAAGAGAAAATTGCTGTGCTTTTCTGTAATTTTGTAAAACAGGGTATTTCAAGATAAATTATACTAACAGATGGTATCTGTCTTGTACCACAAAACACATGTAAAATATCTGTAATTTAGTCATTTCAAGGCATGCATGAGAAAATGTAATAAACACAAACACATCCATACTAGTTTGTAGACATGCAGACTTCATAAGTTAGAAAGATCTCAGGCTTGCTAAATATCAAAAATGGGATCCTCCGGCACACCTAACTACCTAAAATTGCCTTCAAATTTAAGGTGCAATTTATTTCAAATGGCATAGATTTGTAGATATCAGCGCTAGCATACACAGACTCACTGGATATCTGTGTGTGGCAGTGGCTGTGTTGAAACAGAACTAATTTTGAGTTATAGAAACTGTTGTATTTAGCTAGATTGTTAAAAATGCACAGGTAGATCTAAACATATGATGTAATATTGTTTTGTAATGTCTTGATTTATTCCAATTTTATTTTCTCTTAATAATTTAAAGTGCTGATTTCCGCAAAATATAGCATCTTCCAAACACTTTTCTTTACAAATTCACACATTGTATTTCATAATTTTATTATGTTTTCAGTGTGGTTTCCCATACTTTGGTCCTTTACTGATTCAGGAAGCACTTACTAGACCTGAATATATTTTCTTTTCTTGTATTTGAAAAAGTGAAAAATACGTGATTGCGCTGTTGTTTTGCACCAAAAACTGACAAGAAAAAGATGAATTGAGCAAGAAATAGAATGGTGAGCTTTAAATTACATATTAGTCCATTGAATTTTATTAGACAGCATTTATTCCCTTGAATTCACACCACCCTGAAACATGAGAATGTTTCTAAGAAGGAACTTTTAATAATGTATAGATACTTAACATTTTACTACCATTTTTCTGTTTTACTAATATATCCTAACAGTAGTTATAGTCCACATTATAGTGGATTTTCTTAGGTCACAAGATATAATCCAATTATTCTTAGGGGCTGTTCACATCTCCTAGGCTCTATCACAATTTTTGTCTTAAAACACTTTCAAAAAGAGTTTCATGGACATCAACTTTTTTGAAAAATCCCAGTAAACTCCTTTTGTGTTACAAGGTTCTCACATATCATTCAGCAGTCAGCTGCCTACAGAGACAACTCAGACTTGTAGGAGAGACTAGAGGTTAACGCATCAGCTTGAATCACGCTTTCAAAATTTTAATTCATGATAGAAAATTTGAAAATACATTAAACCAATCCAAGTATTTCCTTGAAATCTAAAACTTCAACTGATGCTTCTCTGTGTCAAGAAGTTTAAAAAACTTTTGTAAGCCCAAAAGATTTCAGTAAATTAAATTGGGTGAATCACATGATCCATTTATCCTTGTAAATCTTGGTTGTGCACAGTCCTTCACATGGACAAAGAGAAAAATAGGAAGTTTTTCATTGTAAACATTATGAGTTATCACCATCAGCTATGTTAAGCAAATATTTCCATGAACCAGAGCCAGCAGTGCTTCGTTTTCTAAGATTTATCACTTGTGTTTGATTGAAGGTTCTGATGAAGAATTTTCCCCTAATTAGGACATTCTAAAAGGCCTCTCTTGCATTAGTTTTTTCTTATTTCCACAGACAGGAATTGATAAGATGGCCTTGGATAGTTTCCTCTTGGATGTTTCCTCTGCCTACTCTCTTGTATAGGAAAACTTACATGAACTTTTTTATTTTTAAAATCCTTGTTTGACTGTCAAAGATGCTTAAGCTTGAAAAATGAGGACATTATGACAGGCACACACCACAATCGCAGAGGCTTCACTTTTTCAAGTACATAACTACAAATTATATCAATGAAAATTTGGTGGCCAGGAACCACTAAACACTGAAATAAAAAAAAACATATGAAAACCTGTGAAGGAACTCAGTGCCAGAGAAATGCCTGATAAAGACTATCCACCTTCCAGCAGAGACCATGCTTAAGGAATAGGCACAGACTTCAGGCAGACACCAAGCTACAGTGTAAAAATTGTCACATCATGGCAGAAGGCAATAATTGTGCTTTCAAACGCATGAATCCTTTGGGAACTGGGGAATTTTCCTGTGTTTCCATTATTTTAGTGGCATAGGAGCTTCTCCCATCCCTGCCATCAGCTGCTTCCTTAAACTAGGACTGTCCTACAGCCCTGTGGTTTGCTGCTCCTGGCTGCATCTTCTTCAGGAGCCCAGATACTGAAATGGTATTTCAGCACTGGCTAGGCAGCTTCACTGGCTCTGACGTGTCCTTTCCAAAAGCACTGCCTTTGAGACATCTCAGCACGGCAGATCAGTGAGTTAAGGGGTAAAATCAGGTTACCCAATGGGTGGAAGCTGGTAATGGGCATTTTATTAGAAACTAACTTCTTTCTTTAAAGCTGTTATTCTCAAGGATTATCCAGATGACCTTAGTCGTGATTCTGACTTCATAAAATGGCATTGAAACACTGTTCATTTACACAACTCATCATGTTTTTTGGACAATAATAACAGTTTTAACAGATTAACCTCTTAACTGCTGGACTTCTCTAAATAAAAGGATAATCTCATTTTAAACTGTATATCCTGGATAGCAAAAGTAACCAAGTCGAATGAAATGTAGCTTATATTTCTGACACATTCAGATTAATCTAAAGAGAATGAAAAAATTAAACAATAAACTCTTGTTTGAATATCTATTAGTCTTATTCTGAAGAGCTGCAGAAATGAAAAAGAATAACCCAGACTTGTTAACATGGGATTTTCTTCCTACCATACATAAACTCTTCCCAGGAAAATGATAAGATTTTTCTGACTGAAAAAAAGTAATGTATGGTAGGAAAAAAAAAAAAAGAAAAAAAGAAAAAAAAAGAGAAGAAAAAATAATATTTTTAAGGTATATTCATCAACTGAATTTTCTTTCCCTGGTTCAATGAAATAACTCAACATGTGTCTCCCTGCTTTTAAAGGCATTGCTGGTACCAGATGTTCAGCCACATTCAGAGCCGTAGGCAAATGTTTCACATTTACCTCTAGCCTTCTTTGCTGCTCACTGTGTTTTGCTTCATTTTCTAAAATTCCAGTGTGGATGCAGATCTCCTTTGCTCTCCTTCCTCACTCCCCACAGTTCTCACCACCACTAGCTGAAGACAGTAAATGGTTCTTGGAAATAGTTGAACATGTCCCTATTTCTAAGAGACCTTTCCATTCCTGATTTGTGGTTGAAGTGGGACAAACCAGAACATCCACAAGTGGCTGGGTTTCACTGTAGTAGGACGTTCTTATGTTTAAATTGCTTAGAGTCAAACCCTGGGCATTTAAACCCCCTGAAAAAAATTATATTTACATTATTAAGTATGGTCTTTCCTTATACCACAAATGCTGTACAATTATGTCATTTTGAATTCTCTTTCCATATCCAGGCATATTTTTGTATAAATCAAAACATATAAATATATTTTTCTATAAAAATGTAAGCATAAATAGATATTTATCTTGTAAAAGTAAAAATGCAGTTGTATGTATTCAGTTTAAAATGGATGCCTGTGTCTGGTACTTTTGGAATAAATCAATAATGGGACTCAGAGTATGCCAATTTACACATTTCCTTGTGACAATCACATTATGTCTTCTTTTGTTCATTACATATTTTAATTAAATAAGTTACAATAGCTAAAAAATTAGACTTTACAATGTAAATATTCTTGCCATGATGTGTTTTGTCCCCTCTCATATTTCCAACAGATGTGCTACATGGGTTGGCAGAAAATAATTTATTGGTCCTCTCCTCATGACAGTGATCCAAATGGGAAGCCAGCTTAACCCAACTGCTGATAGTGGTCTTAAATACCTAACAAAACTTCATTGTTTTGAATACCCTAATTATTCATTAGCTGAATAAATGTCTTTTTCACGTGGGAATGTTTATCATTTTTTGAAGATGAAATATTAGCTACTTCCTTCTTCTATGATTTCCTTTCATTTGTGTTGATAGTTTCTGAGTTACTATCTGAACTGTCTGCAGTCTGTCAATGGATACTTCCCAGATCAGAACAAACATTGCTTCACTTCCATTGCTGTATAATGTTTGGTCAAAGACTGTCCAGATGATCATTATGTCCCTGAAAGTCCTACAAACCATGGAAGGTAACAGCTTTGCTGTAATGCTGTGTAACTCTGATTTTCTTGAGATTCAGTCTGAAACACTGGCTGAGTTTGAACAGCAAAAGCACAGCTGCTACTTACAGTGTCATTTATGACTTTATCAATGGCACTCTTCTTACAAGCACATTCATGGAAAATAAGTTCTATCATATTCCCAGTTATATTGAACAGTCAGACTGGGGTGTAAGGAGAATAGACCTCAACTCTTGTTCACTAAGAAGTGAAATGGCTTTCAAGAAAGACTGTTGGAAAAAAAAAAACCAAAACAGTAATGATATTGCCTTTTGCTGCCATTGGTTAAAAAAAAGTATTTGTAAGAAACTGCATATAAATTTCACTTGTGAAAGCTCATTTATAGGTCATACCAAATTTTTTGCTATTTTTTTCATACTCATTACAGCTGTGATATTTGTACCTGCACTTCAGCCATTCTGGAAGTGTTAGGATCTGTAGTACTTGTTGCTTTTTATATCTCCCAGCTAAGATTAAAATAATGGGATGAAATTTCTCAGGTGACAGAATCATGCAATACACAGATGCATGTACCCATGACAATTAGAAATTAATAATTCTAGATCTAAGGAAACTTCTGTTAATAGTTTTTACTTTGAAAGATAAACATATTTCAGAACACATTCTTGGATCAACAATAGTCTTATTGGGTCAAATTAAGAAGAGAATGTGGTGAAAACACATCATTATCTTGGGAAATTTATCCCAAATATAAGGTAAAATTGCTGTTTGGGGTTTTCAGAGCATGAAAATAGATTTGAAAGAAATACTCATTTCCTGGAATGTCTGCAGGTTTGAAGGATGCTGTGTTTACCCCATGGAGCAGAAGGACTTAATCCCTTGCTGTGTGGAGGGAAAATGGAAATTTAAGAATTTAAATGTGTTCATTAACAGCTGGGTGAATCCTTAAGCACAAGTCCCACTCAGTTCACTCACTTTGGTGGGAAATGAAAGGAAGTTGGATACTTCCTTTACAATAAGAACAGGAAGACTAGTTCTAGCTCCCCATTAGATTAGATGGAAGAAATGTGACATGGCATTGTGTATTATTCCCCTTCAGACTTATAATGAAACAGGCATGCCTGGACAAGACAACAGTGTGACATGTGTATGTTTGGAATTTATGAACTAATAATATGAGTCAGTGACTACTTTTTTGCTTGAGTGCTGAGCTCTTGGGCTGTAAGAATTTCCAGAGGACAATTATATAACCAAAATATGGTCAAAATCCTACAAAATAAAGACTTTCACAATCTAATCTACCCATATTGATTGAGGTCTCTGACATGCCTTTGGAAGATTTTGTCTCTTCAGAAAACAATCGTCACATAAGTGTGAGAGGAATAAATACTGAGAATTTTCACTCTTTTACTTTATGGGAAAAGGAGAAATGTTTTCTTTTTTAATTTGCCTTAGTTTTTTCTGGTGAACAGAGGAGTGCAATCACTACATGCAAAATTCTATTGCACAGTCCTTTGCCAGTTTCCTCCTTTGCTCAAACACTAAAGTTTTAAACAATAACAGAAAAAGTATTTAAAAGAACAAACAGGTAGCATTAATCTGCTCCTGCTTCTGTCATTATCTCATTTCATTAATCCCCTCTTTCCTTTGCCATTATTTGTGACTTAAATTTGTGTCTTATTTTTAGGAATTTTGGAACAGGGCTATTCAGTTGCTGGAACAATTGTGTCAAGTGACAGTTGTAGCACATGAGTGCAGTGAAACTGCATACGCAAAATTATTAATATTGGAATATATTTTCCGACTCAAATTAATTATGACAAATTATGTAAGCAGTGATACTGCTTACATAAAAATGGATTGCTGGTTTGAAGAAAAAGATACAAATTAGTCCCCTCTAAGAAAGAGCCTGAAGCTTTAGGTCAAAACTTAGATTAGACGCCAGACCATCAATCATAGGAGAGAGATTTATTTGTTTAAAGAGAGAATAAAACTGAGCTAGTAGCATAATTTTCAAATCTGCAGACTGCATGACAGCACCACTGCTTTTGGCTCTGAGGGGACGATGTGCCAAGTTAGGAAGACTGAGATGAAACAAGAGCCCATATTGACTTTTGCTGAAAAACGGCTCTTTTATTGCTTTCATCGAGGCCAATCCCAATGATATTCAGCCATCTATCTGGACTCTAAAGGCTGAAAAACTGAAATCACTCATAGATGGAAACACAGTTTGAAAATAGAAGCCATGTGTTCCCATTTAATATCTGTAGCCATTTATGTTGAGAGAAAAAGGAAGGCTAAGTGATTATCATAGGCTCCTGCGTCATCAATTGAGAATACAGCACATTGTTTTAAGTGGCAACTTGTCTTACTGAATTTCTGTAGGAGTATTTAAACTAATCCACATCTGAGGAACCAGTTGAACAGCTAATAGAAACTGTTGCATTCCTGATATATTTACATAATATTGTAACCCTTCTTTTTCTTTCCCCTCTCTCTTGAAATTCTGATTAGTAAATTGATGGGGCTTAAATGTTTCTATTGATACACAAATTCTTCAGAAGTTTCAGGAATGTCAGATTTTAATTTCTTTTCCTTTTACCTGCATTTTATCTTTGGAAGCAATCTCCCCTACTGTGAGGTACCCCTTGCTGTGGTTTGTGAACTGGATCCTCACAACACCCCAGTGCACTTAGTCTTTTATGGGAATTAGATGAATTTAATGGAGGGTGCTGAATCAATCTGCTGTTGTTTCCTCAACTCAATATATGCTTTCATTTATGATAAAAATGGACACCAGAAAACCCTTCCTTTGGTGGTAACTGGCACTGCAGAAGGTTATGAATTCACTGTCTGTTGACAGTCACTATTTGATTACTATCTGAACATGACTGCAAACAGGCAGTTGAAAGATTTCACAGTTAGATAGTTAGTCTATCTGTAACTCAAAATTGATATTTATCAGAAGGCTCTGAATCAGGGAGTTAAAGTACTTGTTTAAACCAGTAATCTGTATTTAAGAAAAGTTTCACAAGCTTTGCAATTAGCAATGCAAAATTATCTAGAGCAGATGCTTGTGTACTTACCACACCAGACTTCCTAATCATTTTTTCTGTGTTCTGCTACAATGAGCACTGCAGGGCCCTACACAGTGGCACACTCTGCAAAAATATTTTGACCCAGGCAATCTTTGTACCCTTTGTCATAAACCTGCAGGTAAGAAATTCTGCTCATGTAGAAAACTTCCCTTCTCTAAAGGACATATCAGAGAGCAGGCAGACACCTAAGAATTGACAAGAGGTATTTGTTGAAGTCTTTCTTGTTATCTCCCTTTCTCTTTTGCTGTACACTGATAGCAATATCCCCAGTGTTAAATTTTATGATGGTCAGAGAAATGACCAGATTTCAAAATTGATCCAAATTAGTTATCACCAGTTGCAGATTTCTGTCATTGGAGCCTTCCTGCCCAGTATAGCTGTTCCTCTGTTGCTCTTCACATATTTAATTTCTACATATGGATTTTCAGGTTATCCTGTTTCCACTTAATTATGTGGAGAGCTATGGAAAGATACATAGAGTGCACAAAAGGTGCCAATTATTTCGCAATTTAAATACACATAAAATTTACGTGTATTTATTTTATTATCAGCTAGAACCAAAGTTTAGGCCCATTTTTTTAAAGCAGGGCAAAGTTTTGAATAACTAAATCTGAGCATTTCAATTTGGAGAAAATTTTACTCCTAATTTAAAGGTTTATGAAACTGGATGCTTGCCACAGAAATGCTAGCAGGCAGTTAATTTTTGTGCCATGAGCAGCACTACAATTAATTCAGGCAAAATCACAAATTTAAGGCACAGCAGAGAAACAGGTGTTTAGTAAAGACTCACTGTGCTAGCCTGCTTAATAACCTCATGTTTCATTCTCTACAACTCCTCTTAGAAGGCCTAGTAAACAAAAAAGCTGCAGAAAGTATGTTCAATTACATCCCAGCAACCCATCATATAACAGCAACCCCAGGAAGATCAAAAAATAAAATGGGCAACTAGCATCCCAGAACAAATTAGATTTCCAATGAACCCCATGGATGGTAAAAGTACCTCTGTGGTAGTTTATTGTATTAATTATCTCTCTCTTACCTACAGGATATAGACAACTGTGGACGGTCATGCTAAAAATGAATACTCAAACCAGTCTCCAGTTCTTAACTAGGCTTGCAATGTAAGACTAAGATATCTGTATTTGGAAACTAGCAAAGTATTTCTTTGAGTTTCAACTCATGTAAGCCTATTTGGGTTTTTTTGGACTCGATCAAAAAAGAGAGATCAAAAGGAAACTTGGTTTTCTATCTGTTGTATGTGGCTTCTGTCTTTCCATTAAAGTTATTATTTTCTTATAGCCAAAATTTTACTTTCCTCGTCTCTGTTTTGAATTGTGGCAATTTCCTTGCTGTTTTATACTTTCTCCCTCTTCCTTATCCTTATTGGAAAGAATTTTTGCACCCATAAAATGAATCTAATGATTGGCTTATGTGTTTCTGTGTAAAAAGTTACAATATAGGAACTTCTATTTCTTTTTATTATATATAGATCAAGTTTTTCCTTAACAGAATTAAGTAAAAGAAAGGAAAAAAAAAGTTAAATCCACAAAATATGTATTAGTTGATAATATTTGCCCTATTTTTTTTCTATAGTCCTTCAACATTAGAAGATGATTATTTCCAAAGAATGAAAACTCTGAATCATAGTCTGAAATAATTATTCTTGTGGATTTCTATGTAATGTTCACTTTTTGAGAATTATACTCATGTTCAACAAAAAGCACATTATACTGCCAAATCACAAATACTCACCTGCAGATTAGGTGGGATGTACCAAGATTATGTATGCCTTTTGCAATCCACAGGGAAAAACCACAAACTGAGAAGCTGGACAGTTTTGAATAACAAATCTAAGAAAATTGTTTTAATTCTTCTTTAGACATTATGCAAGGAGGAAGAAAACACCCAACCCTGAGGTCTAAAACCTCAGCCAGCATTCAACTCATGTTGCTTCAATCATTGCTGCGGAGCTGTGAGGATTAACTTTGAAATGGGTTGCCAACCAGAGGATAGACTTGCTGGGGGTGGGAAATGTCAGAAACACAAACATGCAAAATAACTATGGTGAAGGTGTTACTGCACAAATTATAGCATCATCTTATTATAGAAAGTTGAATTTCCCTTTCTGGTTGTATTTATTTTTCTAAAGTGTGAAACCATGAAGATGTAAAAAGTACAGTTCTTCCCCATAAACAGACTGTTTGTGATTAAGTAACTTGGACTAGCTCCTGTTTCTATTATTAATGAGATTAGTCGTCTTTCTTTACTGGCCCTGGTTCAGAGAAGCACTTAAATATGTGCCTAAATCCTACTGATTTCAGTAAGATTTCACATGTGCTTAAAATTAAACCCATGCTTAATTTCACTGCTAAATTGGGAATAAGAAAAATTGAAGTAATTATCTCATCCAGCGCTATGATTTCAGTAACATTTTGCTATGTTAACCTACAACATTGAGAAAACATTTTATGCTGAGCAACATGAGACCACATGGGCTTGCAAACCAAGTGCTTTAAGAACACTTTTTTTCTGAGACTGTGGACTTTAGTCCAGGCAGCATGTAGCACTTCTCAGAGTGTAATGAAGAAAAAAAAAAAAAAAATCGATTTATGTATTGTACTGGTCTTACTGAAAACCATGTTTGCATAGAAGAGGATGACTGTAGATAAAATGTTACTGTGTCTTTTCCTTCCCACACCAAACGTTCATGCTGCTTCTGAGTTCTACAGTTTGCAACATTTTACTGTGCATAAATATTCCCCCAAGCAGACTCTTCTGGAGATAAGTAGACAGTTCATTAGATTTTATGTCATACTTACAGTATCTGAAATCTTACATCTTCAAAACATTTTAGTAAAATTTAATTAATTAATATCTCTGCAATTATGAGTGCTCATGAGAAAAGGTCATTGACGATACACTGCCAAGGCTCCAAGTGGTTATCACAGCTTCAAAGAGTCATAAATGCATGTTTTCAAAACTCTCTCTTCTCCTCAGACTACTTTGCATGATGTTAGGAACACTTAGATTCACCTTGGGAAAGGAACAGAACCTTTTAAAAGCTTGACATTTTTGTGAATCAAATTATCAGCAGTGTAGGAGAAAAATATAAGTAAAGCTGTCTGAAAAATTATGGCTATGAAAAGTTTCTTTCCTTCCTTGGAGAAAGTTTTTGGAAGGAAATCTGTTCATACACTACTTCAAGGTACTTAGGTGAAAAATTTATTTTTAAAATAAGCTCACAAAAGTAATTTTTAGATTAAGAATTCTAAGTAGATTCTAGAAAGCTGTTAGCATAGCAGTGGATTTTTTTGTTTGCCACATCATTCTTAAATGTATTCTCATCAACTGACATAGATACTTAAGTAATTTTTGTGCCAGTGTGTGTTTATCCCATGCACTTGTCCCTTTTATTAAAACCTAGCTGTGAGTATAGTTATGTAATAAATTTTGTTTATGTAAACACTGTTATGTCAGTGAGTTAAAGTCTGTCATTTTGACTACATAACCAGTCTCAGAGATCAATTGTTACTTTGCTGAAGAATCGGAAGGAGGCTTTTCACTCTCTTAAGCACAAACACAAACACACACAAGCAAGCAAAAGAAAAAAAATCTCTGTAGTTTGGACCTCCTGAACAGAAACTCCCAGTAAGTTTCCAGCTCATCACAATTTTTCTGCTGTAAGTTTTTCCTTGGAGTGGAGGTGTTACTTGACATTACCATGACCATGGGGTACCCACCTGCGAGTCTCTTTCTGCAGCTGTGAGATATTGCTTCATCTTCTCTCATTTCCCACCAGACTTGAACAAGCTGTACTTACAGAGAGAGCCTTCTGAATCTCAAATTAGACATCTCTTATGACTGCATTATCTGGCAATATATATAATGGATTTTCAAGAATAAAATAGCATGGAAACTGAGCATTGTAAAGTAATGCTGCAGAACTGTAATCTAAATATCTGTATGAACTTCAGATGTCTTTTGTAAATCAGCTAGCCCCACAATGCTGAGTAGAAGGGGTGGAAAGCCATATCAAATGGCAATAAAAAGTTTTAGAAGTCTCATTTAATGTAAACAATGTCAGTTTGTTTCTTTTCCTAGGTATCTTATCCTTTCAGTGGATCTAATGAAGTTGGGGTAATTTTTTTGTTCCATTCTTAGGAAGTACAGTCTTGCACAAGTTAAGGTAACACCACCCCCTTCTGTTCACACTGATGCTAAACTCAGTCAGCCACACATCCAGCATAATAAAACACAGGTACTCTGGTATTATTTGCAGAGCAGATAGGAAGAGTAGATCTTACTGCTACAGCTTAATCATGTACCTTGAATTATATATTTCTGATTAAACTATTTGGGCTGTTCTTGGAAGTGGCTTATGGCTAGAATTTTTAATAACAACTTATTAAAGTATATACAACAGATTGAAATTTTGCTTTAACTCTTTAGCTTGAATAAATACCAAAATTAATAAAACATTCATTTGGATGTTTGGGAAAATTTTTTGTTATCTGCAATCATTTTCATTTCACTATGCCTCTTTTAATCCTCTGTCAGAGCAACATCTCTCCTGATTTAATACTGTGAAGGTTTTTCTGCTTGTGAGGTGGAAAGAATATTACTTTTTTCTTCTGTTTTACAGGCTCATTGTGATACACAGAAAATGCCTATTACTGATACATTACACTCAGGTAGGTTCCTCCTCATTAATTGATTAGTGCTTTAGGTTGATTAGCAATCTAGTACACCAATGTCACTTCAAATTACTCTTTGACACTATTAAATCTGATGCTGAGGTTGGGGTTTTATGATGACTGCTCTCATTGAAAACAGAGGATTGAACAGTATGGCTTCCTCCATCCGTGAATGTTCATTTCCACATAATGAGCTAAAGCAATGAGCTGAACTGGGGCTGAGCCAGGTTAAATATAATTTAGCTAAAACCAACTCTGTGGCTGTCAGCTTAGGGAAGTGAACAAGGTCACAGTGCAGCTGTGTGAGCACAAATTGGAGGAGCAGCCCTGGGGCAGGGTTGAAGAAGAAGATGGGTGTGGGGCACTTGCAGTTTTTTGCTGCAGAAACTTCAACAAAGTACTTCTTTGAGTAAAAGTTTTCTTGGTTTTGCTCATTTGCCTTTTTTTTTTCCCATGCAGAATATAAGCATCTTAAATGCTAAAGGAAAATCAAGAAGATTTTGGAAGCTTTAAGGAAATTACAGATAAAAAAGTAACCTGTGTGGATGTTTCTAATGCTATTATATTTTAAGTGCTCACACTGTTGTGATTTCACTGCTTTTGGTCTGTTTTTCAGATACATACCATGAAAGCTGCTGGTTTCTACAACCCTGTGTGACAAGTGACTGAGCACAGCAGATGCAAGAGCAAATTAAAGGTGTGCTCTGCCATGGCTTCCAGCACCACAAGAAAAGATGCGCCCACATTAACAAAACAAAACAGGGTATTAAAAAGGAAAAACAAGGAGGAGGTGTGGTGCTACAAAAGAGAAAAGCTAATGTTTCAGTGGATGTGTTCAGACTAACTGTGCTTCCTGTGGTGATTTTTGGGGGTTTCTTCACCCACCAGTGCTCACCCAAAGGAGTTTCTCAGCTCTGTCACTGTACATTGCATGTAAAGTTAGAGTCACTCACTTCACTAACATTTGCTCACTTAGAAGCACCTTTAGTGCTTTTAAAAGGTGTATCGTTTGTGCAGCCACAGGCTTTCTATACCTACTGGAAATAAGTCATGCCCTGTGAAATTTAAAGGATTTTAGGCAAAACCCAGCCTGAACCTTTTTTTGGTTGTCTGAGGGTAAAACAGCTCAGACTTCACACTGATGCTAACCTGAATGGTAACCCAATCCGGAGAATGGATTTAGGGGTAGGTTCTACATTTCTGCAGTGTCTCAAAAAAACAAAAAAATAGACATTGTCAATATGTCAGGGTTTTAAATGATACAATTTTCCTTCCTTAAATTTGCATTTTAAAAAGCTAAAGTCACTGATCTTTCAAGTGTTCAAAATCTCCAGCTGATACAGATTTCTAGATAATTCATGCACCTGATAGAAAAGCAGGCATTCTCTTGTGGTTCAATATCCAGATATTCGTCAACTGACGGATTTTCAGAACTATTGTCAGGGCCATGTTGAGACTTGGATTTATAAAGATAAATACAATGAGTATTGAATACTCAAATTAATTTTCAAGGAAGAGTCTATTATCCACCAGAAAGTATTTAAATGAACAAGAGAGATGATTTGTTGAAAGCAGAACAAAGGGAGTGTTTCAAATTAAAAAATATACAAATCTTTAAAAAAAGTAGAAATGTGTCGAAACAAGATAAGAGGAGGAGCATTAAGTCTGACAAGTTAAAAATAAAATTTTAATGTCATATGTCAAAAGTAACAGTCCAGAATTAAGAAACCTACCAGAGAGTCTGTGATGACAATAGATGATTGAGGTGTAAGAGGAACATGGCCAACTTTTATAGGTGAAAATCTATTTTATACCCAAGCAGGTTTGACCTGGTTCCTTATTGAAGATTCTTAGAAGTAATTATATTGTCTTGGGATTAAGATTAAGCGTTAACTGAAAGTCAGAAAACAGAAGAACAAAAACAGTTGTTCAGAGGAAAACATTATCAGCACAGACCCATAGGGTTCCTGTGGTAGGACCTGTGTTGCATGACAATAATAAATGTACAGGAAAAGTGCATGGTTACAAAGTTCTCCTAAAGTCAGTCATATAGTCACATCAGTTCTGAACTGGCAGATGTCAAACTGCTATGTCACATCATGAAGTAGAGTGCCATGGGCATTGTGCCCAGCGTTGCAGATGGTGTATGCCATTGGCTTCTCTTCTGAGAACCAGTAGCCAATTTTTCAAAATATATTGGCATATAGTTTCCTGGCATAGGCAAACAAAAATTATTTTTAAACTTGAATTTTCCATCTGACTAAATGAATCTGTACAAGAACCTGTGCTCTCTACAGTCTTTCTTGTTTATTATGCTTACAGTACTTTGTATGATCAAATTTACATCTGCAGAGTTAATCTTTTCATGAACAGGAATAATTGTCTGTAACTTAGAAGTTCCTCACATTGAAGGCTCTTCACAATCTGGATGCATTTTTTGTGTCCTGTGTCCAAACTTAAACATGATATAGCTCAGGTTGCAACCTGTACACGTGAGTTAATCAGCCACTATGAGCAACTGTGGAAGCAGTCAATGTTGGCTGGAATGCAGCCATTGCAAACAGTCAAAAAAATAATTTCTGAAATTTTCTCTCAGACACAACCCAGTTTCTTCTCACCAATATTTATTGGAATCATATGTGACTTTAGCATGAAAAACACATTTTGCAAGTCAATTATAAATAATTCCTATGGATTAGAAAACAGTGTTTTAATTTCTTCCCAATGGAAGAAATTTTCCTTACATACCACTACCAAATAAAAATACAACACTTTTAGTCTGGAGCAAAACAACCATTGAACATGCAGATTTTTCTGATAAGGATTTGAGAAGAAGCAAGGAAAAACAGTACCTATGACTTCACCTCAAAATTTTACCCAAAGGGTTAACTAACTGTCTTTCAACACTAACTTCCTTCTTTTTCACTATGGACAGTTTATTTTCAGATGAAGTGAAGATGGTGAAGTGAGGGTATACAAAAGAGAATTCTGAAGCTTTAGTGTGCCATTTTGTTACTTAGATTAAGTAAAGCTCTAATAAATTATTGTCAAGTTCAAAAAGCATTGCATTTATTCCTTTGTGACCTTTTGTCAAACTGTGTATAATTCTGCTTCCTGTACAAGAGCCACCTGCACAGATAAGCCTTTTTGCATGTCTGTATTCATTTGGAGCAAAATAATTCAAACTGGTTTTTGAAGCACAGTTCTAGCTTTTCTGCTTTTGGGTGCTTAAAATGTTTAAAAAAAATCTAAGAAGATAGGTTAGAGTTTCTAGACTTTAGTGTTGCTCTGAGTTATTAGTCTCACTTTTAAAAGCATGTATATTTATGAATTGGTTTACAGGTACAATTATCAAAAAAGATTATGCTCCCAATAAGAAGAAAAAAAAGCAAACCAAGGAATGCAGATAGGCAAGAAAATGATAAATGATCATATATCATGGTTACTATTACTACTGTGATGTTTGTAACCATCATAATAGTAGGAAGCACATAAAAGTTTGCAGAGATGTCTATTGAGTGGGCTGACACAATTTTATCTGATGATCTGAGAGACCTACATGTTTTTTCATGACCCGCAATATTAAGGGTGGTTTAAACACTGAGGAGACAAATCCAATGATATTATCTACATGAGCTGGACCTCCTCAAAAAACACTCAGGATTCTGACCTGATGAATCAAGTGTGTTTTGACACATTTTTCCCTTTTACTGCATTCAATTCCATAGACAGCATAATAGTGTTGCAGTATATAACGTTATAGTGAATATTGTCTGAAGAGATATCAGATTCTAATGGGAAATTCAATATCTAAAATTTTGCACTCTAATGCACTTCAGCTTTAAAATGTGTCATGATATCATATAGGCTCATAACTTAAAAGCAAGAAGGGCTCTAGGACTTTTTCATGAAAATCTGGAGGTTTTTCTCTTTTTTATTGACCTTTTTAGATGCTTATGAATAAGCATACTTTGGCCAGAAAAAGCAACTGCTGTAATATTTTATAGTTTCTAGAATCATTCAGAAAACTCTAAAAAATAGAATATAGTGATATTCAAGTTTTAAGGCCAATCTTTAGGGCCACTTAGGGCAAGAGCTCTTCAACACAGTATGTAGGAAATCAAGCAAGGGCAGAAAACATAATGGCTGAACAAAACCTCTTCCTCAAAATGAGAAGCAAGAAGGAAACGCACAGCCTGGGGAAAGCAAGAACATGTGTCCTGGGAAGACTACATGGATATGTAGAGATGGGATCAGGAAAGCTGAGGCATAGATGTAATGGGACATTGCAAGGGATGTGAACAATAACTAGAGAAGCGATTCAATAAATTCATGGATTAGAAAGTAAAGCTATGTAAACCCTCTCCCACCCCTCAACCCTGATAAATGAGGAGGAAGGACAAGGCAACAGTAGACACAGAGAAGGCTGATGTACTGAAAAAGTCCTTCAGCTCAGTCTTCACTGATAGTCTCAACACAAGGAAGACCTGTTGGAGAGAGTCCAGGTGGAGACAGAAAGATGATCAGGTGGATGGAACATCTCTCCTATATAGACAGACTGGGAAACAGGTTCAGTCTGGAGACAAAATGGCTTGGGAGAGATGCCATTGCAGCCTTACAGTACTTAAAGGGGGCTTATAAGGAAGGCAGAAAGGAACTTTTTACAGAAGCAGGCTGTTATATGACAAGATGATTTGGTTTTAAGCTAAATGAGATGAGACGTTACAAAGAAATTTTTTACTTGGAGGGTGATGCGGCGCTGAAACAGCTGCCCCAAGAAAATGTGAATGCCCCACCCCTGGGAGTGTTCAGGGACAGTCTGAATTGGGCCCTGCTAGTCTAGTGGGTGTCATCATTACTCATGGCAGGACATTGGAATTACATGAACTCTAAGGTCCTTTCCAACCCTAACATCCTTTGATTCCATAATTCTGCAGAATTATGGAAAGTTCCCACAATAAATGTAAACAAGATTGGTTAAAAATGAAAGACCAGTCATAAACATAATTCTTACTTTTGGAAAAAAAAATAAAATGCTGGAATTAGGCAATTAACTAATTACCTAATCAGGCACTAGGTAATCAGGCATTACAAAGGAACCCAAACAAAACAAGACATTGATTTGAGTCCCAGAATATAAATTCCAATGAGAAATTTTACATGGTAAATATGTTAGATTTAATTGTTGGAAATATTATTTTATAGTCACTACAAATTATGCTGCCAGTTCACATTACATTGGTTGGGCTCCATGCGCCCATGGAGCACACATGTAAAGCCCCACAACCTAAAGAATACACAGTGCAAAGCTCTACCCTGAAGTTTAAATACACTGTTCCCTATAAAAAGATGACATCTCCCCCAAGACTTTGACTCAAGGATGCAAATAATGTCAATTGTTGCAAACAAATGAGGCATAAATAAATAAATTTATATCTAATAATTACATTTTTTCACTTTGGGCTGTTTTGTCTAAATAGTCAACCTGCATAGGGATGTAAAAAAATTATTCTCAAAAATTGATGTTATAATCATAAGTTTTATGCTCTTGTCCCATTTACCATTTAAAATTTGGTTTTTTCCGTTTCATAATTCTTAGTGTAAGAAAAAGAGGGAAATTTCAAAATGGGTTCAATTATATGTTGAAAATACTGAAAAATGATACTCAAAGATTCCTACAACACCTTTCAAGATTTCAGGTGGATATTTCAGTGCAGTTGCAACAGAAGGAAGAGAATCTGGGTAAAGCCTCTTGTTATCTTTATGTGTCAAACAGCTAATTTTTTAGTTCCCAAATACAGCTTCAAAAAGGTCTTTCCTGTCAAAGGCCTGTATTTATGCTTTATTTGTTGCAATATCATTTAATAGCATACTATTCATCATTTCCTTCTTCATAACTTTCCAAAGCTTCTTCCAATTCTCTGTCTAATTTCAGACAAGGTTTGAAAGGTAAGATGAGATAAAACACATTCACGGGCTGTGGGGTAGGTGGGACCACCATCCACCCAGTCACATTGCACCCAGCAGTTTACAGTGATTATCATTAGTCAGGAGTTAATCTTTCACGATAGAGTATTGCTCATGGTACTTGCCATAACACATACCTGCACCACACCGCTCTAAGGGGCACCTGCTTTTGGCACAGCAGGAAAGCTGCACTTTTTCAGAAGGAGGAAAGGTTGTGGGATAAGATTGTAGCCGTCATTTTGGAAAACTACAGGTCTCATAAAAGTGCTTGTGAAACAATTCATAGTTGCTTTGTTGGCCTTTGACTGGAATGCATTTCGGCCAGAGCATCATCCTGCACATTTGCCATAAATACGATTTTACCTCAAAACTGGATTAGGCAGTCCTTTGGTGTCTGGTGGCAGATTCTGCCTGTCTTTTTCTCAAGCAATATATAGAAGAGACGATAAGAAATGCAGAAAAAAAATCCATAAAAATAATATTCTGAATTTAGAACATAATGAACATGACTGTTGGAGATGTTTCAGCTTATTTAGACTCTTTTTAATGCTGATGTCACTAAACCATAACTAAACTCTCATCTGTCTCATTTAAAGTGATTTATTTTTTCCTAAATTTGTTTGATTCAATATATCAATTTCTCCCCCTAAGTACTGTTACTCTAACAATTTTTTCATAAGCTGCCTGCTGTGATACTGATTGTTTTAAGCACTCTGAAGATTTTCAATAAGAAATGAAAAAAACTTGCGACAGAACTTTTAAATATATTGACATTATTTCCAAATACATAGGATTATTGCAGTATTGGACCAAATAAGAAAATTCTATTAAAGTACTAATTAAATTTAAGTATTAGAAAATTTTAAGATCAACACTGGCTCATCTCTACAGGATTTTACTGTACACTGAAAAGCTGAATATTTTCCTGAGATGCATCTTTAATTTTTCAGATCTCTGGATGTTCTCCAAGAAATCACCATCTTTTTAGGACAAATCACTTTTCCTCATGGCTGCAGAATGCACCTTTTTTTCTTATGGAGCGTCTGTTTATACCTTTGGGTTAAACATTTCACAATTAGTTAATTTTTCTTTTATGCTGTTGTGCATACACTGGATATTTTACTCCTACTTCCTTGGAAGCTTTGGGTGGAAACATCCTTTTCCAGGCTAGTAATCAATTCTTGATTCCTTCAACAGCATTACATAAAATAGGTATCTATCTCAAAAACCTGTAGTTAAATTAGAAGGATAATGAGTCTTAATTTAGAACTAGCTCTAATGAAGATTTTAAATACCTGGAAGTTCATACACAATACCTAATATTTAGGTACAGTTCAATATTTTATTAAATTGAGACTAGGCAGGTGAATGCTTGTTATTTTCACTGCAAATCTATTCCAAGCATGCTACCTAAATCACAAGATTGTTTCAGCAAAAATAAGTATCAATTTTAGAGAAGGTTCAGATTCCAATGAAGTGTAGGACACAGAAGACACAGCATATTATATAAGGATCTGCCTGGAGCAACTTGTGCATGGTGGTAGATGCACTTGTTTTCAGAGATGATGTGTGCCTTGATCCATATCCCAGAGACCTCCCTGATGGATGACAGCAGCATTTCCTTCAGAGAAATTAGTAGGATTCTTGTTCTTCTAAGGCAGAGATATTGTGCTCAGGCAGGATCAGTATTTGCCACAGAACCAATATCATGCTGCCTCCCATGCCACTCTGTCATCCATACATTACCACAGTTCTTTTACCAGATGAGCTGACTAACTGAAGTTCGTGTGGCTCTCATGGGCTCACTACTTGGGCTTGTCCAGTTCCCTATGGATGGTGCCCCATCCTTCACATATAAAATATTGTATTTTGTATTTAAAAATTATGACCAAGTACAAATCTAGAATGTGCTAGTTCTAAGACTAAAAAGGTGTGACAAGGTAAAAGTAAGGTAGGAAGGAAATGAATGTATAAGCTTTATATTTTCCCATTCCTTTTCCTTCCACTTATTGCCAAATCCCTAATTTTACGATGGAGAGTTACTCATAAAAGATACATTTCATTAACAAAAGGGCTAGTGCTCTTCTGTAATAAAGTTTTTCTCTCCTTGTGAAAGATCAGTTCTCTGAAAAGTCATCACTGAATGTGTATGCGTAGTTTGTCATCCATGGGTTTCCCTTTCACCTGGTCTGTTAAGTTCAACAGAGAAAAATGGACAAAAATATATCAGTTGTACTTATTTTGCATATACCAGAGTTTCTACCTCCTTCTAAAAAGGTGCTCCCTAGTTCAGAGAGTCAAAGAATTAGCTGAATTAGAAGGAACCCCTGAATATCATCATAGTCCAACTCTTGGCCCTGCACAAGACTTCCCAAGAGTCACACCAGGTACCTGAGAGGGTTCTCCAAATGCTTCTTGAACTCTGTCAGCCTTAGTGCTGTGGCCACTGCCCTGAGGAGCCTGTTTAGTGCACAATCACCCTCTGGGCGAAGAACCTTTTTCTGATATTCAGCCTAAATCTCTCCGAACTCAGCTTCAAGGCATTTCCTTGAGTCCTAGTCATAAGAGTGAAGAAACCAGTACCTGCCTCTCCTATTCCTATCACATGGAAGTTAGAGATTTCAATGAAGTCTCACGAGTTTCCTCTTCACTGTACTGAACAGACCCAAGTTCTCTCAGCTGCTCCTAAAATGGCTTCCCTGTCACCATCCATTTCCATTGCCATCCTTGGGACACTGATTGCTCCTGTGGCACTCAGACCTGCCCCCAGCACTGGAGCTGAGGCTGCCCCAGCTCAGAGCACAGCAGGACAATCCCCTCCCTTGCCCAGCTGGCCATGCTGTCCCTGATGTCCCCAGGACAGGGTTGGCCCTCCTGGCTGCCAGGGCACGGCTGGCTCATGTTCAACTTGCCCTGGACCAGAGCCCCAGGGCCCTTTGCATGGCACTGCTCTGCAGCCTCTCATTCCCCAGTCTGTCTGTACAGCCAGGGCTGCCCCATCCCAGGGGCAGGATCTGGCACCAGCTCTTGATTGTCCATCTCTTTGATTTGTCAATGTCTCTCTGCAGGGCCTCTCTGTCCTTGAGGAAGATGACAGCTCAGAGTGCACATATGCTAAGCACAGGATATAACTCCATGAAAGCCTTTTCAACTGTAACCACCAGTCAATACTTTCAGGGCACATTAACTTGCACTCCAGATGTTGCATCCAGGCTAAGATTTCCTTGACATTTGATGGCACTCTGTGAATACAAAATTCTCACATAAGGTTATATCATAACTGTGGCTTTATTATTCTTCAGTTATTAGCAGCTTGTTCATTTTTCCCAGAATTTTTCAAGAGACACAAGCTAAGCTGATAGTTCCATTTCTCTCTTCTGTTAATCTATAGAGTGTGTTTATTTTTGCAGATCTACCAAGGGTGGTTGTGTTTTATGAGGTCTCTAAGGTATCTGACAAAATAATGAAATTGTTTCAGACAGTCTTTCAATTAACCTAGGATAATTCTAAAAGGTACTTTCTTCTGTGCTTTTTTCTTTCATATTCAGAAAATTTACTTTCATAATTTGCCAAAATTAGGGGTGTAAAAATGTACACTGGGTGAAGCACAATCTGCTTTTGTTACCACCTTGGAAATTTTGATTACCAGCTGCATCCATTGACTGTTATGGCTGTATTTTTTTTTATTTTTTTTTTTTAATTGTTAAACAGCATCACTGCTGTGATTCAGTAATGGGGTAACAGCATTAAACCAACAAATTGCTTTTTTGCTTTGCCAAACTCCTTTTTCCAAAGGACTTACAGGAAGTCAGACAGCTAGCAGCTTGTACATAGGTAATCAACAGCATGCAAAAATACATACGTGGATTTTTAAAAGACTCTGAGACTTGGTGGACATCTTTCCACAGATCCATTGCAATTCCAATTAAAAAAAACCAGTAAATCCACATCCAATTTATGGACCTTAAACAAAAGTATTTGCACAATTTCTGTTAAATTTTAAAGGTTTTGAAATTCTTTCCCTGCAGAAATCGTGGCACATTAGTCTGTCCATTTTCAGGGCCCTGTAAGGTGCTCAGTGCTATTTCCAGCTCCTGAGTCAGAAAATAGCAATGAAAAGCATGTCTAATTCATCCCAGAGTAAAGAATTTTGCTTAAGGCAGATTTCGGTCACTCATATGTAAGCTGTCTGCAACAATGTTCAATTTACATAAAGGTCCCCAGGAGAGTTATCTAGATATACCTTCCTTACTCCAAAATACAAGATAAACATGTGCATAATATCTTTTGGTCCTCATATGGCCCAAAATACAACTTCTGTTGTGTTCACGTAAATCAAATGAAATTAAAATACATTTTCCCTGGACATACAAAAAATATTTAGTGGTCAACAGACTGTATCTATCAAAAATGCTGAAAGAAAATACTATCCAAAAAGTAGCAGCACATCATGAGACCACTTCATAGTGAAATGGGCTGACCTGTCAGCCAGCAGCCAGCAAAAAGCATATATTTCCTATGAGCTCTACAAGTTTTTCCCTTGGACAGTGCGTGCATTAGTATGCACCTGTATCACTGCTCAGGAATCATTTTTGACAACATATTTAAATAAATGTCTTTTTAAAACTTGAGATATATTTCTCAGTGCTTTTGGAATGGTGTAAACACAATAGACTGAATAAATGGTTAGTTGTTGCTATTTGTGAAGCTCTGCACTAACATGAGAAGGAATTATTTTTTCCGTTGAAACTCAGAAAGACTTTTGAGGATGTAAGAAATATTGTAGCAAAATAATAAATTTACAGAAAGTCTATGATTTTTAGAAATTCTCAAGGAAGTTAAAAGAAAAAGGTAAAACACTGACATATTGTTCTACAGGCACTGGAACTTCAGAAATGAAGGAGAGCAGAAAAAAGACTGGGGAGGAAAATCACAAAAAAGTATTCTTTAGAGAACAAGAAAAACAGAGTCCAAAATTCAGCAATAACGATCTATACTTTGATGCACAAAAGCACAATATTTGTAAAATCTCCTCATTTATGAATGGAAATCCAGAACATTCAGACTTACACAGTAGCAAAAGATAAGTTCTATGTATGGCATTCTGTACATTGTAAATGAAATTCACTTATAAATTATCCTCCATGCTTTTGGGAAACTTAAACTCAACTTTATGGCCAAAAACTTCAAAGAAGAAAAAATATTCATGAAAGGTCCAGTACACTTACAAAACTACTGAGGAGAGTTGAAAATTTTTATCAATTTTATGATAATTAGATAATTACAGGAAACCCAGCTTGGCTTCTTATCCAAAATCAGACTTGGAAGCCTGTCCAGGACTTTGTGAATCAGTCAAATGATTTGTGAATTTGTCAGTTACTTAATTATTTTGAGCTAATTTTTCTTGTGATGATCACATTCATTTCTTTAAAAGATAGTTAAAAAAAAGTTGTGACAAAGATTTTTTGAGCATAGAAACCAATAAATTACATTTTTTGGTTAAAAAAACAAAACCAACCAAAAAAAAAAAACCCTCACAAAAACAAATAAACAAACAATAAAAAAAACCCACAAAACAAACCCCTCCCAACAAAATATCTTTTATTCTCTTTCCTCTACCCTATGTTTTTGTAGCTCTTTTATATTGACTTTAACCTTGTGCACATTTCTTTGTGCACATTTCTCTGTTCTATGCATTCCTTTTGGTGGTGTGAACCTATGGCTTTGTTCTATTCCTGGTTAATTTTAAACTCCACGGTAAGTTATCTAGTCATAGGTATTCTGAAATATTAAAGGAGCTCACATTTACCAGGTCTTAAAAACAGGTTTTGAAAATCCAGTGTAAATACTGAAATACTATTTCACAGCCAAACTGACAAATGGTTATTCCCAATGGAGCCTTGTAAATATTAAAAGATCCAGCTTCCACTGGAAAACATAGCATGTGTAAAATTAGCCAAGTTACTTCAGTTGGTAGGAATATAAGCAGTATTAAGGTTTATGTTTAGTGTGGAGATAGTCTTATAACTAAGACAGAGAAAATTTGAAAGGCATTTTGGACATATATGTGAATGCCTATATACTTTTGTAATCTTTGCACATGTATACACACAGACATAAATGTGAAAAAATCATGCACAAAGATATTACTTTCAAGTTTGTATTGTGGAGATATAGAAGGATCATAGAATCATAGAACCATTTCTTTGGAAAAGAGCTCCAAGATCAAATCTAACAGATAACCCAGCACAGCCAAGTCTGCCACTAAACTGTCTTGCAGTGTTAGATCTACATGTCTTTTAAATGCCTCCAGGCTCATCACTAGTGAGCTTGGTTTGACCCCTTTCTTTCTTCAAATCAGTGAACCTTGCTCAAAAATTCTTTTCCCCCTTTGAAACAGGTGTACCTTGTCTGTCACCAGCAGGCTCGGTGTCAAGTAAACAGACTCATGTTTAAAGAACCCAAAATTCTGCCACTACACCAGGCTCAGAGGCAAGTACTGATTTGCTGGGTCTGTTTCCTCTCTAATCATTCCCTGTGACTGGAAGTAGAACACTACTCTCCTTAACCAGTAGTATCAAGTCCCTGAAGTCTCTCTTGGATTGCCCTTGGATTTCTTTTTACAACTTCATCACTGCATTTCCGATAAAAAATAATGAACAATAATCAGAGAGTTGAACCTGGGTAGGACCATTTCTCTTCAGATCTTCAGCCCAGGCCCCAGGGAGTCAGCACACTTCCCTAAGAAATGGATCCACTCAACATATTGAGCCTTCTGTCCCCTTGAGAAGAGAGTCTCCTAGCATTCTGAAATTAATTTTTCCATTCTTTTTTTAATGACTCTTTTTTTCTATACAGTCACTTGTCCTAAATTAACTGAAATTCCAGAGAAGGAAACTACTCTTTGAATTCACTACATTATTTTCTTGCTGCTTCTTCTTGTTCTTCTTCTTCTTGTTCTTCTTCTTCTTGTTCTTCTTCTTCTTGTTCTTCTTGTTCTTCTTCTTGTTCTTCTTCTTCGTCTTCTTCGTCTTCTTCTTCTTCTTCTTCTTGTTCTTCTTGTTATTCTTCTTCTTCTTCTTCTTCTTCTTCTTCTTCTTCTTCTTCTTGTTCTTCTTCTTGTTCTTCTTCTTGTTCTTCTTCTTGTTCTTCTTCTTCTTGTTCTTCTTCTTCTTCTTCTTCTTCTTCTTCTTCTTCTTCTTCTTCTTCTTCTTCTTCTTCTTCTTCTTCTTCTTCCCCAGATTTTGGATGCTATGTAATCTTTTGGAGGGAGGATGTCAAGAAAATTTTGTCATTGATACCAGACTAGGACTTCTCAAAGGTCATTCAGACTCATGTGGGGCATTATGAACATGAAGGTGAGGGACTCTAATAAACGTCTTTCTGTTGGCCTCTAGAAACACCTATTAGGTGCTAATCTTTTTCTTTCAAACTCCAAAGAAATGTGTAAGCAAGTACAAATCAAGATTAGAAATGTCTCAGTTTAATCACTCATATTTTTTTTTTCTCATACTGTTCTGGGTTGTTTGAGGGTTTTTTGCCTGCTTGATTACATGTTTGATTCTGCTCTGCATGCCTTATGTCTGAAGTTTTATGTAAGAAACTTTCACCAGTGTACTGTCAGGAGTGACAGGGGGAGGACTGGGATGTCTTTTGTATCACGTGTCTTTTGTATCACGATGTCTTTTGATGTAAAAGTGAGCATTCCACGACTGCTAAGTGCCCTTTGACTTCATCAAATGGATAGGACTAAGGAATATTTGCTATACTTTTCATCCCATAACGTTCTACCTCCTGCTTAAGCACACCCAAATTCACAACACAGAAGGACTTTCTCTGAAGGAGCTCACTTAATATATGATAGCTGCACACAGCAAAGGCTGTAGGACAAACTTGCTTTTGACAGCCAGGGAGATCCAGCCACTGCACAGGTGACTGAGCAAAGAAGCAGAGGCCTTAGATTTCTGCATATGGTACCATCTAGTTGGACACATTCAAGAACTGGGTGATGGAGCTATATACATGTAGGAGAGTAAACGATTTTATGTTGGAGCTGTGATCATCTGCTTCTTTTTATATGAACAAAAGGCCTTGCAAGATTAATAATTAAAGAATTATAGACTCCTGAAAGGGCTTTTTCTGTCCTGGGATCTCTGTTATTGAATAAGTATTTCAAAGAGTACTGTATTTATTTTGTTTGGGGTCAGAATAGCTTTTATATCCACAACAATTTTGGTACTTTCCCTGAGCTAGGGGGGGAAAAAATGCATCTTCTGTTGAGCCACAGGAAGCAACTTTAGTTAGGTGGGCCAGGAGTTTAAACATGAAGGAATTGATCTAAAGACTTGTCCATGGAATGCTTCCTGTCTCCCACCAAATCTCATCCTCTGGAACTTGATTTAAACAGATCACCAGGCTTTTATGTCTTCTATTCCTCCTGACACCCTCCCAGCTATCCTAAAGTCAAAGTGATGGGAAGAGTCACACACTGGAACATTGTTTGAAGGGCAAGGCATTTGAGGAATTTTATTTCCTCATTCACTTAAATTGAGATTCTTTGGTCCACTGTTCCCCAAGAACTTCAGTGCCTGAGTTGTCATAAAGAAAATACCAGAGCTCATCTCTGTCACAGAAGTGTTAAAAAAAGTGCACTGATTTAATAATTAGATTTTGTCTTCGTTTAATTTATTGGTATTCAACAAAATACTTCTTGGCCTGGACCACTGTAATCAGTACTTTTCGAAGTTATTTTTTCTACTCAAGACTCACCCTCTTCACTCAGTCATGAAACCCTACATTAACTTTTATAGCTTGAAAAAACAAGATAAATTTTTCTAATTAATTTCATTGTAATTCTATTAAAGCATATTTTTTCCCAAGTGCTAGAAGTATATAAAATTTTTCCATCTTCCAGTTCCAGTGATATAAAAAAATCCTCCCTCCCTAGTCCAGACAGTGTGTGAAGACAGATTTCAGAAAATTAAAATAGCCACATCCAAGAATTAATAACTAATTAATAAATTCCTGATTCTGCTAAGCCCAGCCTCTCTATAGGAATAATGTTTCTTTGAACATCTTTGTATAGCAAAAGCATCTAATGTTAAAATGTGCCCATTTTGCAAGAAGAAAGATAAGGTAAACTCTTAACTATGTCTTCTTGCAAAATGATAACTGGGATATATTTTTTTTTTTTTTTTTCATTTCAAGAGTATGTACATAAATGTCATGTTTCTAAATCTTTTCAGATATTTCAGGTTCTTCATACATAAAGTGGGTAATGGAGAAGGGGAATATGGGTGTGGAATACCCATGTGGTTGTATTTCCTAAGCAGAAATAAAAGTACTACATCAGGCTAATGAGTCGGCTTAACATCTCATTGAATTCTTCCTAAATTCACATCTGAAACTTTTTTTATGCCTTTTTATGTCTTTTAATGATGTTGTAATACAAAATACAGTAATCTAATCCTCTATTGAATAACAATTTAGCTATGCATGGATTATTCTAGATATAGGGGTGGGGAAAGAAAATACTTTTTTCTACTGATGTATAAGCAGACTAGTGAATTGCAAATTTTCTATATTCCTATATTAAAATTATAAGGGAGAAAATATCTTGAAAACTGATATTTGCATAAAGTTAAACACTTCACAATCATATGGGACATAAGAAAGTTATTTGGACCTTCAAGAGAGATCAAAATGCCATGAGGAGAAAAATTCTGGTTCAAAAATGGTACTTAAGATCATTCTGTACTATGAGCAAACTTGAAAGTGTTTGTTAGAAATAAGAAAAAAAAAAAAAAAAAACACTTTATCATGGGAATCATTTCAGTTTAAGAAATAGCATATCTATTGGGTGATAAGTATCTTGCCCTAAAATACCAGTAAGTTTGTTAAATTTATATTCAACTGATATTCATGAATAGCAAGAGAGACTAAGCAAGTATTTCAATGTTTTGTGATAATGTATTCTCAGTGGAGAAGTGTAATCATTGTGCAATGAAAACTAATACAAGAGAAAAAAACCTATATTTGGCAGTCTGAATAATATGCTTATTCACAGAAAGCATCTTTAAGATATCCTTCACAGATCAGTAGCTTCATGGGATTAGGAATGAGCCTGCATAGATTTAGCTATGATCCCTCTCCTCAGGATATTGTAACAGGTATGAAACCCTTTCCAGGCCATATGGTGACAGAGGGCAGCACTTTTTCCCAGGGGCCTTGTCAGACTTAGCCACAATCTATTGTCAGGCACAGTTGGTGAAATCTGATTCTCACTTAGTTTAGTGAAACAGAAGTCCCCTTAAAGATAGTATCAAGAAGACAGTGATCACACCAAATGACTTGCATTCTGTCAGTCTGATACTTTTCTCACACAATCCCATATGTGATTACCACACCATATATATGCTTCACTTTTTTCCTGCTAAAAATTAATCATATTAATGAATAAATATATGTGCAAACTGATATATATTATAAAATTCATCATCCTTTTCACAAATCACTAAATCCATACATACAACTGCAGTACAACTAAGCGACTGTAAAACAAAATGTTAATATGATCCCGAATTATTTCTGTGTTTTGGCAGAAAGTCTGGTAAATATCCCTGTAATTTTTCCATCAAAAATTTGGATTATTTCATCCTGTAAAATGAATTTTAAATGCATTATGAGAATATACTCATTCCATATTCCATTCATGACATGCAGTTATTTAGAATATACTTTTATAATGCTTTTTAAAGCAAATAGAATGATTGAATCTAAACATCATAACATTCAAAATAATTCATATAAATAGATTCTTAGTAAAATGCGGGGGGATTGGTGGGGCACTAAAGTTTTATTCAATAGAATACTCATTTTTCTCCTGGAAGACTGCTGATGTATGCTGCTTTATGTAGTACACAAACCTCAGTCAAGTGAAGTGTTTAAGGCTGTGTTTTGTCTACTGCTTACAAGTCCAACACAAATTGACTTTCCTAATCCCTATGTGCTGCCCTGAGCTATTGTACACATTCAGCATAGAGAGCACAAGCCAAAGCAGATGAAACTTTCTCTCACCAGTGGTTCACTCCACCACACTGACATCAGAAACAAAATACAGAAAGGCTTGACAAATACTTAAATCCAGCTAAAATTAATCAGGAGCTCAATTAGGCAGAAAGTAATTACTGAACCTGTAATTTGACTACCACACAGTAGCAGATGTTCCTACTCTTGCATATAGTGCCATGGGACCTTTAATTAGCTGAAAATAGCCTCGTATTTGGAATTCACTTCCCATCCTATTGGTCAATAATACTTTTGGTTTATTGAACTGTGGGGCCCATGTGTTTTCTTCTGCTGCAAGATATTGGGAAACCGCTAGTGGATAATGTTAAACTTATTTTAGCTTCAGTTACCACATTTTTTGCAGAATTAGGCTTATAGGAAGTATTTACTGTGGCACAGCTTATATAGCTTCAAAAGGCTAGACACAATAAGGGTCCTTCTGAAATACATATAAGTCATTTTTTTATCAAACCACAGTTTTAGATGTCACCCTGGAGAGTGCACATCTTCCACCATATCTTCTGACACAGGCAAAAATTCAGTGAAGACTCACAAAGAAACATCAGCTGCTAAATCACTGACCCTTTTTTTCAATATGATAGTTTCCCAAGGAAAATTTCTCTGTGTGCACTGAAGAAAGAAGTTGTTATTTAGCTGTGTCCAACAAGCTCTCATACTACAATGATGTAACTTACAGCATCATATCAAGCTAAATACCTTAAATAAAATACCTTAAAATAAAATAAAACACTATTTGAATGAGGATGGGTGGGGGGTTTTCTCTTATTTACCTGATTTTCTCTAGAAAATAAAGTCGTGTGTTCACTAAATCATACCTCTGTTGCCATGGAAATTGTGGAGATTTTACACCTTGGCATTTTGACTTCATTTCTGGATCACATAGGAAAAGGAGATAGTACAGGACAAGTTGGGCTAAGAGGGTAACACAATTATTTAAACAAAAACATCTCTTGTAATTAAACCAAGATGTCAAGGGTATTCATGGCAAACACAGAAAAAGTGAGCTGATTTCAATAGAAATATGAAGCCCTATAATATAAGAAGTTTTTTATTTCTATCTTAGACCTTGAAAATATTATAAATTGCACAAAGAAACCCCCACGTTTTCTGATTAAAAGCTTAGTAAGATTACCTAATCATGTTTTATCATACTGACAGGCCATGGGAGAGTTATCAAAGCAGGTTAAACCCATCTTTCAATGGATTAATACTCAGGCTAGTTTTAGCCCAACACAGTATTAACACTTAAATTGTTTGGCAGAGTGGAATTCTGCTCTTAAGATCTACATTAAAAACCAAGCAAACGTTAAATTTGTGTTAAATGTTGATGAATACCAAATACAAACCCATAACACAACCAAATAACATTGATTATCACAGGAATCTGCTGTTCGAATACTAAAGCAGCATAAAGTAAAAATGTGTTCAAAATCAGCAATTATTTAAATTAGCAAATATGGAAAGAGCTGCCATGAAATCTCTTTTATTCCTTCATTTAAAATAGATTCTGGTAAATGAAAATAGCAAATTTCTTTTTTAAAAGAAGAATGGCAATGTGCCATTGGCAGAGATCAAATGAAACTGTGATCAGAAGTAGGGAGAAGATCATTTCATCTGGAGCTCAATTCCATGCTATGAAAAGTCTTCTATACAATAGGTAGAAAGGACATTGAGCAGACCCCAAAGAATTATTCCACTGAGGTTTATTTCTCACCTTGACTTTATTTCTCACCTTGACTAACAGCTTGTTAGTGGACATGTATTTCAGTAGTGCTGTCCTACTTTCCTCCAGAGTTGCCTCAATTTACAAAGTATGGAGAATAAGGATCTTGTATTATGTTCTTGAACCAAGTCCCACACGGGGCAGAGGGAGGGAAGCTAGACATGCGCGGTCAAAATGTGATGCTCAACAAAGACACGAGGAATTGCAGATGACATTGGAACTTAGGCTGTATTGTGAATCATGGTATGCAGGCTGTGGGGGGTTGTGTTACTCAAGAATCAGTGGCAGTATTTATACTGGGCCAGAATATTATGAGCTTTCTGTATTAGAGTTTTTATCATTACTGTCAAGCTGAGATACATGGCACTGCTCACCATAGGGCATGGAAAGAGATTTCAGTACTGTTGATAGATATGGTAGATCCACAGGAGTTATTTTGATCTTTACAAAGGGGAAAAAAATGAAGACTATGAGAAACTGTTTTAAGTATAAAGTAGAACACAAACTACAGCATCAAAGAAAGGAGTAAGACATCACCTACATTGAAGTCATCTTCTAGTTGTCCACTAGAGAAAAGGGTATAACATTTTTTGCTTATTTAGTGGACATTTATACCACATCCAAAAGACAGAAGACCACCCAGACTCACTGTGTTGTGCCCGTATTTGTTTCATTTAAGTGGCATATTGTTAAAGTTTCCATGTAAATGGTTTATTCTTACGTTCCCCCATGTTCCCCCCGAGCTGGTTTATTCCTGAAGTTGTATCCTCCCCTAAGTAACCTTGTATAGCATTTCCCCACCCCTTGTTCCAGCCCCTTCCTATCAATCGCTGTTACCCTGCCCCTTGTTCTGGCACCTTCCATGTCACTCCAACCCT
>CM031878.1:15082594-15145554 GCA_018697195.1 Certhia americana
GAAAAACAATCATCTATTTTCTCACTTTTCACTTCTATAGTCTGACTTTGCTTTCATGAGAGATCCTCTTCCCCATATACCTTTTCCTTATGGTCACAGCTTCTGACCTGGAAGTCCCTTTTCCTTCTCCTTGGTGTAGCCAGGGAGATGGTATTAATAGCTTTACTTTGAAGTAAATTGCTGCTTAACCATTTAGGATTTTTGCATACCTTGATGCAAATAATTGCAAAATTCTGAGTACTCTAAATACTGTGACGAATTCCAGATGCCACATACCTACATTTGGACACGTGTATTTGGAAGATGAAGGTCATCTTCAGATGATAATGTCAATGAAGGCAAGTTAAATGTTCTGTTTGGTAACTGAGCTTAAATTTTGAAATTAGAAAGACTGCATTAAGCCTTGGCAGTTTAGTTAGCATTTTTTCTTCTTGTATGAGTCAGAAAACAGATGAACATCAATAATGAATTTGGGGTGGTAACAGAAAAGATGTGAAAACTCCACAGCAAGGTAGTTTCATTAGGCTGCAAGACTAAAGGAAATACAGTACCTGGCCAGTTACCTGCTCTCCTGAGGATGAAACCTTGTGTAGAGCTTGTTATTGTCTTTTGCACTCATTGTACATTCAACAATAATTTGTTGATGTACAGTGCAGTAGGCTGGCTTCTCTCCTGCCAGGTATACCACAGCTTGTGCAACACAGCTCATTCCATGTCTAGCTGAGAAGTGTCTTCAGTATACAGGACTTGAGGCACAGAGTAGGAGAAGATGTTGTGCAGGACATGAAGTGCTCAAGAGGACTTCCCCATGTGGTCCCTGGTCTTCAGCCTGAGCTGCAATCACCAAAGCAAGTGGTACCCCATCAAGGTGGCCCAACAAAGGGCCCAACCTTTTTGCTGTTTGATCTGCAGCATTGTCTTGAGCACAGGAGAAAAGCAAATTAAAGGATTGTGCTAATTCATCACTTACCAGACAAAATTTAGTTTTGCAATTTTAATTTTTCCTGAGTCAGAACTTGACAGAACTGCTGGTGATAGGCACAAGAACTTTGTATTATATGATTCCCCTGAGAGAAACTGAGGCAGGATTTATGACTGTAAATTGAGTTTGG
The DNA here is from genome assembly GCA_018697195.1 of Certhia americana. NCBI lineage: Eukaryota > Metazoa > Chordata > Aves > Passeriformes > Certhiidae > Certhia > Certhia americana. The sequence goes on from CM031878.1 coordinate 15,083,707, forward strand.
CAGTGCTAAAGTTAAAGCACAAAAAGAAACCTCTGATGAAAAATTTTCAAAAATCTCTGTTTCTATGAGTTGTGCTGTTCTTTGGAGAACTGTGAATGCCTTGTGGCAGAACCAGAGTCAGGGAGAAGTGTGTGTTTTTCTTTTTCCATGGAAGATCATTAGCATCCATTGTTTATTTTAAGTAGGTATAATGAAGAGATTAAAAACGGTTTCAAAACTTGCATATCTCTAAGTGACTTTTTAGTGTCAGTGTAATGTTATAACTACCTTACAAATGATAAAGACAGTAAATGTTTTTCATTTTTTCTTGCCTAATGACTATTGATAATCATCTCTGATAAGACTTTAAAATATGAATGTCAAGGGCAGAGACATTTCTTTGGCTGGACAAAAAGATCTTAAATCCTGAACAAAATATTGCTATTTTTCACAACCACTCACCAAGTACAGAATTGTTTCTTGTGAAAAGAAATCTCTGTTTAAAGCAAAAAACTGAGATTGTGTAGTTACTAATCACACAACTGCACACACATGGACACACTATTGCATAAAAACAGGGGAGGAGTGTGTTGGTTTTGGCTGGTTTGGCTGTAGTAGTGGCTGGCATGGATCTGTGTTTTGGATTCATGCTGAACACAGGGTTGGTAAAAGAAATGTTTTCATTATTGCTGAGCAGGGCTCACAGAGCCAAAGCCTTTTCTGCTTCTCCTACTGCCATGGTGTTGAGGGGACTGGGAGTGCCTGGGAGGCTGGGAGGAGACACAGCCAGGACAGGTGACCCCAGCTGACCAAAGGGATACTCCAGACCATCTGACAATCTGACACCATGCTCAGTATATAAAGTGGAGGGAAGGTTTTGCAGCCCGTATTTGTTTAATTTAACTGGCATATTGTTAAAGTTTCCATGTAAATGGTTTATTCTTACGTTCCCCCATGTTCCCCCCAAGCTGGTTTATTCCTGAAGTTGTATCCTCCCCTAAGTAACCTTGTATAGCATTTCCCCACCCCTTGTTCCAGCCCCTTCCTATCAATCAATGTTACCCTGCCCCTTGTTCTGGCACCTTCCATGTCACTCCAACCCTGAACCAATCCTTTGAGCATTCCTTCCCCTGGGTGTTCCTGGGTGTTTCCTAAACCTCGAGGTCCCATTGGACCATGTGCCTGCCCTATGCTCCCACATGCCCTGGTTGGCCCCAAAGAAATGCTGTAACCCCTTCACTCTGTCCCTGCTGATCCCTCACTGGCTTGTGTTTGGTACCCACCCCTTGCTCTGTGGTGTATAAAATCCTGAGCACTGCAGCGCTCAGGGCATTTTGGTTCCTGGTCCATTCAACCGGAATCAGCCTCCTGTTGGAGCCTCCGAACTGCAGAGCCTCCTCCTTCTCCTGTACCCACCCCCTGACTGCAGTGAGAGCCCTCCCACTGCAGAACAAGTGGCTCTGAAGGTTCAGCTGTGGGCACAAACCCTACACTGCAGTTGTTCCCCCCACCTGGTTCAGTGCCGGTGCTCTAACAGCTAGCCCAGGCTCTGGTGGGCTGTGTCACCACTGCCCTACAACAACATTACAAAAAAGAAGTATATATTCTGGCTAGCAATCTGAAATACATACATTCACTTTTCATAAGATTATGCAATCTCTCTGTATGAACGTGCATGGCAATACTACTTGTGTGGTCTTGCTAGCCACCTTTGTGCAATTACATTGGATGTGATCTATGGAGGTTATCCAGTCCATTAAGAGTGATTAATATCCAATGACAAGCAATAGATAAATTTCTCAAACCAGTCTTTTTTGAATGAGTCCTAGAAGCAGAAGTATGTTTAAAATCCTGGAAGCAATTTCTAGGGACACTAAGCACAAGAAGATTCTCAGGAGTAGTCAGCATGGCTTTACCAATGGGAAGTCATACTTGACCAATTTTACATGCTTCTATGATAAAGTGATTGCCCTTGTGAAAACAGAAAAGCAATGGGTTACTGAAGTGGCTTTTGACACTGACTCTCTACTCACAGACAAGCTATTGATGTACAGGTTAGTTAAGCCAAGGGGGAGGTAGGTTGAGAACTGATTAAACATCTGGGCCCAGAGACACATGATCAATGTCTCAATGTCTAGCTGAAAGTCAGTAACTAGTGATGTACTGCAGGACTCAATTCTGGTTCAGTCCTGTTAAAAATCTTCATTAATGATCTAGATGATCGAGAAAAATGTATCCTGAGTGAATGTACAGATGACATCAGCCATTCCTGGAAAGGAATGGCTGATGCTCCAGAGGTTTGTGCTTCCAACCAGAGCAACATTGGCAGGGGGGAAATGGGCTGTAGAAATCTTTTGTGGTTTAATGACAAAAAATGTTAAGTCTTGCACCAAGAGAGGAGCAAACCCAGTCACACTAGGGTATGAGGACCACCCTGGAAAGCAGCTGGGCATATATGACACGGAATTCCTAGCAGACACCAAGGGTAGTCACCAAATGAGTAAGCAATGTGCCTTTGCTTCATAGAAGGCCAGTGGCTGGGCTGCATTCAGCAGAGTATTGTCAGCAGATTGAAAAAGGTGATCCTTTTTCCCTACTCAGAGTTGGAGTGGCCCCATCTGAGATGTGTGTCTTGTTCTGATCTCCTCAGTAGGAGAGATGGAACTACTGGAAAGAGTGCCAAAAATAGCCCAAAAAAAATGATTAAAGGGCTAGAGCACCTCCTACAGGAGGAAAGGCTGGGAGATCTGGAACTGTTCAGCTTGAAGAAGGGTTCTAGGGAGATCTTACCATTTTGTACACCATTGTGTGTAAGTACTCAAAGAGTGCAAGGAAGGAGCCAGGCTCTTTTCAGTGGTGTGCTGTAATCAGACAAAGGACACTGGGCATAAAGTGAAGCACAGAGGTTTCCTGTGAAAATCAGGAGACACTCTGTAACTTTTAGGCTGGACAAGCACTGAAACAGGTATCTCAGGGAGTTTGTAGAGTCTGTAGCCTTGGAGCTAGTCAAAAATAATTTGAACTCAATCCTGATTAATAATCTATAGGGAGGGGACTCTGCTAGAGCAGGGAGGAGGTTGGATCATATTACCTCCAGTGGTCCCTTCCAACCGTATCCATTCCATGATTCTGTGAAACCCAGACACTTTAAGCTCTCTTTACATGCCATATAGTCCAGCTCCTCAGTTATCCTGGTGTCTCTTCTCTGGACTCCATCCACTGTGTCAGTGTCCTTGTGCTGGGGAACCCAAATCTAGACAGATGACAGCCTTTAGAAGAAGTAATAAAGTGAAGAATCACTTCTCTCAACATATACAGTATGTCCTTGCCTATAGAGTATGTTTGCCAAAGGTGTCTTCCTTGGAAACTTGATAAGAGCTCCTCCATTCTGTGTGAACACAAAAAATCATGGTGAAAGAAATTTTTTCTTAGTGTACAGAAATTAAAATTCCCAAATATCAAGGCCCAAATTATCCTTATGTAATATATTAAAAAAAATATTTTAAATGGTCAATTTTCAAATATAACATGAAAACTGTGTTTCATGAGGAAAAGAGAATCTCTCAACATCTGGTTTTGTCAAGGCTTTTTAAGAATTCTGTAATTACTTTATTTTTGTCTACATAAATATAAATAAAAATTAATACAAATGATAGTAACTTAATAAGTCTGTTTTTCAAGGCATGATTTCCAGTGTTGAGAAGCCTGGTGTTTCTAATATGACTAAAAAGTGAAAGAGAGAAGGTCATCACTGGCATTACTGCAGAAATAAGCTTATCAGTGGGAATGGAGAGAACCTGTCTGCACCTTTCTTGATAATGTTTGGCACTCTGCTATAGAGCCTGTAAGTGTGACCACCTCAGCACTGTCCTTTTCCTTCACAGAATCCTGAAAACAGAAAATGAACACAAGTGCAGTCTAAGATCCTGATGATTTATGCTCTTCAGCACTTATGAAAGGGTTTCCTTTTTGTAAGATGCTCCACTCCCTTCATCCTTATTTCTGCTTAGGAAAAACTGCGGGAGGACAAGACTTCACAGATCTGACCACCTTACACCCACACTGGCTGCTTAAACCAGATACAAGAAGCAATTCAACACCAGAGAAAGCCAGGATATGGACAAAATATACAGTAGACCAAGTGTACATGTATTGTACCTCAAACCTCATAGTTAAGCTTGCTCTAGCAACAACAAATAAGTATTTAAGTAGTCACTTAGTGCTGGCAGGCATCAGATGTCATCCTTTAAATAAGAATTTTCTTTTGACGGCAAGATTTCCTCTGAAAGAAGATTCGAGATAACATCAGAGACCATTCAAATTATTTTCAGTATGTTGCTGCAGCATATCACCAGAAGTACTTTCAAAATGTTTGTGCAGCCACAAAGAAGTAGCAGTTTATCATATGTTGCTATCCAAACTGTAGCAATTAAATTGTCAGGCATTCATGCTCATCCAAATTTGCTATTTGTCTATCATAAAAAAGATAAAATCATCCAATAGCCATTTAATGGACTTATTCCTTCTTTGATTTGTGACCTTGAATTATGTCTTATGAGATGTTCATAGCCAATAAACAGTGGGGATTTCGTTCACAGACATTAGGTCACAATATCATTTTTTCATAAATTATTTTCTTACATGTCTTCCTCAAGCACAATAGCCTGATTCTAGTACTGAAATATCTCTCTTCTGCTGTTTTTCTAACAAATGGAATCAAATAGGCAAGGATTAGTTTGTGTGATTTTGAGAAAAAAATTTTACATCATAAATCTTTTAACATCTTATGAAGTATATAAAACAAGTAAAGGTTTGCAGGTCCAGCCTTGACCCTGTGGTCAAGACATTTGTGAACCTTATTTAATAGTGCCAATTAAGTTGTATTTTTTGAAGCCAAAGCTTCTGTATATAAGCAGTTGCATATATGAAAAAATCGTCACAGTAGTGCCCAATTCGATGAAAATACATTTACTTAGGCAGTAAATATTTGGTTTATATTGAACAATTCAACTGTCTCCACTTACAGGTCTGACAAATATTTTTATTTTGTGAATCCATGGTAGATATGCCCTCATCTGATTCTTATAATTCTGCTTAAGTCTCTTGAGTTTGTGAAATATCATTTAGGTCAATTAGATGAAGTGGAATCAAAAGAAGTGTTCAGTGGCTAAGACAAGATACACAGAATAAATGTACCCTTAGATTGCAAAAAAAAAAAAAAAAAAATTAAAAAAAAGGAAAAAGAAGAAGACAAAATAGACTATTTCATTCTAGACATTAAATCCTTGCTGCTCACCTGGATCCTCAATTTTGGTCCTTAACTCAGAAACTGATTAGGGGAATATGATAATTCAGGAAATTAAGCAACACATGCAGACTAGATTCACAGCAGGCATTTTTTCCAATACAGCAACTGGCACAGCTGGTCTCCAAGTGCAAGTAGTGGCACAGCACTAGGTCCTCCACTTCAAAATCACTCCCCAGTATATCAGGCATTTCATGCACTCCAGTCATGAAAAGAAAAAACAACCAACAAAAAACAGCATTCTTGCACATGGTGTACTTCTCTCAGTTGTCTGTTCAAGTGAATGAGAAACTGCTGAAACAGATATGTCTTAAGAATAATGCTTTTTACAAGTTGTTCAAAAAATGTAGGCGTGGTGTATTCTGACCAAGGTGACCTAAAGTTTGGACCTTGAATATTTAAAAGTAGTTCAAAGAGTATAACACAACTTATAAAACTTGCCAGGATAAACAAACAGGTTAATATAGAAGAGTGGCTGCATGGGTACTTATACCAAGTTCAGCTTCTGTCTAATGTCATAAATTACATATATGTCAGTACAGTTCAAATGACTTTTTGTGTAAGTAACAAAAACATGTGTCTTCTCCCAATGACATTGCACTTTTCAATTTATTTTACATTCCACAGTTATATAGCATCTCAGCCAGTGCCAGAAGGTGGAGATGTTATGAATAATTGCAGGTAGAAATATTTATGTAAATTTTGCAGGGGTGTGCAGTTGAGGGTGATGACAATTTTTACTTCTGTAGATCTATAACTTACATGGAAATCTCTCACAGAATCAAATGCACCAATTTTTTGCATCACTTTTCTAAGGGTATCAGAATAGCAAATAAACTAAAAGGATGCTGCAGTTAGATGGAAAGTCCAATGACTTCTAAGACAAAATATTAGATTTTGCATGTTGGTTTCATGTTCTTGAAAAAGGATGATCCTGATTCTTCAGAGAGATAATGTGAACAAGTGAGCAACTCTGTGTTGGAATTCCTCTTTCTCTACACATTTAAATTTCATCATATTTGAAGATCATAGTAATACTGTTTCTGGAATATCAGCATATCCCTATAAAATTTAGAAATTTACAAAATCTATTATCACCTCCATTTGTCTTGACTTTGGCAATGTAGTAGCAAAATTTCTGAATGATTTAGCATTATGAATGATTTTTTGGACCTCCTTCACTTCAGAAATCCCTTTCTTACTGAATTGTGTTATTTTACTCAGAAATCTTTCCAGTTCTAAGGCTATAATTCAGATAGCAGCATTTCCTTTCTGACAAAATATTTGTTAGGTGCTTAGGATAAACCAAAGTGTTATTTTGCCATTACATGTAATAATAACTATGCATAGTAATAAATGAGCACTCAGAGCTTAACTCTTTCTGTGGCTGTTGTATACAAATGAAAACTAGTATAACAGCACTCAAAAATATGGCAGTTGCTTTTCTCTAAATGTGAATTTTGCTTTAGAGAATATCTATAGAGGGTATAGTCATTCAGTACTCTCAGTGTGTGTTGAGCTGAGCTGTATGAATTGAGCTAAAAGTTGTTTAGATTTTCCCATGAAAAATCAAAGTCAGTTGACTTGGTAGAGGTCTCCAGTTCTGATGGACATCCTTGCTCTCTAGGGACATGGGGAAGGTGGTAACCACAGAGTCAGAGCAAAGCCATGTCTCTGAAAAAGAGTTGTACGCTGGAGTTCGCCTCCTAAAAACAGGTCTCACTGCAGGCACTGTACCATCATATTTTTTCACACACCAAAGGAATAAAAACAGGTGGAGAGACATCCAGATCTGGGAAGCCACATGATGTCAAGCCAAACTGCTTGATTCATTGCAATTATGGGAAGACTTAGAAAACTCTAGGCAACATGGGAAATTTTAAAATTATAATATAGAAGCAGCTTACGAAATTAGATATACACAGGGTTTTGCAAGAGGAATTTTGATAAGACAAACCAATAGATAAGATGCCCCTTCAGTTCTATCTTTCCTTAGTCCAAGTCCTAGAGAGAGGTAAGTGGTGTATTACAGCCCCTGGAAAACAGGCAAAAGACATCACTCAAATTTTCCTTCTTCATGGTTTACATGTTTCTTCTCTTGACCATAGCTTCTACTAACCACAATATGAAGTTCATTATTAAATTTGGTATTTGTACTTCCTAGCTACTCTCAGTATCTGGCCCTAAAGAAAAACAGTTTATTAAATGTATATTAGGATAAGGCTTAGTCTTTTTTTTTTAATATTGCTACATTAAAATACATAGACACTGAGAAACTGAAGATTTTCAGCGTTAGAATTTTAGATAAGTTAGCTACTAGTGGCTGATTAAGGTTGCAAATTTGATGTCACTGAATCAATGATAGCTTTTAGGGAATTTTCAGTGAAAGAGGCTAAGACTCTTGGGCTTGTTTTAGTAGTTATTTAACAATATTAGAGACGTAAAAACACTTTCTATTTTTACTTTTGATATTTATATGTGTTCTACGTAAACATCCTTCTCAAAGTCTACTTATCAAGCCTAAGCAAGAATAATTCCTTCAAATTATGTGAATTAGCTTAATTGATGTACTTGCCCTTTTTTTTTTTTTTCTTACATAGGTATACTCAGATTCTAGCTATCTGGATTTTTTTTTTTTTTAATCTGGAATTAATTTTTTTAGTATATTTATGAATGAAAAGTAAGATTTTTCTTTGCCTTAAACATCTTCCTAAGTTTGTTCGTAGATGGCAAAAAATGTAATTTTCATTCACTTCTTCCTTCCTTGCCTTTAGAAAGAATGACTGGGAAAAAAAAGTCATAGGAAGCATGCCCTGATATTATACAAGGATATAATAAAGCCAGGTTATTTTCAACTTTAGGTTTTGCCATATTATATCATCTACCCAAAAAAGCTTATCACAGAATCAGGACTTCAGTCTCAGAACTAATTTTCATGTGCTTTCTAGTTGTTCTGTGTAAAGGGAGAAGCTCACCAGAAAGAGGTATGACCTCTGAAAAATACAGCATGTGGATAACTAGCTCAAAAATCACAATACATTTCTGACTGAGAAATCAATAATGGCTTTTGAACACACTTTTGATCTGGATGAGGGGTTTTTTGTTTTGTTTTGTTTTTTAAGGAAGAAAACTGAAAAAGAGGCTTTATGGAAGAAATACCTTTCATCTGAGAAATGGCAAAATCCTCCAAATGAAAATAGTGATTCCATTTGACAAAGAATGTCTTTGTACAAAACAACAGTTTTACCAAAGAATTTTTTAAAAGGCAAGAAATTTCATAATTTCAGAAACTTCTGTCTTTTGAATTATAAATAGAAAACCTTTTAATAACAAACTACAGATCTCTGGGGTTTTGGGGTTTCCTTTTTTTTACCAATACCAGTTCACAAAAATATCCAAAAGCATTGTAAAGATCTGCTATGATTTTCCTGGGCAATATATAGCAAAAGGTAATCCCTTTGCCAAAGAAAGGGAAGAAAAGAAAAATATGTAAAAGATCACTGTGCAGCATACAGGAGAGATAAGGAGTTGAAAGGGCTAGTAAAGGAAGAAAGAGATAATTCCTAGAGAAAACGATTATGTGAGCTGAAGAATAATATGGAGCCAAGTGGAAGATGTCAGCAAAGAGTGACAGTGGAGACATCTGAAAGCACTTGGGGAAGAGATAATAGTTTTCCCAATCTTCAGTTTCTAGACCAAATGACCCAGAGGTTTTGGCCCTGTACTGGTCAGGGAAAGACTGACCAGAACCAGCTGATAGCCTGACCACACTATTACATGTCAGGTGAGCTGAGAAGGATCTAGCCCTCATTGTAGCCCGTCCAACATACCCTAATCAGGTATGCCTGCAGTTAACCCAGTGTTTACTGTCTGATCCAGTCTTCTACAGACATAGACTTCTAGCTTGTTTTGTGATATCATGAACTGAACAACTCAGCTTAGTAAAAGATGCCTTGGTCATGTTTTTGTCTGAGGCTTGCAGGTGCAGTGAAGAAGACAACAGAGACCAAGAGAGAGTATGAGTGATTTATTTCTATGAGTAATAAAGAACAGGAGCCATTAAGTGCAAGGATATCAGCAGAAAAGTTTTCTAACTATTCCAAAAGATTCTCTTTATAAGGACAAGAATTATTACTACTATATAACGGACTAGACTTCTTTTCTTAAAAAAGACTGGTGAGAGCTTTTCGAGACTCCTGGGTTTCAGCGTCATACTTAAGTTATATCACGCTTTATTATGTCTTGGTTTTGGAAAGACAGGGACCAAAGAAAAAGGGAAACTTCCCTCGGGTTTTGTTATAATTCCAAAATTTAAAGAGAGGCCTTAGGCAACGATAAGGAGGGTAGGAATAACAGTTCTTTACTAGTTAGTCTAACAAGGTAAATTCACAATAATTACAATATTGACAACAAACAGAACTAGAGGAGAAAAAAAAAAAACCAAAACAACAAATCAGTCACAGTTCTTCCTCTGGTAACCCCCCCCCCCACTCTCCTCAGTACCGTCACAAGCAAATAGGCTAGCGGCAGCTCTAGGAGGGTGAGATAATTCCGAGGGTTCACAGTGGCTGGAGCTGTTGGAAAAGAGTGTCCCGGCTGGCAGGGGCTGTAGAAACAGCGTGGGGAGACCTCGAGCAGAACTGAAGAAACTGTGGGTGCAGGGCAGGGAGGAAACGGGTTCCCAGAGTCCGAGGTGAAGGGAATGGTGAGAGCTCTCCCCCTCGCCGAGACGAGCAGCCCTGGCCGTCTTCCCCAGAGCAGAGAAACTGCCCCCAGCGAAGTGGAATCAATGTCTCTGGGTAGCTGCTTCCTTTGTTTGTTCCCGAGCACCCATAAGTACCGAAAAGCACCCAGCCATTAGTTTCTTAGCAACTTCTGGGAAAAAATTCTATAAGAAATCAACCCAACCCCCAACATTATCCACCCCGAATTTTTTCCCACCCCAATATGTTACATCAAATTTAAACTTCAAAATTATGTACATACATGCAATACCTTAATTATATACATATATACATGCAGCTCCAGATACAGGCACAGTGTCATGAGTAGCTCACCCTAAAACAAGATCCCCTTGAGGTATGCATCGAGTCTCTCCATCTCTCAGCATGACCCACCAGGTGCAGCCTGGTCCATGAGCAAAGACAACTCCATGGATGGGCTTGTCTTTGCTGGAGGCAGAATTAACCCAAACCGTTTTTCCTAGCATACCTCTCATGTGTACCACTGGAACTTTATCTCCATCTGTTGTTCCCAAGGCTTCAGACTGGGCAGGGCCTGCTCGGTTAGTGGAACCTCGGGTGTTCACTAACCATGTAGCCTTTGCTAAATTAATCTCCCAGTTTTTGAAAGTCCCCCCACCAAGTGCCTTTAAGGTGGTTTTCAGCAGGCCATTGCACCGTTCAACTTTCCCAGCTGCTGGTGCATGGTAAGGAATATGGTACACCCACTCAATACCATGTTCTTTAGCCCAGGTGTTAATAAGGCTGTTTTTGAAATGAGTCCCATTGTCTGACTCAATCCTCTCAGGGGTACCATGCCTCCACAGGACCTGCTTTTCCAGGCCCAGGATGGTGTTCCGGGCAGTAGCATGAGGCACAGGGTAGGTCTCTAGCCATCCAGTGGTGGCTTCCACCATGGTCAGCACGTAGCGCTTGCCTTGGCGGGTTTGGGGCAGTGTGATGTAATCAATCTGCCAGGCCTCCCCATACTTGTACTACATTTGAAAAGGCACAAAGAGCCATGTACTGAAGCGTGCTCTGCCCCTTCAGATAGACCTACAACAGCATAGAAATTAGTGTGGTTTTCCTGTGTTATTGTTTAGGTGGTTGGCAATTGGGAATACTTTGTAGAGGAAAAATGTTTTGTCTGGCTCAGCTGTTAATATAAAGCATAAAGGTAGCACAAAGCACAACCTGAATTTTAAGCTGAGGAGGAAAAAGGTATTTAAGTTTCTATCAGGCAACACCAGGGCAAGAGAAGTGTAGTTTTACTTCATCTCACTTGACAGCCTTTGAAATCAGAAGCTGTGTATTTAGATAATGAGGCATATCACCAATTGCAACCAAGCCTTTCTTGCTGCAACTTCGTACAGATATAATTGTGCCACAAAGGTATGCTCTAATTATGCTAATCATGATGCCTTGGCATTCACTCAGAGGAGTCACTCTGTATTCATCGACTGCAAGAAAAGTGTCAGAACAGCATGCTGCTACTTGGCTACTTCCTTAATAGCCCACCAGCTTCTGTCAAAAGCTGAGTGTCCTGTTCCCAATGCAGCTTGTCTAATATGAGTTCTACAATTATTTTGTCAGTGTGATGGCTGAAGGGTGGTCTGCAAAGACCTTGGTGTTTTTCTAATTGTGGGTGGTATTTGGCAGACTCTAGAACACTAGAGGTGGATAGGTAATTTTTATCAGATTTTAAAGAGAAAGGGAAAAAAAAAAAGGATAAAAATTTTAATCAGGAAAGGATAAACCCCCCCCCAGAAAACCTTATAATTCATTGCATAGGAAAACCACTGAAACTGGTTGTCTGCTGTACAGTTGTGAAAAGTATTCTTATAAATATTCATAAGGGTACTAAACTCTTTGTAGTGAAATATCATTTCACCTGTCACAAAACAATGAAGTTCTTTAAAAAATTGGAGTATAGTATTAAATAGGAAATTACATCTGTTGCAGAATTCTAAAGCACAATATTCATAGGAGACAGGAGTGCATTTTAGATATTCCAGATAAAACAAATTTAAAATTAAAAGAAGGTAGTGATTTTCCAATATCTCAGTATTGTTTTCCAGCATTAGACGTTTTAAAAGTCTGATTTATGTATTACTGTATACCTATGCTGAGGATTAAAGCTCTTTTTAATGTGCTTCAAGAACTAATAACTTTTCCATAAAATCATATTACATTAAATCAATAATATTTATAGATTTCATAAATCTGTCAGTATTTTGGCTTGTCCTCATGTGAGATAGTATTAATCTTAAATTTTTGTGAAACAGCTTAATAAGCTTATCTTAACACAAGGCTGATTGTAAATGCAAATTTTACAGTAGATTGAATATTCCTTCAGAAGTTTGAAATAAAACTAGAGTAATACTATAGGGAAAGGAGAACCCATGGAACTTAAGGAAATCCTATTTTCCTCCAATTTTGTGCCTACATGAGATCAGAAAATACCTGGAGAATGGTGAGAAGGGAAACAAAGTAGAATCTGAGCTACTCTGAGAATTGGCTGCTTCGTGAAGAATTATTTCCATTTCTTCAGCCTCCCCTATTTTCAAAAATGAAAAAAATTTAGTCTTGCTGCAAAAAAGGAAGTTTTTTTTTTATGGTGGCTCAACTACATTTCTGACTATTTCCGTCTAGACTGCAGAATTTGCAAATATTTTTTGTAAAGTTGTAAAGGTTGGATGAAAATTCAGCTGGATACAGAGGATTTGATGCACTTGTGGTTTAATTCGAGATTTTTTTGGAAGAGTCAAAAGATTTCCAAACCAACTTGCAACACAACTTGCATGAGACAAAAGTGTATCGTTTCTCTTCATCCAGATGAATTTTCATCTAACCTTCAAAAGATTACAAAGAACACATAAAAATGTGGACATATTTATCTTCAAAACAGAAGTCTTCATTATTTATTTGAAAAATAATTTTTGGCCCAAATGAGAATATATTTTTTCCTTTTGTCTATGCAGATAAGTCAACTGTCAAGATAAATACTAAGAACACAGCAGAAAAACACGTTAATCCTCTACTTACTCATCTCTACAAGAGATTTAAATAGAAATTTATTATGGTATTGCTAGATTCTGAACAGGAGCCAAAGTAATTCTATAAAAGTGTTCTCTCTACATATTAACTACCATAAACATGCAGACATTCAATCCTATTTACTTATTTTATTTATTTATTTATTTACTCTCAAAATCTGAGAGGATCCTGAGAGGTTTTTGTAGGTTTTTGGTTTTTTTTTCAAAAACATAAAACAGAATAAAACTAATCATGAATCATTTTGAGTACTTGTTCTATTTAGTCAAATGTCAGAGATATTTCTGTGAGGGTATTTTACAGATTTTAGTTTTCCATCATTGTTTAGCCTCTTACTTGATTAGAAATTTTCAGTGCAAGAAGTAACCCCTAGTCAAATAAAGCAATTTTTTTTATATTTCATAATTTCTTCTGTCTTTAACTTAACCAGGTAACTTCTACAATGGTATGCATGGTATCAATTACAGAAAAAATGTAAATACAGCAGCATAAATGTTTTAATTAGTCACAAATCATATTTTTAGTCTATGAGAAAAAAGCAAGTTGGAGTCAAATTCTAATCAATGAATTTGAGATTTTTCCTTATGGTATGGAAAGACTTTTACTATGCTATGTTTTGTCTTGCACCAAATTTTTAACATTACCAAACATAAGCAGTTAGTGCATCATTACAACAACCCAAGATTATCCTGATGTTGGGATCAGAATTTGCTCAGTCTGCTTGATCTGAAGCAAATAAAAAATAGAAGCCTCGTGCTATGTCAGTATTGAGCCTGTCATACTTTTTGCTTAAGGCTTATATCTAGTATAAAATAAATAAATAAATAAAATTCATGGGTTTGCATAGAAGAATTGTGCTTTTAAAATCAAAGTAAAAATCAAATCAAAAGTCAAATATGTATAGTATTAAAAAAAAAAAAAAAAAAAAGGAAAAAGAAAAAGACACACCCCAACAGATTTTACCACATTTTACATTAAAATTATGAGGAATAGTCCTTTCTGTTTTTCAGTATGTCTCATGCATTCAGACTATTGAGAAACAGATGTCTTGTGTTCTTCCTTGAGTCCGCCTAGTCCCATAAAAATATAGTCCTATAAATATTCTCTATGTAAGTATCTTTTTTCTTGATTTTTTTTGTGTTTACTGTTACAATTGGTCACTAGTATGAATTTCACAAAACCTTAGTTAATGTTGTATTGCTTTTAAAGAGCAAAATTATTTGAGTGAATATTTGTAGAAGACCAAAGTACATCACCACTGTATATCATGCTGTAGAATATTTTCCTGCATTATTTTTCAAATCTGAGAGAAGTTGCACTGAGATTGTCAATAAACTATTATATTTATGAATTTTGTCCATTTCATCTGTACTTTCACTCAGCAGTATTTTTACAAAACTGTCTCTCATCTTCTCTGAGGAGTGTATAGTAAGAACAGTCCCTGTAGTCATTTTGGCTGCTGCTTCATGTTTAAGACAAATATAAGCATGCATCACAAACCTGTTACATGTAAATTGATATATAAGTGCTACAATAAATGTGTAATGTATTAAATAGACATGATTATTTCTCCAGTATAGCTTTGGGTTTTTTGACAACTTGTAGATAACTTCAGAATGAAGGTTCATAAGACAAATATTCCATAATTTCCAAATTTTTTCAGCAGGTTGCCTCCCTTTTTCTACAAATACATCACATAAGTCTGATGGTTATTGGTATAAGTGATCTAATCAAGGATGTCAATATTGGAGGCATGTTGGGTTGCTGTGATCATGCACTGGTGGAGCCTGCAATCCTGAGCGTATGGGTCAGGTAAGGCCTGAAGTCAGGACCCTGAACTTTTGGGAAAGAGAATTTCAGGTCTTCAGGAAGATAGTGGGATTCCCTGGGAGACTGCCCTCAGGGACAAGGGAGTGGAACAGTGCTGGCAGATCTCTGAGGAAATCTTGCATAGAGTGAAAGAGCTGACTCCATGCACGAGAAATTGGATATGGAAGGCAAGAGACCAGCATGGCTGAGCAGAGGCCTCTCTGTCAAAATAAAGGTGAAGAATCAAATGCATACACAGCTGAAGCTCAGACAGGGCACCTGGGAATTCTATAAAGATGAAGTTCAGTTTTGTAGGGATGGCAAGAGATACAGAGACTAACAGGAAGGGCTTCTACAGGCGTGTAAACCAGAGAAGGAAGGTCAAAGAAGGTGAATCGTCTCTGATAGCACTGGCAAACTGGTAACAACAGATAAGTAAAAGACTGAGGAACCCACCAAACTTTTTATCATAGTCTTCAATAACAACCTTTCTTACCACAACTATTAGATGAATAGATATCAGGATGGTGACTGGGGAAGCAAAGCCTCTCCCACTGTAACTAAAAGCTGGATTCATAGCCCCTTGAGAAATTTGAACTTACATAAGCTTCTGGGAACTGGTGAAATGCATCCCAAAGCCCTGAGTGAATTGGCTGATGTAGTTGCCAAGACACTCTCCATGATATTTGAAAAGTTATGGCAGTCAGGTGAAGTTCCAGGTGACTGGAAAAAAGCAGACATTCTACCCATCTTTAAAAAGGGTAGAAATGGAACGGATCCTCCTAGAAGCTGGGCTAAGGTTCATGGAGTATGGGAGATGATTTCGAGACAGCCAACACAGCTTCACCAGAGGAAGTCCTGCCTGATCAGTCCTGCCTTCTAGGATCAAGCAACTCCATCAGTGTACAAGGGAAGGATTACAGATGTCACTTATCTGGACCCTGTAAAACTTTTTAATGCTGTCCCCTACAACATCCTTCTCTCTGAGAGGGCTTTATTCAATGAGTGGACTGTTAGATAGATAAGGAGGTGGTCATACAGCCCCATCCAGATGGTGGTGGTCAATGGCTCCGAGTCCCAAATAAGTAGTGTCTTTCAGAGGTCTCTATTTAATAACTAATAACATAGTATGGAAGACTCAATTGTACCTTCAGTGAATAGCCACACCAGGTTGAGCAGTGTGGTTGACACACCTGAACAACAGGATATCCACAGGGACAAGGCCCACTATCAATGGGGATGAACAGACCCAGAGCAGCCCTGCCCAGAAGGTCTTGGGGGTGCTGGGGTGTGAGAGACTGGACATGCCCCAGCCATGGCACTGCCAGCCCAGAGAGAGAGCCAAACGTGTCCTGGGCTGCATCCAGAGCTCAGCAGGGCAGGGAGGGGATTCTGCCCCTCTGCTCTGCTCTGCTGAGACCCACCTGGAGCACTGCATCCAGAGATGGGGCCCAGCACAGAAAAGACATGGATCTGTAGGAACAAGTCCAGAGAAGGCTACCAAGATGATCAGAGGGATGGAGTACCTCAGGAAAGGCTGAGACAATTGGAATGGTTCAGCCTGAAATGAAAAGGTCATTATACAAGGGAATTTATACAAGCTATACTTAATAAGTGACAGGACAGGGCTTCCAACTGAAAGATAATAGGTTTAGATTAGATGTTAACAAGAAATTCTTTACTGTGAAGGTGATGGCTCACTGGAACATGTAGCCCAGAGAAGTTATGGATGCCCCATCTTTAGAAATGTTCAAGATCAGGCTGGATGGAGCTCTGAGCATCCTGGTCTAGTGGAACCCACAGGAGGAGGGTTGGAATAATATGATCTTCCCAGTCCCTTCCAATCCAACCCATTCTATGATTCTACAATACATATCAATGTTTCCAGAAGTCCCTGAGGCCATTCTTCTTGAAATTGCTCACTATAAAATTTTAAAAGATTTACCATCATAATCTCCTAATGCTCAGTCAGAGCCCCAAAGAAAAACTGTAGGTATGTCCCACAAAACTCATTCTGTCTAGATCCACAGTAATGTATCTTAACATGAATAGCTGTGTATAGACTGAACATTTCACCTGAAGTGATTGCTTCTGTATCATTAAAACCAGAACTTCACATGTATTTGTTTACTCTCACACTTCAAAGAAAGTGTTTGGAGTAATATGAAGGGATGCCCAAGGATATGTGTTCCAGGACACCTGGATGCACAAACTCTACAAGTCCCTTTATCCCTTAATTTAACAGCACGCTGTGAGTGCTTGCTGCCTTAACCCTTTTAAATGAGCAAGATATAGAAAACGAAAATAGAAATCGGTATATCTGATGTTTAAAAAAATAAGCTGAACTTTGATTGAAGTATGGTAAAATAGCTATTTCCAGTGTATGAGTTTTTCATTTTACTTAGCCTAGTATCTAGTAGCCACAACTGGGGGGAAAAAAGACATTGTTTTGAACGTAATTATCAAGAACTTTATTTACAGTACTATAAAATATCTTTTTTTTTTAATCTGGCCCGTCAGTAAGACTAATTGTTGTGTTCCAACAATCAGGATGCTTACATATTATGAAGATGAGGAAATATTTTTTCAGTAATAAATGAGATTAAATGTAGTTTTCTTTCCAGGAAAAGAAGTCAGTTGGGTAAGTGCCCTCAAGTTTATCTCAGTCTGAGTGCTTCTCTGTATGCAGCTGGTGTTCAAAGCCTCTAGAGACTGAAAGATAAGTCTTTCACACTCCCACTTCTCAATTACAATTAAATATATTCCTTATAGCATTCATTGAGCTATCCTCAACCGCTTTCTGTAGAAGTCAACTGGTGATTGACATGTAACCTACTGCAGGTTCAATTCAACTTCGTTCACATCTAGGTTTCAAATTATCACCTAAAATAAATGTCAGACACCTTTCGGAAAATCCTGTGAACATTTAAGGGCACAGAAATATTTTATTTTTATTCTCTTGAAAATTTAATGCCACTTTAAAGAAAAAAAGACTCCACAACTCCACGTGTATTGCTAATTTGAAACTCCTAGGTTTGTAATACAGCACGTCTTTAATTTCAATTTTCTGACAATAACTCTGCCATTCTCAGGAACTCCAGTTCAGATCCTTCTTCCAGTAACCTGGATCTGTAGATCAGAACATATAAAATAAGCTGAATTTGTTGAAAATCAGTTTTAAAGATAATCTTCCAACCCAAAAATTCAGGCAGATATTCTTTGGCTGTGGTTAAATCTAATTTACTATAATGTATTTGAAAACAATTTCTAGCAAGCTCAGCTCTGTGCTGTCTCTTATTGATGCCTGTGTCAGCAAGCATCTCTTACTTCCCATCCTCAGATTGGAACTGGAAGTCCCAGCCAAAAGGGGAAGTTTCCAGTCCCTCTTGACTCTCTATGCAAACTGATTTGCAAGACTTTCCCAGGGTATGGGAAAAATTCCTCCCTTTTTTTGAAAAAAGAGTAACACTTACTTTCTTAAAGAAACATGGATGTATTTTTTAACTGCAGATATCCAAATTTTAGCACTTACAAAATATAAGAACACCCTTTTTTTTTTTTTTACTGCCACATTAAAAAAGGAATTTTTTTTTTTTTTTAAATGATTGCAGGATATTAAGGGTCCTGAAGTCCTATAATGCTTTCAGGGTTCATTAAATTGTGAACAAACATTATCTTCAGTGTCACAGAATCTCAGCTCTATTCTGCACATACCACAAAAGCCGGAGCAAATAGCAGCAGACTGTCCAACTTCATACCACAAATTGTGATGACTGAGTCATCTTTGCTTGATGCCTAACCCCATATATGCTATCACAGCTATACATTTGTACAATGTGCAATTCAATTTACTAAACATGCATACTGTCCTTGAGACCTTGCTATAACTTACTGTCTATTTCCAAGCACTGCCATCTTTGCTGTTTAGACATATTTCACCGGCCCTGTAACCCTTGTCACAGAATTTCAAAGTTACTATGCAGTTGTCTAATTTTGGCTTGCACTAGAAATACAGATCTCAGGACACGGTTGCCACAATTACTCAGGGAAGTTCATTCCTATTTGAGAAAAGATTTTGGGCTTGAGAAAGCAATGTAACTAACAAAGGAGCTTCTCAGATGGCCAACAATAAGTTCTTGGCTTTATATTAGGGACCTTCAATGGAAAACTTTCCACAGACTTAAAGAATATGTGTGAGTTATAGACTATTTCAACCCTACCAAGTACAGCCTAGATGCTTGTCACATCAGTTGGTCTAAGTTCATACCTGCTATTCCAAGAAAAATGAGATAACACAATTAAGCAAGTGAATAAGGAAACAAAAGTCATGAAAGAGCAGAGACAAAGCAGCAGAGTAGATATGCTGCCTACACACAGTCTCCTACTTGGACATATGTGAACTTTTTTCAGTGTCAGGCAATCTTAGATTTGTGACCAAAGTATATTCTCCTAACAAATCTGTCTGAGTTTAAAAACAGCCTTTAACAAGGAAATAATCAGCAACTATAAGCAGAGCAGTTTCTTGACAATATATCCCTCACTAGGAAAGCTCACAGTAATGTTTTTCTGTTTGTTTTCTGCTATTCGGAATTTTATCCAGACTGAGCGATTTGAAAAGGCCTGCTGATGACTGGTTCCAAATTACTGAAATAGTAAATCCACTGTAAGTCACAGGCTCAGTTCCCTGCCTTTCAAGCATTTAATTCCCACCTTCAACATGATAAGTTTTTTATCTTCCTTTTTCCAAATTGCTAAAGTGGGTACATAAAATAATTGAATTTCATCATATTTACACACACACAAATATTCCTTTTTGGAAATATTTGAGCAAATTCCTCTTTTGTACTCATACATGACACAGAATTGAATGCATAATTTAGTACTTATTTTCAGAACAAATAGCCTGGAAAAATTGCATGCACAATTGATAGTAATTTGAGTGTGCAACCTGAGGTTGGAGCTTATTAACATATTCATTCTGCCTAAGATCTGTGTGCAAACTCAAGCCATGCTGTCTTTTAACAAAAATTGTACCAGGCAGCAGAAACAGCATGAACATTACATCAGTGCATGGTACAACTGAGAATGAAAGAGAATGAAGGAAGAGAACACAGTGAAGTGCAGATAATTATTTAAATTCACTATAAAACAAAGCCAAAAGCTTTTAAAAATATTTTATGGAAAACAGATTTTATTACCTTGATGAAGTTGTTGATTGGAGAGCCATAGCACGTTTAGGCTGTCTATCTTTACAAAAGTCATGGCATGGGCATTCCCCATGCCCACAGTTCATGGTGCAAATTTGGACACCCTTTAATATCAAACTTTATGATATTTATCCAAATACTATACAGTTCTGCATCCTGACTGTTGGTGAAGTAAGAGTTAAATCATCATCCAGAAAGAAAAATCACAAATGTTTGTTTCCTTTACAAGAAATCAGCACTGTAGAAATATAATAATGGACATCCTGATATAACATTGGCATACATGCACAGAATGAGAAAAGAGATCTGTCATACAGATCTCCTTAGAGAGAATTCCTTAGACAGCCGCTTGTCTTGTGTGAGGGCAATGGCATCATACAATTTTCTTAATTACTATCTATGAAATAAAGAGAGCATGGCAACAGAACATACATATGCAAAAAAGAATATAGTAACATTTACAAAATGTTCTTTGTATACTGACACAAGTACATAGGCAAAACCATAAAATCTTACACAAATAGTCAAAGAAACTGATAAAAGTATAAATTCACTATGAACCAAGGTTATGTATTTAATAGTACAGTTTTGCAGAGTATGTCTTTCAGCATTGATGCATTACATAAGAGGATTTGACAAGGTTACAATTTGTGTTACTAATGGAAATTCTTTTCAAGAATTAACCTTTAGGCTAAAAAGAATGACAGATATTCAAATATTCTCAAATGAGTATTTGAATTGAAAATTTCTATTCATTTTTGCTCCCCAACAGAACTTCTATCCTGCATTGCAGTGTGTCATACACACAATTGAATTCTTAACAGCTGCCATTCAAGGAAGATGCAGAGGACCATTTGAAAGTAATATTTTGCTCTGTGTGACATCTAATTTTTTTCTTCTCAGAAATCATAATTTTTTTACACATCTAGTAGTCTTCCTAACAGGAAACCAGCTCTGCCTGTCATTTTGATTGGGGAGGAACCTTGTTTTCCAGGTCACTGGCTTGAATTCTGGAAACAAGATATTCATGAGGGACCTGTGTGGGGAATTTACATCTCAGTGCAGAGTTTTCCTCTCCATTTGTCAACATACGAGGTCAGTGAGCTACTCTCTTGTCAGGGGGAAGATAATGGCTGCTGCATTGCCTCCCACTTATTACACACTCAGTGCATCTGACCTTCATGTGAGACCCCCAAAGCATTCTGATTTTTGGCTTTCCACATAACCTAACTCAAGCCCCTTTTCCCACGAACCTACAATCTGTGACTTTTAGTAACCCTCTTCTGTCTGCAATCATATTCTAACACACGAGTCCTATTGCTGCACATGCCTTTATTACACAAAACTATAGGATGCTTATATTTATTTTTATTTGGGTGAAGAGACAGAGTATTACTACACTAAAAACTGTAATATGCTCTTATTATTTGCTAACACTAACTTTAAACATTATTATATTACATCATTATTATATTACATCATTACATTATTAGTACCTCCATCTATTTTTCTCAACTCTTTAGAGTTTAAAAAAAGGTAATAGCATATGCTTTTATTCTGAGCTCCTGAATTTAGAAAGAAAACCCAAACCACCAAAACAAACTATATACTGGTTAATATAAATCTGTCACCCTCATATATACTGTTATGCTATCATGTTTTTCTAATGTTAAATATACAGCAAAGTCAGTGACTAAAAGTGTGGATAATAAACTTTTATTTTTCTAAGGCCATATCTAAACCATATCAAAGTAAAAAAAAAACATAAGACTGACCACAAGACTGCCATTTTATATTGCTTTGCTTTGCTTTGCTGGTTCTTAATTCATAGGTATTTTCAACATATTATGTGAGCTGCCATATAACCTGTACAATGACAATGAAGACTGGTTTGACCAATGCCATGAAAATGTCATTTTATGGTACCACAAAATGTACATTTAAGATTCAAGTGTCTCTACCACATGAAAGAGACATCAAGAGAAACTGGCTTGTGCACATATGTAAATGAACTAGTGAGAAGGTGGTTCTGTGGAGTAAAAGTAAATAAGCCTTCCTATACTGAGAATTGAAGGATTTTGATTAAAAACAAACTAATTTTTTTTCAAAATTTTATTTAAAAATTCAGACTTGATTGTGTCATTGTTCTAGTCAATATTGTTTCCCACTACACAGGACATTTGTGTCATTCACTGGAAAATGTTATGGTTAAGCAATTCATTTCATGCCAGTGCTCCGCTCCAGCACTCCATCAAAGGTTCTCCACATTCTTAGCATATATGACTCTCCAATTAGTCTGTCTTCAGAGTAAATAGTCCCATGTACTGGAGAAAAAGATTTTAAATTATGTATAAGCAGCAAGTGAGGAAATTAAGATGAATAGTTAAGTTTGGGGACAGAGAACTTATGCACACAACTTTTCCACTAATTTTTGGCTTTATAATGAAAACATTCAGAGAGCTAAGCACCAAATTTAAATAAATTAATGCATAAATAACTACTGTTATTTCTGCTATTAAGATTTTATAATTCTTTTATTAATTTTAAGAGCTCAGTCTGTTCTCCACAGCTACCTATTGGGAAATTGCCTTTTCGTAATTATCACACTAAATATTATCTAAGCTAGAAAACTGAGCCACAAAGGTCATTGCTCTGTGATGTTGTTAGGATGCTTCAATATGAGTCTTCGTAACAAAACCATTGCAGAAAACAGCAAAAAACAGCCTTATCCTAAAATGAAAGAGCAGACACATAGTTCAGGTTCAAAATCCAAAACCTTCTTTCCAATATGATTTGGCTTATCCAGTCTGGGACAAGAGTTAAGTAAAAAGACTCAATGTAGCACTGGCTGCAGGAAAATTTGGGATAGATTGAATGAAAAAGTACAGTATACAATACCAATTCTGATTCATGGTTGATTTCCAAAATCTATACCCACATCAATGTGGAAGAAAAACTCTTCATAGTCATAGTCACATTTTTTTCTCTTTCTTAGATTTGCTATCAGTTGTTCAATTTACAGAAATGTTTTTGAATTTGAAGGCTTTTCAAACTTAGAGTCTGAAGAGTGCATGACATTTACATTTCCAAAGAATATATAAGTAACCAATATAAGAGACAAATTTCATTGAAGAGAAATAGGTTTATCTGAAAGAAAAAAACCTACCAACACTATATTAACATTTCAACAAGAAATAGAATGTAACTTTGTAAGTCACTATAAAATTAAGATTGCTGTTTTGCATTTGAGAATATCAGTTCACTGCTTTATTTTCTTGCAATTATTTGAAAATAATCTGGATAACTTTACAATCAAGGTATTTCCTCTTGGCTCCCTGGTATACACCAGGCTGCCTGAGGAGATGATAGACATCCTAAGGTGTCCACAGCATAATCAGTCTGAAGAGCCTCCAGTATTAAAATTCTAACTAATGATAATCAAAAAGAAACAAAAACAATAACAAGATTGTGTAAAAAAGCCAGCAGATAAAAGGGCTACATCTGATTTAATGGAACAGGTAGATGATTTGTCTATCTGCTGCTAATATGTATCCCCAAGGTATGTGACTTTTACAGGAGACAAAGAGATTTCCCAGCTCTTCCTAGTACAAAATTGACTGAACTGTACTCAGAGAAGAAACTTGTGGGTATTCAGTAAAAACTGTTCATCCAGATGTAGGAGTAATCACATAGGACAGCATTTTGTTCATCCTTAAGACAGATGCTTCATATGTACCTTATAGCATTCAGGAAAGATGAAGCCTGCACATACTGCAGTGGACATGCACTGGCCAGAGAAGTTTTAAGAACTGGTCAAAAAACAGTTTTGAGAATATGATCCAGTTGAAGACTCTTGATGTGGAGACACTCCTCACCAGCCTGGTACACAGCCAACCATTTTTCTGTCTTTGAGATTTCATTCTCCATGCAAACATTTCCCTATGCCAATATAATATTTTTAACAGGCGCTGTCTGGATCTCTGTGCAACAGCAGATTTGACCAAATACTGAAAATAGTCCTGCTTCAAAGTGAAAAAATTTTTAATAATCTAGATCTATAATAATATAGCACCAACTAGGCAACAAGACAGGAAGTTGTAGCAGATTTCTGGTGATATGAATTGCAAGTCCTGCATTTCAATATAATATCACCGTGATGGAAGGGAAAAAGCAGTTAGACAAGAGAAGTCCTTTTTTTTCTGACAGTTTCATCTCAACCCCTTTCTTTAACACAGACCTGCAAACTTCAGACCAACCTTGGAGAGTATCACTTACAATACAACTTTTCTGAAACTGCTTTTCACACTAGAGTAGGGTTCAAACCACCCCCTAAAATTTTTTAAATTTCAAATTGAAATTAGATTCTCATCTTAGAAGAGATAAGAGAATAATTATTTCCCCCAAGGTCTGGATGACCATACTATGCCCAAGGAATTTCAGAAGGTACATGGAGTCTGTATAATTGGACAGGCATAGAATATATATACTTTGTTTCCTATTGTTTATCTTAATCTTTTGGGACATTTATAAAGCACTGAAGTCACATGAAGATCTGTTATGCTCCAGACACAAATGTACACCCCTTATAAAAGCATTCTCTGTGCCATAACTTGACAGGGCATTAGACAGTGATCCAGACACATATGAAAGCCACATTTATATTTCTGCATTACTTAGGAGGAAGACACCAATGCCATTGTCACTTGGCAAGAAAAAGAGCTCCTGGAAACCGAATTGTGTGAGCTTCTGAAGCCCTCTGGTGGGCTTTATTTAATTCTGTTTCTTACTATGATCTCCAAAGCAGAGTTACATCACCACCATGTTTATTTCAAACACTAAGATGGAATTTGTCCCAAAAAACCACAAGTTCCTTTGTCTTGGGATGTTCTGAAACTATGCTTCCCATGGTACACCAAAACTGGACCAAATGCCTACAAACTTAAGATTTCTGTAAAATTAAATGTTTTCCTTCATGTTTTTATGTATTATGAGGTCCATGATAACATGCGGGATAAGTATTGATGGTAAATGCACATGAAAAATAAAATGCACATGAAAAGTACATTGCTTATTACTTGCAATAAAACAACTCTGGCCAGCACAGTTGTACACGTATGAGCTACAGAGCTTGATCTAGCACTACAGAAGTTTCTTCCTATAATGAACAAATACATTGGAGAAAAATATCATTTGTCAGTTAGAACACAAAAAGCAGAAAGATTAGTCAAAACCACTGAGGATTTAAACAGAAGAAGTCTTATGTCTGCACAATACACATAAGCATGCATTATTGATAACTAATAAATTATTCCACTTTGGAGAAAGGAAAAGAAATGGACTGAAATAGAATGAGTTAATATTATGCATATGATAATAATTTTTAGAGATATTATTTCTATTTCATCATGTGATAGAGTAATTATAGAGTGTTACATTAAAAAACTTTTAAAAAAATACTTTTTTTCAAGAATCACTTATTTTAAGTGATTACCATGAAAAAAAAGAATGGTGTTGTAAAAACATGTCTTTTTTTCTTTTTTTCTCTGTCCCAGAAACAAATTAAGAGTAACTTCTCTCTACCATTCTCAAGTGGCTTTTAGAGCTCTGAAAACAACATATTAATGGTTTGATATTAATAAGATTATTCAACTGAAGGATCAGCAAGATAAATAGAAGATTAAATGCAAAAATCTGTTCCAGCAAAACCTTAAGTCTCCCATGCATTTTATAGCTTTATGCATTAATGCATTTTTAATACACCTCTTTCCTTTTGTGATTAGACTTGTCAGAACTGGAGCTCCAAGATCACTAACAACTCAGTAGGCCTATGACTGTTTTCCAGAACAAATCTTCCATGTGTGTAAAAAGAAAACCTGCTAGCTAAAGAAAAGCCATTGCATTATTGTGATGTATACCCTCTCTTTTTATATTTTATCATCCTATGGAGCACTGCAGTTTTCTAAAGAACTACTTACCTATATACTCATCTGTCATCCTGTTTTTCATCTTCCTAAGCATGCTAAACTAAGTGAATAGCAGTGAGGGTGCCCACTGTTTTAACATTCACCCGTGTTCATGCAGGAATGGAGGCCTTTCTGTTGTTTGGGTAACACAACAAGCAAGGATTTACTATCCAGAGCTCCTATTCATGCGTGACAATCACTGATTGTCTATCCAAACTGGCAACTTGTAGCCATGACAAATGACCTTCAAGAACATTTTCCTTTTTCCCATCCTTACTCATTCAGATACGTGACAATAGGACGTCTTCATAGTTCTTCAGCACATAGCTTGTTGCCCTTAAAATTAAAATATCCCATTGCCACATCAATGAACTTATTTCTATAAATGCATGGGAAAAAGCAATAATATTCACATTATCCTAGTCCTTCTTGGGCAGGGATGACTTACACATAAGGAGTTGTGTCTTCAAAAAAGATGGCAATAGCAGCTCATGAAATTTATTCCTGAAGGAAAAGTTGGTGTTGAAGCAGCTACAGAATCGTTTTTAGAAAATAAATCTGTAAGGATCTGATTCTTTTCCTGACACATTGGTATTAATCCCTAGGAAAAAGGAGTTGGTTTATGATGAGTTGTACACTTCTCAGACATTTAGATGAAATTCAGACTCACAGAAAATGCATAATACTATTTGCATTTCTTGTTTTACTGCCAGAAGGTATAAAAATCAGAATAAACTTTTAGTATTTTATGAAGGGTGTAACTCCTACTGCATTGGGCTGAAAGAGGGGTACTGAGGAGGGAAAACAGATGAAAATCTTCACAGAATGGTAAGGTTGATTTTCAAAACACTCAAGAATGTCCACCATTCCAATGATTCAACAAAAAATCAGAAAATACATTAGCTGGTTTTCTAGTTGTGAAAAAATCCCAACCTCTTAATGTTTACAGAATACCAATAATGTGCTATCTGTCCTGAAGAATGGGATCTGAAACATTCTCATTTTACTCAAAACTAAATTTACCAAAAATCAGAAGAAAAAGGCTCTCAGATCATAATGGGTTATTTTGTGTCAGCTTCTAAAACCACAATCCAAATAATTCCACTTATTTTTATGAGTTTAGGTGATACTATTGCTTCATGATAACTTTGCTGTAGTAAAAATGCAGTTTCTCTGTACCTTTTAGGTAACCGGCTAATTCTAAAACAGCACAAACTGCATAGGTGAAAATAGATATGATGATATCATTAATGTGTGCTTCATATTAATACAGGCAAAGAGAAAAACCTGTAGTTACTTGCCAAAGGAGAAAGCTAAGAAATTAGTTCTGAAATACACCTATATCACTTTTGCTCTCCTTTTACATTTTCTTTTGTGTACCAGAAAGGTATTCTTTGTACGGTAGGTGGTCATGTAAATAAAAAACAAAGAAAAAAGAAAAATTTGCAGATACAAATCAATATACATTATCAAAGTTTACAAAGGAATATATCATAGAGTATATCTAGTAAAGAGGCAATTAAATCTGTCCTAGCAGCCCTTGTCATAGAATCAAAGAATATTCTGAGTTGAAAGGGACCGACAAGGATCACAGAGTCCGACCCCCTGGCCCTGCATAGTGCCACCCCAAGGGTCACAAGATGTGCCTCACAGAATTGTCCAAATACTTCTGGCACTCTGTCAGGCAGGTGCTGTGACCACTTCCCCAGAGAGCCTGTTCCACTACCCAGCCACCCTCTGGGTGAAGAGCCTTTTCCTCATATCCAGCCTCAACATCCCCAGACACAACTCCAGGCCATTCCCTTGGGTCATCTCACTGGTCACTACAGATCAGAGATAGTGCCTGTCTTCCCCTCAAAAGGAAGTTGTAACTACAATGAGATCTCCCCTCAGTCTCCACCAGGCTGAACAGACCAAGTGACCTCAGCCACTCCTCATACAGTTTCCCCTCAAGGCCCTTCACCATTTCTGTTAGATGCTCTCTAACACGTTAATGTCTTTTATATCTTGTATTACATTTGATCCTACATCCTGTAGTTCAGTATATTACATATTTAGCCAGATGTGTTGTCTGTTTTCCTACAAAGAGCCACAAAACATAAAAAACAGACAAATTTTAATAACAAAATCAAGAGTATAGATTTTTATAAGGTTTCAAATGGTAAGAAAAGTACTCATTCTACAAAGTGTTCCAAGTCTTGAGAAGTAAAAGGGATAAAAATACATCATCATCAAGCAGTTGATATCTGTCATCAATAAAGTTACATTTAGATGCTCTTATCTCTCTGAATTTCAGTCAAGCATTTGCTGCAATTCTGTAAGAGAAATTATTAGTTAAGCAGAAGTGGAAGGAAAACAATAGAGAATGCTTATGAATGAGGGAGACAGTGACAGTTGCACTGAAAGCAGAAATAGAGAAGAGGAAATCCCTATTAAAGCATGGAAAAATATTTTAATTGGCAAAAAAGCTTCTAGGGACTTGATGTGGCCTGGTTTGAAATTTTGGGAAAATTCTAGCCACTCAGACCAGGAGAGGGAGCAGGAGGAAGAAGACAAATAATTTTTTTTTTTTTTAATTAAAAAACCCCAAACAAACAAAAAATCCAAAAACAAACAAAAAAATGAAACAAAAACAAAAGAACAAAAAAAAAACCCTACACAACAGAAAATTACTGAGCCAAAAGGGTAGTGCCCAAACCTATTTGAGGAATAGAATATATAAATTAAATCAAACCTGGGGAAACATATGATTCCAGAAAAAAAAAAAATTAAATCAGAAAATTTAGCATGCTCTTTCAGTAGTATGAGACCAGAGTGAAGTGACTGAAAGAGGACATTTGCAGTCTAAGAACCCATGCCTCATAGGAGAACAATATCCTGTGAACTGTGGTAAGAACAGAGGTAAAGATACTAGATTTTTATTTTGGCAAGTGTACTGAATGGCATCAAGATAAGATGAGAAATAGCTTCACAGTTCTGACATTTAAGAGAAAGAGAGAGATAAATTATGCTAAAAATGCTTGTCAGTTTTTGAATCCTTTACTACTTATCTTTTTAATATTTATAGCATCTAGATGTCTATTGCTGCAGTCAACCCATAAGTCTGAACGTATAATGTCTTTAACTTCATGCATACGTAGATATTTGTATGTTAGGGTTTTTTACTGACAAATAAAGGTAGATATTAAGTAAGTTAGCAAAACTACATTGAGAGGAGCTTTGGACTCCCTCAAAGGCAGAGGCCCCACAGAGAGACTTATTTGAGGGCTATGAAATCAGCAGCTGTATGAAGCTTTACATGGGAAAGTGGCAGATTCTGCCCCTGGGATGGGGCAACTCTGTACACAGAATTGTACATAGAGACTGGGGAATGAGGCTGCAGAGCAGTGCCATGCAAAGGGCCCTGGGGCTCTGGTCCAGGGCAAGTTCAACATGAGCCAGCAGTGCCCTGGCAGCCAGGAGGGCCAACCCTGTCCTGGGGACATCAGGGACAGCATGGCCAGCTGGGCAAGGGAGGGGATTGTCCTGCTGTGCTCTGAGCTGGGGCAGCCTCAGCTCCAGTGCTGGGGCCAGGTCTGGGTGCCACAATATAAGACATTAAACTACTAGAGAGAGTCCAAAAGAGGGCAACAAAGATGGAGAAAGGCTTGAGGGGAAGCCATAGGAGGAGCAGCTGAGGTCACTTGGTCTGTTCAGCCTGGAGGAGACTGAGGGGAGAGCTCACTGCAGTTACAACATTCTTCTGAGGGGAAGAGGATCTCTGCTCAATGTGACTGGTGACATGACCCAAAGGAATTACCTGAAGCTGAATCAGGGAGCGAGGGAATTTGGTGGATGGGCATGGACAAGGAGAGTGGCTAGCTTGAATATCAGGAAAAGGTTCTTCACACAGAAGGTGGCTGGGCTTTGGAACAAGCTCCCTGGGGAAGTGGTCACAGCACCACACCTGACAGAGTTCAAGAAGCATTTGATATTGCTCTCTTATGCTGTTCCTGGTGTGTCCTGTGAAGGACCAGGAGTTGGACTTGATGATCCTTGTGGGTCCCTTCCAACTCAGGACATTCTATAATTCCATGAAGTCAACCAGTCAGTGCTTTTACAGGGGGAGTAAATGTCTATATAACGGAACAAACCCAAAAACTTGGTGAATTTGGAAGTAGACATTTTTTCCACATTTTCTGGCCCTGCTTAATCTATTCTACAGCTGCAAAATACTGGTTTTCCGATGTGCAAAGTATATGTGTTCATAAAAATGAGTCCTGAAAGATTCATATTAATGGCAACTGACATAGTTAAATGAGAGTTGTTGATACTTTCTTGCCAACAATAATTAATAAGAATTACTGGAAAATAAGGTCTGTTACCAATAAAATTGTAGGAAATTTCATTTGTACTATTGAACATAAAACATACTGGTATCATTTTTATGCCATCTTTACTCCCTCTGTGATAATTTAGAACTTGTTAGAGCTTTTTGATTCAAGGAAGCCTTTTTTTCAATCATCTTTTAGCTTCAAACAAAACATCTTTTTTTTTTTTTTTCTCTTGATATAGAATAATTATAAAAGTAGTGATTTTGGAGAGATTCAAATTATAAAATGAGATTATTTACACAGCACACTTTATTTTAGATAAATAATATTTAGTAATAGTGATTAGTCTATATTAAGACTAAAATAGCTCTGACATTTCATTTTAAGAGAAAAAAATTTTCAAAAGAAAGAAGAAAACTACTTTGAATCACAAAATTCTGCCTCTTCTCAAATTATCACAGCAGGGTAAAGATGCTCTTGCCCAAAGCTAGCAGGACACCCTTAGTCAATTTTCTACAGGGAGAGAACAAAGCAGCATGTGCTCACACACACACATATTCTTAAAAGTGTTAGTTTGTGATGGTGAGAGACTTCATAACACATTAGTAGTCTCATGAGCCATTGAGTCCTGGGGATTGGTAAATGGACTCTGAAGCCCTCCACTACTAAATTCATGTTAGGAGCAGCTTTTGTTTCTCAGGACAAGACATCTTACCATCCAATGACTGTGTGGTCAACTGTGTGAAATGCATTGGTGGCCTCAGTTCAGATCCTAGCGGACAAGTAATTACTGCTGCAGTTGACCTGCAGGCTCTTTTTCACTCCGTTACACAGGTACAAACAAGTAACTCCAAGTGAAATGAGCTAGTGTAAATGCAATTAGATTCTGGCTCTTTAGTGGCTTGTTGCAAGTCAGCGTGCCAAGCTTCATGCAGTTGTGTCAGCCTAACCATCTCCCACATTAAGCAAAGTCCAACACAACTAAGGACATCCAGAGTGTTATGCAGAATTTACATAGATTGAAATCTCACTATAGAGGTACAGGACCATTTAGGAAAAGTCTTCAGTCTACAATATGTAATGAGGATGATGGTGATTAACATCAACTATTTAGTGTAAATTGTTAAGAAGAATATAATAAAATCTAAATTGATATTGATAGTTCTGAATTCAGAATATTTTAAGAGGCACTGAACTTTCACTGTGAAGAAATCAACATCTTAATTCACGTATAAGATATGGTGCATGAGATTAAAAATACCTTTAAAATAACAGAAAAAACTGACATATTTTTGTCATATTTTTTGTGATTTGAGTATGCACGAATGTTGTCAGTGGCATATGCATGAATAAATTCTCACCCATATAAATATAGTTTGAAATACTACCCCCCTGAGTAGACATGGATTTATGTAGCTTTTGAAATATAA
Source organism: Certhia americana (assembly GCA_018697195.1). Lineage (NCBI taxonomy): Eukaryota > Metazoa > Chordata > Aves > Passeriformes > Certhiidae > Certhia > Certhia americana. The sequence continues at coordinate 15,115,488 of CM031878.1, forward strand.
CTTTAATATTTTCAGAAATCAAAATTAATTTCTTACCTATCAAAGCATAGATGTAATTACGAAAAGCTAGTTAATTAATTTAATTGAGGCAAATCCAATGAGTTACAAAAGATGCAATGTAAAGCAAAGAATATAAATCAAGAAATCTTCTCTTATCTTCCTAATTCCAGAGACCATTAGTGTAAATAAAAGCAGGGTATTCCTAAGTAATCTGAATAAGAAGGTCCTGGTAGAAGGAGTTTTCCAGTTAATGTGTTCAGATTTGTCAAAACCAAATGAACAATTTTCAGGGGAAGCCTGAAGACAAGAATCCAGACCTGAGGCAACAGCTGAGAACTTGGCTTCAAATATTTTCTCTCTTTGATGAAAATTACATACCCGAACCTATGCTCCCCATGCAAAATGAAAACAAATACCGGGTTTTAACTCAGTTTCCTCCTTTTGGTACTACTCTCTTTCCAGAAAACAGGTGAAAGAACAGGGAATCAGAGCTTAGTCTCCCAAGGACAGGTAAGAATATGAATGGCCATTGGTGTAATTCCTGCATTCATACTTATTTTCTACCTACCTCTCTTTTTTAAACTACTAATGCCACCATTTTGTAAGGTTTTCAACTTCTCCATCCTGTGGGATTGAAACATTTTTCATCATGGAACATGTTCATGGGATGAGAAAGTGTGTTCTGCTTGCCAGCCACAAAAGGTACAGAGACTTGGCCACAGGTAGCACAAGCTGCTGCACCAAGGCATGCATGGAGGTGAATGTGCTAAAATGCAGTGAGTGCCTTCAGTGTCTTTGCTAATAGAAGTTTAAATCTCTAGCTTGACATTATTTGAATGTAGTTCTCTGTGGTTTAATTACTACCATTATTATTATAGATACAGTAGTAATTATCTCTTCTTAATGTCTCATCATGTTTTGATCAATTCACATAAAAGTTTACTGTAAATATACGGTTAGGTAACATTAAAGAAAGCATGTAATTATGGAATATATAATCAAATACCTTCTAAACAGTTGTATATTTTCCAACAATTAAATGCTTTTAAAAAAAATAATTAATTGGTTTTTAATAGGCAATATTCAGCTTTTGAAGCAATGAATATATAAAGCTTTATTTGTTGACCTCAAATTACTTTACTCCAGTTATATTGATAACATCTAGGTTTCTCAAAAACCTGCTGGCACAAAATCTTTTCAGCTTTATTAATGATTCAGATGGCAGTTTCTGAAGAGACAAGTTCCCACAGAGAAGGAGCACTTGATTAATGACCTGGAAACACTTTTCCTTTTCAGCTGATTAAATAAAATTGACTGGATTTTTACATTTTTATAATAAAATGACCCGCAGGGCTGAGATGACACAGTGAAAGCAGCATGTTCACTCTTCAACAGATTTTTATTTTGTCACTTGTAAAAATGAAAGGGCTAACCACCCAAGCAGAAAAATGCACTTTATCACTGTCCACTGCCGACATGCTGACAATTGCTGCATACAAATACAAAAACACGGAGGAAACTAGGCTGTGTTTACACTCAGCCTGATTTTGTCTAATGATGACAAAAGGTCTATCACTTCTCAGGGTTGGAGTGATACTATTTAATTATTATGCAAAATAGACTTATAACACTACTGGCAATCATAAAAGGCTTTATAATATGGTCACTTAGAAGTGATACCAAATATCATTCCAGAAATTTACATATAACAAGATCTTTAGTTTTCTGAAGCAAGACGGTAGCTATTGTTAAACAACAAAATGAAAATCTAATGCAATTGCCAGCTAAAATATTTGGAGAGATTGTGCTGGCCATCACAGAATCCTACCAAAACATAATTTTTAACAATGGAAAAAACCACATGAAAATCTTGTCTCTAAGCACACACTTGCACATACAAGGACATACAAGGCTGCTATATGCCAAGCCATAGCAGTAGCAGTCTGCCTGAGTACACTTCAGCTTAAGACTTCCATTCATCTCTTCTGGGTTTTTTGTTTTGTTGTTTCTTTCTTTGACCCTGCCCTTTTCATACAAGCACCCAGCCTGATAAAACAATCAATAATTTCAGTCTGAGTAAGTAATCAAAAGTGTTTTGTGCTCTCTTAAAAGCTGTTTGTTTGTCTTCCTAGTATTAAACTGTGTCAATATCAGTAATCCCTTGTGGGTTCAGTGGGCTGATATAAAAGATCTATATCTCATATGAAATCTTATATTAAATCTCTCCCCTTGAAAACAGAGCTACTTTATCCTGACTGCTGGGAACAGACCATGGTTGGCCTTAATACTTTAATCAAGCCCAAATATTGGCTGAGAGTTTTAAATGGACTGAGGCAAATGTGCAGCAATAAAATGTTGAACAAATGAACAAAACAATTGTTAAACGCTGTCAAGTTATCATATCCATAAGACTCGACATTGCAGTGAGCCTGGAGGAACATGTAAGGATTGCAAAAAATATAGTGTTTCCAAATCTACCCAGGACTGTCTGGATTATTGTACACATGCAGTCTGTGTGTAGCTTCTTTCTCAAATTTCATATTAGGTGTTAAGAATTTAGTGATATCTTTTAAAAATTATTTCTCCTGAAGGGGATGCATTGTATCACTCATCAGACATCTGTTCTGTGTCTGAATATCAGAGAGGCTTACAGTCTTTGAACCTGCAAAGGAGGGAGCATGAACTTTCCATTACCAAGTTGGACCACCACTAATAATGTCTTACAACTCACTGGTTAATTGTAACACATAAACATGTGTGGTTTTAAAAATGCTGATGTTTCTTTGCTTTCCACTTGGGTGGTGGTGTAAGCTTAGTCGAAGAAATTGGTAGAACCAGTGCACTCATAAAAGAGCTGCAAAGAGTAGCATAATTAAAATGATTTTTGACATCTATTCATTAAGACTTAGGACTTCTAACATATGTGTCACTTTTGTACCAGGGCAATTTGCATATTTAAGACAATAATTCTAGTATTTTGTAAAATTGAGTTTTTACCCTTTTGATTTTTAAACAGATAAGAGAATAGCCACTCTGGCAATGACTTGACCTAGTTTGTTTTTATTTCAACTAGAAAGTTAAGGAAGTGTAATGAAAGATAACAGAGATAGAGATAGAGATAGAGATAGAGATAGAGATAGAGATAGAGATAGAGATAGAGATGTGTAAGATTAAAGTTTGACTGGTATTTATAAACAAAGTTTATTCAGTTTGAAATACAAAGGTTGGATAAACCAGTTTTTGAAAGGTCACAAAAGGTCATGCTCTCTTTAAAACAAATCTCCATCAAAATAAAATAGCAAATAATGTAAAGAAGCAGAAATTGAAGTGTTGATTCTTTTAAGCCTGGAGAGATGGGCATTAACATATGTATAAACTAGAATTACTAGAATGAATAAAAGTCAGAATGACAGAATTCTCATCTGCTAAACCCCTTCCCATGCAGCCACACTGGCAATTATGAGTAAAAGGAAGCAAAAACAGTGGGGACATAGAAAACATAAACTTCCTTCAATTAGCTTATTTTTCATTATGAATTAAAATAATCATGGTAGTGCTGTGAAAAATAGTGCTTAAAATTACTCCTCACTATTTAGGGTGAGGGAAACCCTAAATAGGATAAACCAGACAAAATGTCAGGTTGGATATGAAATGACAAAGAGAGAGAACCATCTACCATAGTCAGATACTGCTGTTGCATCAACCCATATATTTCCACTCATGGCCATTGGTCTTGATAAACCAAAGGAAAGGCATTGAGGCAGGAAATGAAAAATAAGCTTTAACTGAAACCTCTGATGAACGCAGAGGAAGAAATATTTCTTTGCAAGTACAGACTTCCAGAAATAAAGTTTTGTGTTCCTAACACCACATAAATCACGTCCTACCAATGGAACATACTGGGAATTGTTCCTCAACTGTAGGTGCATGGCAAGAGAGCCTAACCATGGAAACTCAATCTTTCAACATCAAAATGTAGGGGCTGATATTTGCACACTGCAAGTGCAAACTGTGATCCTTAATTTCCCTTAGTAACCAAAGAGATAATTGTTAATTTAATCAAATGGAGGGAAACAAGGCATTGCACTTGGTATGAATAATCACTTTCACAAGAGCAGACTGTGAAATAACTGGCCAGATGTCAGATCTGCAGAAAAGGATTTAATGGTTAATGTGAGTCAACAGTTTTCATGGCATTGCTCTTAAGGCAGACTTTCTGTGATAAACAGGATTTTTATGACCTTCAATATCCCTTTCAACTCAAACCATTCAATGTGGCCTTTAAAAAAAGGAATGTATTTTGGGATTCAGATTTGCCATATCAAGAGAAACATGCTCAAATGGAAAAAATCTAGAGAATGGCAGCATGAATCATCAGAGAGCTGGTAAAATGGTCTTGGAAGGGAAGAGCTGAGAATAAAACTGTTTAGTCTAGGAAAGAAAAACACAGTGACACAGTGGTTTCTGCATTTTTAAATATATTCCATAGTTGTTGCAAACCAGAATAAGTTATTCCATATGGGGCAAGGTAGGAGAAAAATAGGCTGACTACCAGGAAATACTTTCTAACCGTGAAATTAGCAAAGGGAATGGATGAGATGTCTGTATCTCATACCAAGCTATTGGTATCTCCTCTATGAGAGGACAATATTTTCTTTAAGGAAAAATTAAACAAATGTCCAAATTTAATATTAGACTAAAATAATGAATCCTCTTCCAATGTGCAATCAAAGGGGACAGTTGTATCTATCTGATTTTTGGAATACAACCTACTTAGGTAGAACTTTTTCTTGCCTAAGGAATAAGTCAGATTTTGCAGTGATTTCAAAAATGTGAAGCACAAAATCAATTCTTTTAATACAATGAAACCCAATTTTAAAATTAGCTATATTTCTCCTTCTTAGTCCAAAAGGCTTTGTTAAAGAAGAAAAGTGTTAAGTGAATAAAATCACACAATTCACAAAATAACAGAATCACAGAATGTGTCTGGTTGGAAGGGACTGCTGTGGAACTCTGGGTCCTCTGGTCCAAACTACCTGTTCACACAGGTAGTTCTGTCCAAGCTACCTAGAGCACAGAGCACAGGATTGTGTCCAGATGGTCCTTGAATATCTCCAGAGAGGGAGATTCCCCTCATCTCTGGCAATCTGTTGCAGTGCACAATCACTCACACAGTAAAGTTCTTCATGTTCACATGGAACTTCCTGTGCATCACTTAACTGCCTGTTGCCTCAGCACCACAGAGCAGAACCTGCCTTCTCTGCAGACTCTGGCAGATGCTGATGAGGTCCCCTCTCAGACACCTCCAGGCTGAACAGGCCCAGCTCTTTCAGCCTTTCCCTGTAATAGCCATGCTCCAGTTCCTTAATTCTATCTGTTACACTGATCCCAGAACTGGGCACAGCACTCAGATATGGCCTCACCAGGACTGACTAGAGAGGAAGGATCGCCTCCCTGGTTTGCTGACAGTGTTCTCTAATATCCTCCAGGATACCATTGTCAAAAATCAAACTCATGGAGAGTTTGTTGTCCAAGGTCCTTCTCTGCTCAGCTGCTTTCTATCAGGTCACTCCAATTCTGTACTGATGCATCTAAGATTTTGAGAAAATCAGAAAATAAAAACACAATTAGAATCTTAATGGTTTTGATCCTATGTTTTTTATCTATGAAGTTTTCCTTCTACTTTCTGTACTCAGTCTTAAAAACACCGAACAGAAATTCTCTTATTGAGGCATTCTAATATTGCACAGGCCTATATTACTCTACAGTTAGTCTGTAGAAACTACAGAAAACTGGGTAATTCCATTGTCATTTACAATAAATATTCAATGCAGAGATAATTTCTGGTAATTGTCATCAGCATTTGTGCCAAAACTCCACTCATTCAATGAATACTAATTTAGTCTGTCTAAATTGTCAAGTAATATTTAGGCTGGAACACTTAAAGAGCAATTGAATACATAATTTCAATTGATTTCACATTGCCATTTCACTGCATCTTTCAAGAGGACATGCATCTTTGAAACAGATCAGAATGAGTACCATGAAATTTGTTGTTTTATTATAATCTGCTGAATTTTTTTCCAGTAAGTTCTTCAATAAAGCATGATAAATACAAAACACTTCAGAAAGTCTTACTGATTTTTCTTTTTTATTAAATTAATTAAAAACTTTTTAATGAATAGGATAATATTTTTTTTTGAGTATGTAGAACATTGAAAAAACAGAAATCCTATCAAGTAACCAAAAGGGAAGAAGTGAATCCTTTCCAGCCTCGGTTTTTTATTCAAGTTTTTGCTTGAGATCAGTTTTTCATCCATATTTCAGGTTTTAATATTTGACCTATCAGTATTTGGGGAGAAACGCAAGATATAATGAGCAACAAGTTTAGTCTTGCAACATAGCATTAAACATCAGAAGCATTAAACATCTGTTATAAATTCTCTACAGACTATTAACTTGACTAGGATCACTGTTCCTAGTGTTCACCTGCTAAAAGAGAGAAGAAAAATCATGCAAGCTTTCCCAATCAAGTTCACTACTGGTTACTCCTGGCTGCCTTGTGTAATTACCACAGCCTAAATCATGACTGAATTGGACACAAAGAATTGTCAGTTCTGGTGTATTGAGTCTGTTTGGCTTATTCAGAATGTGTTCAGAATATCAGATTTAATTTGGTTATTGACCACTATACATATATTTGAACAAATATTTTGAGAAAAAAAGCCCAGCCCTGGCCAGTGTAAGAGGATTTTTAAATTTTTTTTTTTTTTTTTTTTTTTTTTTTTTTTTTTTTTTTTTATCATCACAATATAGTCAAAATACATTCAGTGGATGAAATAGAAACATTTTCCTTTTAAGATCCCCCATGTTTCATATATGGACTTAAAAGAATGCAGAACTAAGGCAAAGTATTGCTCCCTGAGTATTTTATATCTCTTCATCAAGAATCAGAGATTTCACTCCAAATCACAAGTCTTCATTAAGTGAATTGTCCAGCTCCTCCATGATGCTTGATTTATTGTAACACTGGAATGAAAAAAGAGAAGTCAAAATAAAATGCAAGAGAAACTAAGCAAGTATTCTTTAATCTGTCCTTTTAAGGAAATTGTGACAAAAGACAAATGTCGTCAAAGATTCAGATACCTTCAAATACAAGAAGTACCTCTATTCTGCTAACTCAGTGTTTTAGCAGCCTGCAATCAATTTAAAGCTTTCTAACTCGGCATTCTAGTTTTCATGCAGAAGTTTATGACATTAAAAAATCATTTTTCTGTCTACATAACAGAATCCCTCTGAAAATGCAGTATGAAAACGGTGTATGACCTCATTCAGGATAGAGTAGGTGACAAGGACAGTAGAGGATGGTATTGTAAGGGCCATTGTAAGGTCCCTTTATTATAGTATGAACAAAGAAATACCTAACTTTGAATTGAGTTTTGTCCTTTTTACTCTCTTATGAAGAGAAGTTCTCTGAGACCCTTCACCTTTAGTTCTGTATTTCAAAGTGTTTTCTAACTTAGGAAATCTGGTATTCTTATCGTTTAAGCAAAACAAACAGTACAATTTCAAGGACTGTAAATATCAACCAGTTCAAACCTTAAACATAAGAAATAGCTTAAGGGATCATTTTGCATGTGAAAGTAGATTTTCAACAGAAATTCTTTGCCTCTGATAATATTTCAGCTATGTAGTTGTATAAACCAGGACTATATAGGTCTGGAAATGCATTGCCTAGCTCAGCACTGCAGTCATATAAATGACTCCTTGGTGGATTAAGCTTTCCATATTAGCAAACAGTAAAACATGCAGCACCTACAATTCATCTGTCCCTAAGGGTTTTAATATTTTTCAATGGTCATTATCTGAGATGGCTTCCAACAATTTGCAAATACATATTTTAGTAGGTTAAGATTTTCAGTTTTCAGTTTCTGTTTGTCAATAATTTGCACTGCAAGCTATTACTCCATTGTGCCTCAGCCTTTCCTGCATTTTTAGCAGAGGTATTCTAAGCATCTGACAACAACCAGCGACAACTAAACAGACTGGATAAACTAATCCCATCTTCCCAAGAGCCTTCTACCAATGGGGTGGTTTCCTCTGACTTTATTTTTGGAGGGGAAAGTTGCTGCCTTCCAATTTACTTTGCTTCAGCTGAGCTCTCAGAAACTATCATGGACTCTAGCACAGACAGTTTGAGGAGAACTGAATAAGGATATTGCTATTTTCTAGCTTTCATTGCCATGGACCTGTGTGAAAATTCCCTTAAATGGATACCCTGGGGGAGAGAGAACTGTGTTAATTTTGTAGTGAATTTGCCTGTGAAAGCAATGTTAGGACAAGTAATACCATACTTACTTACTTGCTGTTTTTCAAGAACTGTCAGGTATCAATGCATACATCATCCCTCAGGGCACAGTGTAAAGCATCACCAAGGGAGCATCTGAAATTTTTATACCTGAGAGTTACTTTGCCCTAGATTTCTTCTCTTCAGAGAAAAGCCTGAAATATCATTAATTTTCTAAATAGATGTAACTGTACTATGTTTAGTATAATTGAGTATGCTTAAAGAAATTTCCAAGTTATCACATAAGTATTTCTTGCTAACACACTTTAAGTCTCTTAAACTCCACTGTTATGGACAAAGTAATAGGAAAATATAAGAGGAATTTCCTATAGAAGGCTTTTTATACACAAAACCCTGGCTTATTGTTAACAGTATGCTGCTTCTCTTATGGCTTTTTTTGAACTCCATTTACTTGACTAGAGGAAAATATCATCATTTTACTTTGGAATTGTATCAGTCCATATCCTGGTGAGTTTATGCACAAAAATTGAGATCCACCCATCCTGATATACCAAAACATCAATTTTCTAAGATGCCCAGTACTTTCCCTGTGAAAACATAAATAGACACTCCTCATTTTACAGAATAAGCAGAAACCAAGAACTGTTTTCTTTTCCACTCCTTAAACTGCCTACAAAATCCCGGCAGTTCTAAAAATTTATATTAATTTTCAGTACATATCTATGATCATTTGATCCAGCAGCTGACATATAAATTTTCTGAGGTGTAGATAATTTGAAAAAAATAGTTATTACTTTTATAATGACAAAACTTTTACTTTGTCTTAAATGCCATTTATTTAAAGTTTTAAGATATTGGGACACTTTTATGGTATGTTTGGCTAAGAACTTTATGTGTTGCACTAGACATTTTATTAGAGCTAAGAAAAGACACATTTTATCTTGCTCATGAAACAAAAATAGTTAAGAAAATAAGATTAAGGGATCTTTCAAAATAAAACAGAAATTGATTTTATTTCCATATCTTTTATTCTTTTCCTTAAAATTGCGTATATTTAAATGTCATTTAGGAATTGTACTTTGTTGTGAGAAATTTAGCATCTTCAATTAAAAATGTAAAAACAAACCAAAAAAACCCAAAACCAATAAAATTGCATTCATAAAATGAATTGCATTCCATCCAGCAAAAAAGAATTCCAGATTTAGTGCAAAACCAGAGTTGATTACCAAAAGGATTTGCTTTGATTAACATACCTGATCACAAAAATGGTTCTATTCATGCTGCAATATCCAGTTGTCAGCACTGTGCTCAAGGAGACTGGAGTATGTTTTAATTGCTGTGAGGTTCTTCCTCAACCAAATAGAAGGCATAGCTCTGACAGCCAGGCTCACGTTTTAGCTTAAACCTAGTCTGTACATGCACACATATGACTCAGGAAGCAACATTCACACATGACCAGCTAGACACAATTTCAAGTCTGAAATGTGGAGGACAGCACCAGTAGTAGTGACTCTGAAGGTGGAAATATATCCTCACAACACCGTATGAAGATAAGCTTGGTAAACCAGGAAGAAAAATGAAATATTTTGTCCCATGGATATTTGTAAACACACCTTGTGACATACAGACATGTTCATGCAGACAGTCACAGTCACAATTGATTAACTTTCCATATACTAATCTGTAACTGTAAATATACATGTTAATATAATATTAATATAAATATAAAACAATTTTTAAATATATTGAAAATCTTCAGTCTCACTTTATAAACACATTTTAGGAATATCAATTTATATCTTGAAGAAAAATAAGTCATGCAATCTACTGCGGGATGTTTTGCATCACTCACTACTGGGTAACCAGGGTCATTTTAAATGAGAAAAATAAGTTTGTCTGTGCATGTACAAAGCATGACTTTTCCTGGTTACCTGCAGTAGATTTTTAGGTAGACAAAAGCATTTTATAACAGTGGAAAAACAGGAACAAATAATTCTAGCATTTTCATATGAAATAGATGATGGTAGCTATAGAACAGAAATATATTTGCTAGTACAGATTTAATAAGTAAAAAATATCTTTAATGAGAAGTATACATAAAAACATTCTTTGAATTCAGACAAAATAGGGTGAAAGAAAAAATTCTGGAGCTCTTAGTGAAATAAACAGCTGATCTGGGGACTTGTAACTCCCTAAAATTTGGTGAAACATTTAATTTTTAAAACTGAAGTTTTCTGATGCCTTATTATTACAATTACCCAATTTTGCATTTTTGGCTATAAGATTTTCCACATCATTTAGATATCTCAAGCCAGATATTACAGTAAAAAACTTCAGTCAGGCTTGTACAGACAAAACATTATTACGTGTTTCAAATCTACTTTTTTTTTTCATTTTTTGAACTTCTTAATATTCCAGAAAATTAGAAGGATGGATATATTTGCTATTTTTGGCAAACTCATAATTTACAAATATCTTGGTCATAGCTGGTGCAAGGAATTTCAGACATTATATTTCAACAGCTTCCATGTGCTGTGAGTCCTGGGCTAGAGCAGGGCCTTTCAGGAGAAGAATGTCTGTTAGACAAGGAATTCACCTATCTTAGTAACCTGTTTCCAAAGATTAAAATGAACATTCAGGAGAGAACTGTAACAAGTCCGGGACTTTTTCTTCCAGTTGTGGAGCAAAACTACACATATCTGAGATGCATCAGTGAAGCTTATTGTTCTCAGTCTGGTGGGACAGGATACTATGGAAACAATAATGCTAGCACTAAGATTCAGTATCAATATCTCTTCACTGTTCTGTGTGTCCCTTTAGTTCATTTTCCTGGAGGCAATTAAAGACAATATATTCTTCACTGAGAATGAAATTGAATAATGAAAGCATATGAAAGGAGTTCAGGAAAAAAAAAAAAATTTATTTTTTTCTGAATGCTACTTTTCCAGAAAATTTGTTTGTTTGCATTAGTGAAAGGAGCAATCCTTGTTTAACACAGAAGTTAAATACAGCAGTATTGATAAAACACATACCAACTGTACTGGCACAAAGATACATACTTCTTTATCCTGATCTTCAGTTTAGAGTTGGCATAAAAAAGCCCACGGATATAAAAGAATGTTGTTCATTCCTAATCAAAACAACTATTTATTAGGATTAAAGTTAAGAAAAGCTTGATTTAAAAAAAAAAATGAGGACAGTAAAGAAGTAAAATGTGGAGAAAGTTGAGGGTTTTCTTAGTAGCGTGATGTAATCCCTTTGATTAGTTTACATTGAAAATAATATGCAGCATGCACATCAAGCAGGAAACAATGTAAAGAAAAATAAAGTTTTGAAATATAAGGGATTTTTACTTCTCTTCACAAAACTAATGTTTCAACTAGCATGAAAAAAAAGAGTAGAAAGATTCTGAACTTTAATTAATCATGTTTTTTATTCCAGTGTTGGAAGAGACAACATGCTTTATTTTCTGCCCTGTCTTTTCTGTCCAAATGTGTGTAGTCAATAATTCTAAAGTGAACTGCAAGCAGTAAATGCTGAGTGAAGCTCAGTTATGTGTCTATAAAGCATACAAAATAGAAAAATTTTTGAAAATTTTCATTTTTGATTTACAGGATTTCTATATTTTGAAGTTTTTTGAATTTTACTTTGATCAAAAGTGAATGGAAGTATATTATCTATGTGTGTGTGTGTGTGTATATATATAAACAGTAGTCTGAAGTTTTCTATTTAAATATCTTCAAAATCCTTTATTACATTCCTTATTCTAGAAATCCCTGAGTATATACATTAACTCTCAGGAAAGTAAAAGCAAGTAAAAGTTGCAAGGTCGTAATCACCTTAAAATGAGTAGATGTGTCAGATATATCCAATTACTCTCAATGTTTTGCCTTGGTCCCTACATTGTCTGCACAATAACCTGATGCATGTTGTTTACAATATTCTTCTCCAAGACATTCTCAACTGTGGGACATGTCACATATGCCTGCATTTTATTTCAAAAATAATCTGGGAAGCTTCTCATCTCGAATAATAACGATTGCTGATGTTGAAGCATATTTAGAGTTATAAGCCACTAAAATATCTTCATATTCTTGAAATAATCTCAAGACCCCTGCTAATGTTACAACAATATAAATTGTGGGCCAGATCAAATTTTAAATGCAAAATACCAAACTATTTTCATCAGCAGAATGGTTGCTGCTACAAATAGATGGAAATATGTTTTCTACCTCAAAGTATTTTGTTTTTCCAAGTCTGCGTGTCACAGATTGTTAAACTGACTTGACAAGTTCACATAAATAACTGTAAACAGACACAAATTATATTCAGAACAAAATTTCTGAATTCTAAAATGAAATATTGCTGTATCATATTCCATCAGTCCAAAAAGATAGTTCTACAAGTGATAATGTGGTAATAATTGCCTCTGTTCTTAAAACTGTGGATTATCACAAGAACAGGACAGAGAAATAAGCCGAATATTTTTGTAATGTAGATGTAGAAGCAGTGTTGATACATCTTTTCTTACAAGTGCAAGGATTTACAACTCATAATTTTCAATTCACTGTCATCCTACAAAAAAGAAAATTATGTTCTTGGCAAAATAATATGCATGCTTTATACTTGCTATGTAATTTATCAACCATATGACCAATAAGCACTTTTCTTGATCGCACTTGCAAATTCCTTATATAATAAAATTATGGCAATATAAAATTGGAAAGTACTCCAGAAGTTCATCTAGCTCACTCCTTAGTCAAATGGTAGATTCACTTATTTATTCATTTATTCATATTATTCATTTATTCCTTTATCTGAGACTAACGTGATGCAGAATGTACAAATTTGTAGCTTTTCCTATAAAGATGAAGTGCCTGAAAGGTACCAATATTACAAATAATGTCTTGTTTCACTCTTGTCCAAGCAAGGGAAGTCTTCAAGCACGCCCTATCTTGGCATGCTTGGGGAAAAAACCCAAACAAACCCAAGCCAGAACTATGTGGTTCAGCTTTGAGTCTGTTGCCTCCCAAAGAAAGAGTCAGTCAACCAGTGCAGATGTTGGTTAGTGTTGTTGGCTGGGAAAATTAATCTGCAACTTAGTTAGATGTTCAATTTTGAGGTACATCTTTGGAAACAAGATACTTCTCCAAGACCGCCTGTCAATATCTTGGTCATCATTCATTTTTTAGTAGTTGAATTCTTGAGAAATCTTAGTTTTTCTTCTGGAAATTAGCTACCTATCTATTTTAGCCAACAGATTCTATAGTTCCCACAAAGTGTGATTTGAACTGCTTAAAGCTTTTGGAGAGCAGATCCTACCTTTCTGTTTTCAGTGTTGATTAGGTTTGCTTTTTTATTTTCCCCTGTTTTGAAGTACATCTACAATCACCAATTACCGTTTCCTATGATTAAGAAAAAAAGAAGAACAAATTAAAAATTATGGTGCTAGTTTTAAAGACAATGTCTTACTATTTTACAGTTCCAGTTTAAAGCAAAAGGAAGCCTGTATTATTTTTCTAGCTATGGTTTTAGAAAGGAAAGCTGATAGAAGTAATCAACCCCAATTACTAAGTGAGTAATATAAAAATACCCTAATATAAACCTATGGGTCATTCTCCTGGTGAGTACATTTATCTTGCCATTCTATTTCTTGAAAATATATAAAGGAAAAAACTGGTAAAAAAACCTGTAAATCCACAGTTCAAGGTATAATCTTTTTGTATTCCCAGATAACACTGAAACAAACAAAACATATTTTTGACATTAGATAATGTTATTTGTTAAATATTTTACAATTATTTTTAGCTGCTTAATTAAATATTTAAATTAACTTTTTACTTCCATTTGGTAGTTAAGCTTTTACTGGATATCCAGTAAAAAACAGTAGGTCAAGGGGCAAATTCTGAACTGGACTGTAATGTTTTGGGGGCACCCTGAGATCTTTTCCGAACATAATTATCCTATCAAATGAAATACAATAGCTAAACTCCTAAGGGTTAAAAACTTTTTCATGACAGATTAGATCAAGGAAAATGAAATAAAAGGAACTTTCATGCATTCTCTTTCATGAACCAACAATGTCAGGGATCTCAAAATATCTGTCAGTATGTTCCAGAATTACGTTGGTGTTCAGTAGTAAACTTCATAAAGGGAAGCAAGGACTGGCTTATTTCCAGAAGATTTTGATGCCATCTCAAGGAGAATAGAGAGGTAGAGAAGTTGAAGAAAATTTTGTTAAAATATGGATAATTCAGAGCTTATTAGGGTGAAGTTATGATAGACAGGATATAAAACATAGAGACTTTGTGTATGTTCTCCCTTGAGTGCAATCACAATATGTGTAGGAAGGTAGTTTGGGTATGAGGGTAGGCACACTAACCAGTTTTAAGTGCTTTTTTGTGTTTTTCTGCTAGTAAGTAATTCTTTTGACTTTTAAAGAGGATTTGCTTTTATTTTTTTAACTAAGGCAATGTTTTGAATCAGCATTTGCTGTTCACAAAAAAGCCCATGCAGGACAGTCCACTGTGAAGGGTTCATAGTAAAAGCAGTGTTATTGGGGTTTAAATGAAGCCATTATTTTAGAGACAGTTGGAAGGGAAATGGGGAAGCAATTATTTTAGAGACAGTTAAAATACTTGTGGGATTTTGTTACCTAGTATCTTTTCAAAATCTTCCTTTCTCATGTTCCCACTTCAGAAGAGAAATATTAGTGGAAGAGTAATGTTTTTGATTTTTCATAAGCACTTGGGTTTTTTTATTTCTATCGATAGCTAAATATAGCAAGCATGATTTCTTTTATTCATATCTAACTGAACTAATGATTCAATAACATTCATTCTGAGGAATTTTGGTCAAAACAATGCTGCAGATTAATTCTTAATGAAATGTAACAGTCATTTTTAAATTGCTACATTATACAAAAGTACATTAGTAAGCTCAAAAGCTTCCTACAATTGAAAACATGTATCTTTAGCCTTTTTGCCTTAAAAAACCTGGAAAAGCAGAAAGAATATTTGATATGAAAAGGTTTTACATGCACAGGCAAATACCTACACTCATAACTGCCTACACGTGAAAGAATTCTGTATAGGTGAAAAAAGTTGAAATGATTTGTCAAAATTTTACTTAATGGTTCCAAGCTAAATGTTGTCATTTACCTTACTAAATCTCACAGTATATTACATTAATGCCTGCCCTATTTCAACTGGTATAGAGTCAATTTTCTTCTTAGCAGCCAATACGTTGCTGTGCTTTGTGTTCAGTGTGAGAATCATGTTGGTGGCACAGAGATGTTTGGGATGCTGCTCAGTAGTGCTGGCCCGAAATCCTGGACACTTCAGTGTCCCATACTCTGCAGTGATCAAGTGCCCAAGAGGCTGGAGAGCATGGCCAGGAGAGCTGGCCCCACCTGGCCAAAGAGATATTACACACACACACTGACATGGACAGCGGGGAGCTGCCTGGGAGGTATTGATTGTTTCTGCAGGATGACAGGTTGGACATCTATCACTGGGTGGGAAGCAACAGCGTTTGAGCATCTCTTGCCTTTCTGGGCATAATCATCATCACCATCATCATCATCGTCATCATCATCATCATCATCATCATCATTATTATTATTATTATTATTATTATTATTATTACTACTACTACTACTACTACTACTACTACTACTACTACTACTATTATACATAATTTCACTTATAAACTGTCCTTATCTCAACCCATGAATTTCAGACTTTTTGTCTGATTTCCTTGCTCAACCCAGCAGGAGGAAGACTCTGAATGGCTTTATGGTTTCCGGTTGCTACTGAAGGACAAATCAGGGCTCAGCAGTCTCCACTTCTAATAAGCTCAACTTTTAATAAGGTCTTACCAAAATGAATCATTAATAAACTGTAAGAAGTTTAATAAGACAGAGATTCTTTTCCAGTACCCAAAAGGGCACTAAATATTTCAATTGACAATCCCAGTTTGTTCTCATGTGCTTTTTAGCTTGCAAGCATGCTGGAATATAAAATATTCAAAAGATTTTTTTTAATTAAAGTTTCTGTCCCATAAGAAATTCTGATCTTTAAACATTCCTTTTCAAATTAATTGGGACTATCAGTTCACAAAACCTTTTATAGAAAAAGAACTTTGTCATTTTAAAATTGAAGGTGAATTTCAATTACCATGCTGCATAATTTTATTGCGTTCACAATAGATGTGTATTCTTCCATTTTCAAAGATATGTTTTAATTAGGATCTGGTCTAGGTTCCTTATACTTATTAAAACACAGATTCATTCTGAATCAGGTGGAGAATTCCAGTTCTGAATTCCAAGACAGAGTGTGATTGTACAACTCCTATGAAGGGCTAAGTTCTAAAAAGTGAAAACTTGGGGCATCTTGCTTAAATTTTGGTCACAGAAGAGAATTGGAGAATAAATGAAATATAATAAAATTGCCTAAAAGTTCAAGTTGTTTAATTTTTTTTCCATTTTTAAAAGGAATTGGAATACTTTATTTCAATTTGAAAGAATATTGTAAAATTTCAACAGATTAAATAATTGCTTAATCTTTTGTCTATTGTGAATTGGCCAACCAGAGAACACATTTTCTGCTAATGGCTGCAATATTGATGCTACTATATACCTGATATAGAGCCAAGAAAGGATCATGTTTCTAATATTTGGATAGCTGTGAATTACCTACAAACTTATTGATATCTAGGTTCTACCCCAGCAAAATTTCTATCAAGAGTCTGAAGTGGAACATAATAAAACACACAAAAATTAAACTTTCCCCTTTTGGAAAAGCAAATTTCTGAGTTCTCACTCTTGTTTTATTCTCCTTCCTGTACAGTATTATTTTTGTGACATCTGAGTGCCATATGAACCACTGAGCAATGTTTTATCTTCATTCAGTACTGCAGTGTCACTCCTGAAAGACCTGTAAAGAAACATAAATTTCACAAGCAGATTCTAATATCTCAAAAAAGTAAAAACTCCACATTGATTATCATGACAAATCTGTCACAAAAGCATCCTACTAAATGGTGCCACTGACTGTAACTGAAATATTATTCAGTCTCTCATTTGAAGATATAGTGATGGTTAAATAATATTTTCTACACACACACTCACACAACACAAAAAGAAACAATAAAGATTCGTAAGATTACTGGTTAATTCTTGGAAACTACACTTCAAAACATGCTGATTGTTGGAGCCCATCAATGCCAGGTCCTATTCTGATTTAATAAAATGCTCTTGCTATATTATCTTTGTTGCCTCCAGAATGCTGTATGGGAACTGTAGAACACTGCTAGACCACCAGAAAACCCTTTGCCAGTTATTTTCTTCCAGGCTTTTCCAAAAGTGAAATTAACTTTTTAGTGGTGTTACAGGGAACAGTGCTACGAAACAATCTATTCTCACAAAGATGGCACTCAGGCATTGCAGTTGTTGGCCAAATTTTATAAACAATAATATGCAAAATGGAAAGTCAGATTTAATCTCGATTTCCAGGTAAACTTGAGGGTGAGTGGTAAAGTTTTTTAATAAATAAAGCCTAACGAGACTTCCAACCTCAAATTTAAAGAATAAAGAGTATTTTTCATTATCAATATTGGATTCACTGTTCAAATATTTTATCAAAAAGGAAACAAGCAAAGCAAATTTGAGTTATTGTCCATTCAAACCCATATTCTAGCCACTAGAATCAACCGCCTTTTAAAGAAATCTCTGTTTACGTACAGAAGTTTTCATAAACATGGTGATAATTTGCTTAAAGTAACTGCAAGTTAATAACCGATATTAATTATTTTTATTATTATATATTTATTAATATTCTTAATTATACAGAGAAAATTGACAGTGTATCATCAAACAGACTGGAATCAACAAAACTACCTGAGGCAATATTTTTCTAGTGGCAGCTAGAGTTGACTTGGGAGTAAGCAATGGAGAGTGGGGGAAAACAAGCAGAAACATATATTTATTTCATCCCTCACCTCAGCATCCTGGGAGCTTCAAAGAGTTTCTGGTAGATATTGAGTTTGCTTCTCCCTGAGAAAAATATTAAAAGTTAATATTTGCTCTCTCATTTTAAATTCTGCCTGCTGGATAGGAAAAGGACAGACATAGGTAACATGGATTTTATTCATATAAAACATCGTATCTCTAGGAAAATATAAATTTCTCAGTTGACTTTAAAATATTCTGTTTTTCAGATAGTGGCTTAAAATGTTATGTAATGCAAAAATACATAGTCATATGTGATACAACACACAGAGTTGCAATAGCTAGAATAATTCCTATATAATTTTGACTTCACAGGTTTCTTGCAAACAAGCTGAATCCCATACTGATAAGAGCACTGTAAAACTTTATACTATTTCAAACCATACATCTACAGATGCACCATGTTCTTGGTAAGCCATCAGTCAGCATATCCTGTGCTCTTCTGTCTTGAGCTGAATGACAGACAAATGTCTACAGCCATGCAGGCGCTCGTTAATGTACAGCTAAAACCATCACACAGCAACCTAGAAACAATGCAATGTAAAAATGAGACCTCTGAAAGTCTGTGTAATCCAATGAGCACATCTACCAGGAGCTGTTAGTCAAATAAACAAGCAGCTCATTAGTTTCTTATTGCTAGTCCTAAATGCATGAAACTCTATGAGAAAAAACAAGGCACGATAGTCACAATCTGTCTGGGTCGGCTGGATCCAGTCAAAAGGACTTGGAGAGTACATGTTGGTGCTGTGAGACTGAGGAATGCAAGTGGAGACACAGGGGCTGAGGAACCCTCCACAGTCTGTTTTGAACCTGCTAATGTGCTCTGCTCACTTAATGGCATCTTATAAAACACCTGGCCTCAAACACTCAAATATTGATTCAGTATATGGAAATCTGCTATTACACTACTGCTGTTTCTAGGAACAGCTTATATAAACAGAGCTGACATGATTGTGCCATATGGTTTTATTTCTGGAGTGCTTTGACTACATTTCTTAGGGGAAGGGGGTAATTGATTGGAGTGATTTATAGGTCCCCCTCACTTCCTTCAAGGTGGATGATGACTAAGCTGTATAAGCCACGAATTTTGGTGTCCAGGTTCATAGAGGTTGCTGGTTAATGGTTAACTTAATGACAAATCTCTGCTGTGCATTCACGTGTGACTCCAGTGAGTGGGTGATAAGGGCTAAATCCTCCATTGAGTACAAATGCTCAGGCTGAAAAGGAAGTACATTTTACAGGCTCTGTGTGCTTTTACCATGCCACATTTGCCACACATTAGTGAAGACAAATACAGGGAAATGAGAGAGTTTGAAGGGACAGATAAGCTGTGGTCCTTTCACAAACAGCAGTAACAACTTGAGTATTGTACCTGGGTAAAAAGTGAAGCTTCAGGCTCTGGGTTAAGTTTAAAATTCTGATGAATTTAGTCAGCTTGACGATGCTGTTTGTCCTGACATTCCTTCCTCACCAGCCTGACTCTCAGGCCCTGCTCTCTCAGGTTGTCTCAAAAAACTGCCATATTCCTGCCACAAATATTTTATGTTTTGGTGGAGTCAGTTATATCAAGATCAAGGATCTGCAGAGTCATGAGGATGTGAATATCCCATGTGACATGAACTGGATTGCAAGCAGGAAGTGAAAAAGATATACGCATCTGCTTGACTGTCCTCTTCCTTTGTTCTGTGTATGTTCATCACAAACATCTGAACCCTGAAAAACGGTTTTGTTCAACTGCTTTTTTTTTTAACCTCTCCGTGTTCTCTTCATAGGCCTTTTGCTCACCTGGCTTTCTGGGTGCACTTCATCTCCATATTTCCTCTAAGGAGTTACAAAATTGACAAGACTAATCAGCTGCCAGAATTACAGAGGCACAGCTGTGCAGTTGTCTCTTTGCACATATTGCAAATAAACCATCTCTTAAATATTTGTACCACTTCTCTATTTTGGATTGGTTGCATTGTACCTATGCTAGGAACATACTAGATGGTTTCAATTGCTCATTATTTGATGCTGCTAATTGTACACCTGGTACTTATCTATTGTCCTCCTGCCTATGCAGTCTGTCAGACATGGGGAGGGAGGAGCAGGAGCACTGTTGTGTGTGGAGCTACTTAGGCACACTTGAAAAGGTTAAACCCTTGGCTGGCCTGTCCGTCTTAACTTTCATATCATGTAAGTTCTAAAACACCCCAGAATGCCATATTGCAGATACATAAATCACCACATCAGATTGGATTAACAGTCCATCTTGTCAAAAGCCTCTTACTATAGAAATACCAAATGTTTTAACAGAAACAACCCTGCAGTAAACAATTTTCCATGTTTAAACAGAACATTTCAGTCAGCTCAGTGGCATTTATATATTACCAGGATGTAACAAGTTCTGCTGACTCATTTTGGTTAGTGAAGGCTATTTCCTTTTCCTTTTCTTACCTTGGAATTAATTGATTCAATGCACTTACATTTATAGAAAAGATTGAAGAGTATGTGTTACATGCCTTACCGCTGTTCATCATTTTACAACTTGTGCCTTTATAGGGTTGGGTTTTTTTCCTCCCAATGAGATCTCTTCAGCTAGGTTATTTCAGATTTGGGGGGTGGGGGTGGGGCGGGTGGAGGTTGATGGAAAATTTTTCTAATTTTTTTTATTAGTACTATTTTGGGATTCTGCCAACTAGTAGTATATACCTTTCAGCCAAAAGTGATAGAGACTGGGTCCAATATTAAATATTAAATGGCACTTTTCTTTTCTGTGGTGCTATGAATTTTAAAGTTTCCTGTATAGTTCCCTAAGCATATTTTTCCCCTTAGTTATGTAATTCTTAAACCAATGCTAATATATTCTAATATTTTTAAAGTGGCACTAGATATGGAGTGGATTTAAAATGCAAAGAAAACATTATTTATTTTCATACTTCCTGTGTTTTAATATCTTGACTATAAATTTTAATTGTTTTTCTCCTTTCCTACTACCTAGCCATGCAGCAGGAAAATCATTAGGGTTTTCCTCTTCCCTGCATCTAAAAACTGTTTACAGATGTGGAGAGTCTGCTGACTTGACCTCTGTGGAGGTGAAAACCAGAACAGTGTTTCCCCATTAGGAAAGCCCTTCTCTCTTAATGCTGTGGGGTCAGAAACACCAGTCTCTGACATTTCTTCCACACAACTGCATGTCATGGGCCAGTCCTTTGTATGCACTCCTACTGCCTTTCTTCCACTCGCCATTCCATGGCTGCCCAGCTTTATCTGGTGGGCTTTCTATACTGAGAAGGAAGCAGTGAAACCAAGCAGGGAAGCTGAGAAATCTCAGTTTCAGCCCTTCTTAGGGGAGTCTGATACAGGGTGATGCACTCTGCTAAGGGTGATAACCATCTGAGGTGCAGGGAGAGGGACAGATCGTGGGATGCTGCAGGGTAAGGACAGCTGTTTCATGTGTGTGCCAGAAGAATAAGCCTGTCCAAGCCCAGGCTGTTTTGTACTTCAGCTACACCTGGTGCCAAGGACACTTAGCTCATCCACTTTGTGGAACCACAATATCGTCAAATTAGTGTCTCTCTAATTCAGCTTGCCAATAGGAAATACAAGGAAAACAGCATTTGCCCTGCACAGAGCTTGGCACCTGTTCTTGTTAATCCATAGACACTATTGAGGAGCTTTCTACAGTAAAGGGAGGAAGCAACAAAGACATATTATCCTTAAAGTTTGGTGCCACGCAGGGACTAATATGGGCAGTGAAGTAATAATTAGTATTAGCACAGCATGAAAAGAAGCACAGGGATGATTTGAAGTGCAGTAAATTCAGGTGGACAGAGGAAGTCTGGGTGGAGAAATAACTACTCCTGTGAGACTGAACTCCTGCTGATATCTTGCTTACTCTCAAGTACTCTTTTAGCAGGGTCCAGAGGTCCATCCCCCACCCTCACCATCCCCACCAGGTATTCACTTTACCCCTGTCCCATGACACGCCAGCCAGGGACCTCAGTCATGCAATATGGGTTCAGTGGGGTTCCAGGAATCAACACATCCAACACGGTACACAAAGGCTTCAGCATTTGGATTAAGCAGCCACTTCTTAGCTATTTTTCACAAAGACAAAATGATTTGAATTTATGTGAAGATGTAAATTTTACCAGACAGAGTGTCAGAGCTGTATCCAAAATTTAAAATGATTGTAGAAAGCCCGGTGATTTCTTTTTTAGGTATGACTCCATGGAGTCACCACAAGATCTGCCTCAGACAATTCCCTCCCTTCCTTATGTCTCCCAGTGTTCCTGCTTGAGTGGATAATGCTTTGTTATCAACTTTGTTAACCTTTGAACTTTTGGCCTATTTTTCCCCTGAAATCCCCTCTACCACTATTTTTCTAGTATCTTCACCATTCCACAGGTACTCTTCCTGCTTCTCTCTTAGACCTTTTGTTTCTGCAAAGTGCCATGGCTCAGACTGTGACTTTCTGTGTGGCGAAGGAGGCCACAGAAAGATTAGAAATGAGATTTTCAAAAGATAGGGAGATAAACAGAATCAAGTATGGCTAGATGTGCATATAAGGGAGAAGCATGAAAATTCCTCAGTTAAAATGCCTGATCATCTAGTGGTATTCAAATATGAGGATTTTAAGCACCTTAATTAGCATAATTGCAAACAAAATAAATTTTACCCAAAACATTTAATAGAATAAAAAGAATGTTACATTGAGATATGAAAACCAAATGCGCCTAATCAAACCCTAACATCTTATCTTGGGATTTTTAGAAATCCTTTCTCCTCTCTGCTTGATTTGGTTTTAGTTTAAATAGAAAAACAGATGGAGGTCAATGTTTTGTATTCAGTTTAAATGTGACCCAGGGGTATTTCAATTTCCCTAGACAAATTGATTTCAAAAGAACTTAAGTGTTTAGTCAATATCTAATGGTGATTATTCATGAGCTTTCTGGTACCAGCAATTCTCAATATAAAATTTCCCATCATACGAGCTTGAATATGAATTCCAAACAATGCTTATTGTTATTTAGAGGCTCAGGATTGATAATACTCAGTGCAGGATTGATGATTTTAATCACCATAATTCTTCTTATGAAGGCTTTAAGAAAACATTTCTTTTAGCTGTGGAGTATTTCACCTTACTCTTCCAGAGTATTTCACAAAAAAAGAATATAAATTTATCTTATTAGGAATAATCCAGTAGCTGACTTTCTTACATAAGAGAAAATACAGTGATCAATTTTCACATAACATAACTGACAAAATTCTTTTCATGCATGAGTCAACACTGTCAAACCAGTGTCTGTTGTACAGAACAAAACAAAAATCATTTGAATGGCTGGCAGACAACCTTCAGTAATTCTCATGTTCGCACTGTAAATGCTTATGTCATTCTGCTGATACAACTTTCAGCTTGTAACTGCAAGGCAGGAATCTGAGTTCTTTTAGATAAGCTGAAATAAGATGTTTACCTGGTGGGGGAAATCTGCCTAATTTAGGAATTTATTATTATTTGCTGAAGTCCAAGTCAGGTTGCCTGCTTGAGTCCAAGCTTAGATAACATCTGCAATATGCAAGTGACATCTTATATTCACACTGGAACTTTAGAGCAGCTGAGGGGATGACAGAGAGCAGGTGTAGATCTACTTTAATAACACAGGTAGAGCCAGACTGCCTCACATATTAAACTGGAGACTATGTGCATCATTTGAAATTGGGAAGTGTGGTTTCTGTAGCAGGAGAAAGTTTATAAAATACCACTCTTTTCATCTTTGAAAAGATGGCTTAGCTTCAGAACCACATTGTGTGTTTGGCTAGGAAAGGGAAAGCAACAGCAAATCATAGCAAACTGCTCTCCAACCTGTTCTCTGGTGATCAGCCTCAGGAGATCCCAGGAAGGATATCTGTGCAGAGAAAATGCTTTGTGCCAGAGCTCTGTCCTTCAGATCAACACTCTATTAGTGATGACTATGTTTCTGTGTACTTTTTTGTATCCTTCAAGTACCATCATTGCTCTCTATAATGATGTAGCATAAAGCCAATTGTGGACAGCTCACCTACTGTAAAGATCAGAGACCTAGGAGCATCCTGGTCACAGGTGAGAGTCTACATCTCTGCGCTCCAGTCCTTTGTTCTGAAAATATGAGAGTTGAACAGGCCTTTTCTGTGAAGCATGATATAGACCCCAAGTGCTTACTGACAAGGCTTCTGAGAACCCCATCTGTCAACAAGAACAAAATGTCATATTTCTGAACCCCTGCCAGGAAAAGAAGGAAATCTCTAACAGCCAAGGTTTTAAATCTTGTGTTTTTCATAGTTAGTGATATATTTATTTAATATGCTCATAGGTTTACTTTAAAAACTAATGAAAAATATATTTCTCTGTAAAATAACACCAAATTTCTTTTGAATATAGAAAAGCAAACCCATTAACTTTCTGGTTTTTTGTCTCCAAAAAGCCTTCCCACTGCAGGTTACATTCAACAGAGAAGGAATGTAATATTTGTATAACAATATATATAATTTACTAAACTGTATATCAGATTGTAGTCCGTCCAATAAATTCTGCTTCTAATCTAGATTTTTTGATCACTGTTTGCTCCCACGCTAGGGAGGAACTAGAAAAGAAGAGACTTCACAAACAACATAAAAGTCAGATTCTCACAGCAATTGATAAAAGGGACTAGAAGTATAATTTAAAACATATAATACAATAAATAAGAGATAGACAGTGGTGTAATAAAATTACACTTGAGAAAGGGGAAATGCAAGATAAATATGAGCAAAATCTTCTGCCAGTGGAGTGTTTTATGATGCTAGAATAAATCTCCCAGGGATAGTATAGAAAAAATTGGTGGGTTTTTGCACAATGAATGCACAAAACTCTTTGTGATATTATTGAATGGAGTAATCACAGATATCTTTAAAAGGTGCTTTCAATATATGCCTGTTCTGTTTGTCAGAGAAGATATATTTTTCAGTGGTTGCATTGAAAATCATGTAAATTTCTTAGTCATTTTTTTCATCCCTGTGAAAACATAATTTTCCAACTTCATTTAGATGGTTGAATTTATATGCAAATCCATATATAGCCATATATAAAAAAGTGTCATATTTTGAATCACTGTGAGTAAATATGTTTATATCAGTTACTTCAGGAAAAATATATTAAAATGGGTAATTGCATCATAGTGAACAGCATCACTGTAAAGTATGACAGGCTCCTCATCTTTCAAAAATATTGCCCTTAGGAAGCTGTCCTTAATGTTATATTGTTCAAGTAATTAAACAATTTTTTGTTTAGAAGTCAAACTTAATTTTTTAGAACATTCACTGTGTTTATATTAGCATTTTTTTAAATTTTACGTATCCTACTCAGAAAAGAAGAAACTGAATTAATTTACAATTTGCTAGTTTATTGGTGAAACTATATGAATTTTTTATTATTTCTTTCCCACTTCAATAAGTTTGAGTGCAGAACCTTGCTATAATCTGGAAATAAAATCTGTATGCAAAAAATGTGGAGAGGATGACATGTGACAGAAAAAAATTCACTCTAAGTCCATCCATTTTTGCCAGTTTTTCCTAAAGACAGAAGAAAGTTCAAGAACAATGAATAAAGCACTAAATACAAAGCCATATAGGGTATGTATTAATTGGTATATCTCATTTAAAAACTGTTGCTGTGGGTTTCAGATGCTTTCAAATTGAGCAGCATTTTTCTGTACCCCAAGAGTGCGAGTCAACGGTGTTGCTTCTGTTGCATTTTCTGGATATCAATGTAAGAATTGTACTTTAAAATAAGATTATATTCCAGGATTTATGCTACACTATGACCCAAGAGATGTACATTCCTTGGATGTGACTTTTCCTGTGGAGTCACAGAAGGCTCACATAAAGCTCATGCGTAAAGCTGTCACAGAGGTTTCCATATCACTCCCAGGAGAAGCAGGACACTGCTAAGTGCCACTGGAACCTGGCACAGTCCTCAGATATTCCCTGGGGACACTGTTCTCCTCACACTTATGCTGGAGGATTCAGTGACATACCAACAGCTCAGGGTAACAGGATCACAGAGGCTTCAAATCAGCCTTGAAGGTACACACAGAATACTGCAGAGAACACACATCAAAACCTCTGTGCTAATTATTATTTAGCACAGAGGTTTTGGTGTGTGTTCTCTGCAGTATTCTGTGTGTGTCTTCAAGGCTCTTTGCCTGCAGAAATCACTGGCAAAAAGTGAAGGACAGAAAGTCTGTCACAGACTTAAAATCTTGTGATTTTGCCTCTGAAGAAGCTTTAGTTTTGATTAGAGACCTTGTGTTTCTTTCTGTGGGTCGGGTCAAGCCTTGCACTATAAATATTTCATCATGGGTACCCAGTCTTCATCTGTTTGGAAATCTGATTTCAGAAGCAGTAAGAAAGACTGGGAGGGTCAAATTTATACTCAATGTAACTCCCTGGCAGAAAACCAAGGATAAATTTGGCCCATGTGTATGAATAGAAGTAACTAAAAATGTACAAGTGTTACAGAGCAAGATAAAGCAGCAAGTCAAGGGAGAACAGAGGGCACCAGCTTGAGAGGTAATCAATATGTGTGGGAGGCTGGAAATGATAAGCAACACCAATGTCAACAGAAAGTCAGAAGCAGGGGGAAGAAAGCTATCACTGTGTTGTATAATAAAAACTTTCTGTGACCATCAGAGATTGCCTTTCATTATTTAATTGATGTTGATTGTATTATGCACTTGACTACACTAATATGCAAAAGCAGAAGTGATGAGGGATATTTCAGACCTTTTCTTAGGCTTAATATCCAATTTTAATGGAAAAAAACTTGGTTTGAAGTTCTGATTACCCCACCACCCTTGGCCTAAAAAGCAGGCATTGTTTTTTAGATGATGTGTACAGTAAGAGAAAGGCAGCTGGGGGGATCTTGTGCTGCCCCCAAAAGGAATAGGCAAATAGAAAATCAAGACTGCAATTGTCCAGTTCCAAAGCCAGTAATTTCTAATAGGTGAAAGATGCTTTTTAATGAATGAATAACAGATCCCAGCCACAGTACACATAAGACCTTGCAAGTCCAGAAGTACAAAGAGATAAAATTCTCACTGGTCAGGGGAATATTTGGGCTGAATATCTCATACTTATTTCAAATAAATAAGGGTCAATTTATATTCTCAGGTTTATGGCATGCTGTGCATGTAATTTTGGAAGTGGAAAGGCCGATTTACAAAGAAAGAATCATTATGTAAAATTAATATCTGGATTTATCATTGCCCAGTACTCTGTGCAGACTTGTATTCACACAAAATTAGGAAAGTGTAAATGTAAGCAAGGTACTGGAGAGTTTACATTCCTTAACTCGGCAGCTTCTATGCCTCCTTATAATGTATTTTAGAATAAACACATAAAACACACGAAAAAATGGTCTTTGTTAATCTACCTGACAAAAATGTGCAGATCCTTTCAGATCTTGACTGTTCAACCAGGTGCTTTGAATTGTACTTACACATGTACTTACTACACCAGAGTTAGGGAATCCTCCACATCATAACTGATTTTTTTTTTCATAGTTTAATTGCATGATCTACGTGGCTGCAACTTTTAGATACATTCTCTCTTTTGCTTAAAAATCCTGACCAGTGTGTTTTCCCACATATGAATTAAAATATTTCATTTATTTTTGGTATTTTTTTAACAGTGTACTAGCAAAAGATGACAGTGTGTAAAGGGAAACAGGTAAGTCTGCATTTTAACTCATTTTTGAGATGCTTTGATAGTAATAGCTGTTAGTGTTATGACAGCATTAGTGCATCCTCCTTTTTGTAACACATTGTCTAAACACCTACATGCAATTCAAACTCTTGAATTTGAATTCCCCAATTAGAGAGCCAAAGCAAATGCATTAAAGCCTCTGTTTCCTTGTTTACTTGGGTCTTTTTCCAGCAGGTTGTGTTGCAGAAACATTCATTCCAATGGCCAACCTGCATACATTTGGAATGAAAATGGGAAGTTTTCTTAGTTCCCCCACCTCATTCTGTCAGTCCAGCATCTCTACTACACTTATCAGCACTGAGCTCTTGCTTTATGTGTGTCTTCTTAACCTCATCTCAGAATAACTGAAAAGTTTATGGGAAGCATATGGAAAGGAGGAGACAGAAAAAATAAAAAGATTAGACCATAAAAGTCTATTAGCCAAAATAGAAGACTTT
Organism: Certhia americana; assembly: GCA_018697195.1. NCBI lineage: Eukaryota > Metazoa > Chordata > Aves > Passeriformes > Certhiidae > Certhia > Certhia americana. Next base: position 15,144,004 of record CM031878.1, read on the forward strand.
AGCTTTGCTTATGATTTAGAAACCACTAATTTAAGCCTCTGTTATGTACTTCCCCAGACTCTTTTCCCTTTCCTTGGTGTCACTTGGGAGCATACATGAAAACAACCCTTCCACAAGAACATTCTGCATCCTGATTATTTCCTGCATATGCACTTTTAAACGCTGCACAGTACCTCTTTTGTCTTTTATAATGTTTATTTCATCCCAAAACTGATTGATTATAGGATGTTCTACAAAAGGCCAAAAGTATAAATGGATCTTGAATTTGCCAGTCTTTTGGGTTTCCATCAGTTTGATTGGCTTCAGAATTACACTGAAGGTTCATTTCAGTCTGATTTACAGGCCAGAGTTTGTGGTGCTTCTCTGAGTATTTTAATTATTGTCATTATCTTAAATTTTTACATTAAAAAGGTTCCTTAGTCCCACCTGCTTTTCTGAGCTGTAAAAATTTGTTCTCTTTATGAAAGAAAACACTAGACTATTCTTTTTTTGTTTGTTTGTTTGTTTGTTTGTTTGTTTGACTGGGGGTATTTTGTTTGTGGTTTTTTGTGGTGGTGGTGGTTTTGGCTTTTATTGAGTTTGGATTTTTTTTGGTTGGTTGGTTCCTTGAGGTGGTTTGGGGTTTTTTGTTTGTTTGCTTTCAGGTTTTTTCGGTTGTGTTTTTTCTTTTTTTTTTTTTTTTTTTCCTGTCAAGAACAGTAAGACTTAAAGCTACTCTGTGTTATGTTCAGGCCACTCAGATCCAAATCCATGCTCATTCTCTTTGAATAACTACTAGTCCAGAAGAATATAAATCATTTTCATTTATCTGTCACCACAATTCATAACTTTAAAGAAAACCTATTCTGAGGTATTTTCGATTAAGTAAAAATTTTTTATCATGGGATCCAGTTTAGATTAGTGAACTGCAGAAGGAGCCCGAAGATTAGTTCTTGAAGACCTGTTAAGATGCATATGAAAAACAAAATCACATTGATGTGCATGATATTTCTAAAGAAATTTGTCCTGTCACTCCAAATTTTTAAGGGGGGGTCCACAAACCTCCAAACAGTTGTACTTTAGCATTTGTGAGCTGTATTTTCAAATTTTTCACTGCTAAATTAAATTACTTTCTGCTGGTAAGAATCCCACCAGTGGCTTTGTCACTGACTTTACCAGGAACAAAGCCAGATCCAAATATCTTGAGAATTATATTCTAATATTTATATAGATAGCGGTCATCTTCCTTTAGTGTTTTAACTTTTTTAGCCTAATGACTAAGAACTTGCTACTCTAACTAAAAGCATCTCATAGAATATTTTGGGGGTCCCCCAGGAAAAACAAGTGTCTTTAAAGAAACATAACAAGGCATATTTGTTTCATCAGCAGTAAGTAGTTTATCATTTAACTGACACAGGAAACAATAGAGATCTTGGAAATCTTGGTACAGGCAGGTAACTGCTGTATGGGACATGGTAATCGAGATTATATTACTTTGAACTTTACAAGAATTTAAGATCCTCTAGAAATCCAAAATGTAACAGCATCCCAAAAAAAAAAAAAAAAAAAAAA
>CM031878.1:15147622-15166990 GCA_018697195.1 Certhia americana
AGATTCTTTGATTATGTCAGGATATCTGGGAGGACATCACAAGGAACTATGTTTGCTCTAACTGAAGACACACTGATAGATTAATCTGGTTCTGGACAATAGAAGTGAGCTGTCCAAACCAGGTTGTTGTGCCACCAGCATAAAATGAACAAATAATCTGATCAATAATGTCAATTCTCAATGTAGACATCTCTATAGTTTCATCCAATAATTAAAAAGATGCTTATCACATCAATATTAAAGAAGAAGAGCAACTGTTAAAAATTTTTGTTGTCCAATTTTATATAATCCTTGTGAGGCTCAAAGCTGTCAAGAAGGTGTAACCAGCTAGACACCATTTTCTCTTAGCACCATCAGAGAAACTAAAATATTTTATGACTTTGGTAGGGTTTTTTTTATCTTAATCTTTTTGTTTTCATATACTTTTCTGACAGCCACGTTAAGAAGAGGGATGGTTTATATTCACAGCACACACCTGAGTATCTGAGTATCTTCTAATAAAGACCGGTTTGGTTTCTTGTGTTCATTTTCATCATCTCTCAGAGTTGTCTCATTGCTGCTCACACTTTCTCAGGTTCTTCAGCTAAGAACTTTGTTTGCTGTGTTAGTTAGTACAGAAACCCTGTATTTCTTGGTAGACCATCACAATATGAGCAAAACTGCAGTGGCCCATGAGGTGTTATCTCCCATGTAAAAATCAGCTACCCAATAAAAGTCATTAGGATTACAGGTCATAGTTCCCATTAAGAGAACTGCAATTACTCCCTCATGAAATGTACAAAAAATCTATGAATAGGCACAGGAAAGTTGTATCATGGTTCATCCAAACATGAGACAAAAACCTGTATGAGTTGAAGACTAAGTTATACTTAACTTACTAAACTCATTTACTGCAATTCAGCACTTATATTTAGTAAATTGGGACAATTTGAGATGCATTAGTTGGAGGAAATTTATTTCTTGGTAGTTATCACAAAATTCAAGAAACAGTCAACAGCTGCTACCAAAAAGACCACTAAAAGCAGTCTAGAACTCCTCTATTTAGAGGATGAAGCTAATAAAATCTGGGTATTTTTCACCTTCCCTGCAACTCTGCAGTCAAGGTTGTGACAGAAATTAATTGCCATTAAACGGTGAGCCAAAACTCCTGACTGTAATTAACCATTAGCCCTAGCAGCAGAGACTGAGACAGTGGAGAGACCCGGACTTCAGGAAACCAAATCACAGGCATTGCAGTGAGAAATGTGGATTATGGATGAAATTCAAGTAAATTGTTGTAAAGAGTATCAAGAAGATTGTGCTGTTTTAGGAAAGAGTACTAAGACTACAGTGTCTCACACACTATAGAGGTATATAGCCACACATTTTGCTTGATTAATTGTCTCTGATTTTGAGATTATGGGGATTGTGTTAAATCCATTTTAATTGATTTGGCTGCAGCAATTTCAGTACTGATTTTCATCAGTTTAAATTGTAATTGTTTAAGATTCTCACTTAAAAGAAAATTTCTCAGCCATAGTTATTCTATGGGACAATTCAAATTTTATATTTCAATTTAATTCTGATGTGATGTTAAATTCAATATGCTGAAATTTCAGTTGTAATATAAAGGTTAGAAAAACAAATACCACAAGTTAATAACACAATACTGGCTATTGATGATTTTGATGAAATAATTTTTTTTAATTTTCACAATTGAAATTGTAATGTTCTTATTTTCTTTTCTATAACGTTCTAATGTTCTTTTCTGATCAAATTTCCCCTTTTATATTAATTGAGCAGGTCTTTTCACTGACAGAAATGCCAGAATGGTATATCACATTCTCCCAAGAATCTGGGTACTGAAGCCTTTAGCATTAGCTGTTGCTGAAAATATTTGCAAGTGATACAGTAATACAGACCTAGAGTACAAATCACTAGACCAGACATTTCTTATTAAATTTCGGCACTTCAGTTGCCATGAGTAAAAACTGTCAAGGATTTGAACTAGGCATATGCACTGTAGAAGATGTGACTACTATCATAATTGTTCTACAACAATAAATATCATTGAAAGTCATTTAGGTGATTGCACCTCATGGTATTTTGTGGGTGAAAAATAAATTCTAGATAATCCTATTTTTTTCCTTCATATTCTGTAATTTCTGATTAATTGTTCCCTATCAAATAATATAATAATATTCACTATTAAATACTTAAAGTATACTAACCTATATTAATTGTCTATTTGTTGACTAAGAAATAGGATACTTCTATAAATAATATTATGGAATAGGAAAAAATCTTGTAATTCCAGTTTCTGTACAATACTATAGCCATTGCTAACTCAGCATTAAATCCTAAACTGACTTGATTATTTGACCAGATAGACTTAAATCTATTAAGTGGATAGAAAGGCAATATACCAATATAAACTCATATCAGTATGAAGCGCTGGTATTCTGATTTGCAAGAAAAACTACTTTCAAAAAATTTGTGGAAAAATGGAAAAATTGAAATAGTAACTCCTTTACATGGTTTCTGCAGGCCAAGTGAATCAATATACACCCCAGCCTTATATTTTATCATTACTATACAGACTTTGTAGGACCAACACTTTTATTTGTATATTATATTGAGGCTGTGCCCTAAGGCAGACTGTCAGAGACTGTGAATAACTCTTCACACATCCTTACAGCAGAACAGCTAGCTTGTTGAAGACTGGAAAGTTCAACAGGTTAAAAGGCTGAATAGGTCTTTTCTGATAAGGAAAAAAATGAGAAAGAAAGACTTACAGAAGTCTTGGGAAATGCCAGCACCTGGCAGTGTTGTGCATCTGGTCTGAAAAAGCCATGCAAGCATCTTTCCCTCAGGCGTCTCTATGGTCTCTTTCATGAAATCTCAACCTTTGTCACAGAAGTGGGGAAAGTCTCTGACTTCTCTTTGTAAGTGGGTCAGTCTAGCACAGAAGATGGCACCTAACGTGAGGAGATATTTTCCTTTTCCATCTCAGGAGACCCAAGGCTGTCAAGGGAGGCTGAACAAACCTACCAACATGTATCTGAAGTAACAAGTCCAATTCGTTCTTTTGGGCTCTGACCAGTTACCCTGGGAGAAGCTGAGTGCAGTCAGCTCACAGACAGACCCTGTTCGACAGGGAGTTGGGGACCTGAGCCAAGGAGCAGTGTGTGGGGGCTGCAGGCGAGCAAGGCTTCCACATTTCAGCTGTGGATCACTGGCCCCAACAGTGAAAGCAAAGCCTTGGTGTCACCATTCTAATCCATTAGAATGTTGGAATAACATGGCTTTGGTATTAAAAAAAAAAAAAATCTAGGTCTATCAGGGAAGCAATCTCTCCAGCATGAGCAGCCCTAGGTGTAAAACAGCAGCCTTAGTCAAATGCATTTCCAATGGAAATGAAGAACAAAAGATAATTTTTTTTTCTGATTCTGTCTCACAAAAGAAGAAAAAAAGTTATAATTTTTCAGTGATGCTGCCTGGTTTTCATAGTTGTTTTCTTTTTCCTTTTGAGTCTTACATGAAAGTACAAGTTATACGGAGAATTTAAAAGTCAGAGCCCTGTGATCCTTCAGCAAACATCCAGACAATTCAGTGTATGACAGACATGTTAGGGAGTCTTTCTACTTCAACTTTCTGAGACTTATTGAAGAGCTATTATCACAGAAATCAATAGAGGAAGAAGTATCTTCAGTCAATGTTTATCACCATGATGGATCTCTGGAATAAACTATTTTGAGGAGAATTCTTGAGTTGTCTCGTTAGTTATTGAAATACCACATTTTTGCATTTACACTTTTACTAAGATAACAATTTTTTTTTTTTTTTTCACTCATGTTGTTTCTGTTAAATAGAGTGCCTAATCCCAGTTCAATATGGGATTTTTTTCCATGATAAAATGGCAATGAAGATATGAATCCTAGAAGTTTTCCCTAAATCTTTGGAAAGGGCAATTAACAGTGGCAGCCCACAATCAGACTTAAGTGGGTTTAATAATGAAGAACAACAACTAAATTGAAAAATATGTAAAGTCAGCAGGCATAAACAGCTGCTGTATTTTTCTTTTAGTGACAATTTGTAGTTGTATCTGCTGTTCCCTTTTCTAGACAAGTCTTTCATTGTGTACTTTCGAAAAGAACCTTCTTTGGCTGTATTAGCTAAACTGTTATTTACAGTTACATGTTTTTATTGTCCTCCTGTTTTTTATGCACATGTATATGTATTTTTAGATGTAATTATATGTCTGTATAAATATTCTGCTGAATTTTCTTTGCCCAATACCGCTATATCTGTTGATATGTAACATTCTTTGAGACAGATCCCATGCTTTGGACTTAAGTGTGTTAAATTAAAATACAATAAATCAAAAATACATTAATCACTTTTAAAAACTCTTATAAATGAGAACAGTGAAAAATGAATCTTATATTTTGTCCTGTGACTCATTCTTTTACAATAATTCTTTGGTGAAAAGAACTAATGTACTGGAGAATCAATAAGCTTTCAGACATACTACATCAGTGTGTTTCCTTTGTTGATCCATGTTTTCATTATTAACAGTTTATGTCAAGAGTGGCCTCTGTGTAGCTGGGGTATTTTTACTTTATTTCATCACTGTGGAATTCTTGACTGTTTGGGATGTCAGGTAGGACAACAGAGTCAGAAACCAAAATTAAGACTAGTGTACCCCAATTAAGATTGCCCAAATAAATCACTTGGGTGCTGGATTTAATTGTTATTTTTGTTTGCAGAGGATATTTTGTCTGTTTTCTTCCATGCTAATAAACTTGATTGAATTTCTGATTCCCATTTCATTCTAGTGAATCAACTAATCACAGGTTGTTTATGTTTTGTCAAATGAATGTTATTCATTTGTCATAAGTCATAAAGCCAGAGGGAATTTTGTTTGCTAGAAAACCTCCTCAAAATCATTGTTCTTTAATAATTACATTGGAATGGAATCACAGTTACCATAAAATTATGGTTTTTTGTAATTTAACAATATTGTGCTTACAGAGCAAAGAAGCATGTACTGCAGCAAAGCTAATAAAAATTTTACAGATAAGTAGAACCTGATTGAGATGTGTGGATCAACCTTCTCATTTCAGTATATCCTGGGAGTATATTCACTATGTCCCAGTGTTTGATATAAACTGGCGTTTTGCAAAAGCAAACCACAGCACAAGACCTTTCTATTTCTCAACATCAGCCCCTAATCTGACTAGGTACCATACCTAGTCTTGCAGCTGAAGACTGTGTTACAGAATGACAGAACTCAAGAATAACTTGAGTTGGAATGGACCTTTAAATTACTATCTAGTCCAAGTCCCTGCAATGACCAGGGAGTTCTTTGACTAGATGTTCACATGCTACAAACAACTACTAAGACAGGATTGCCTTTTATCCGTAGCGCAGAATTGCAATCCCCTTTTGCTGCTGCCAATTGATGTCATGTCTTCTGCTGCAGTGCACCTGAAATGCATGCTGCTGGTCTGGGCCAGGCAGGCTGCACCTGCCTCAGTTTATTGTCACTTGATGTGTGGGTTTTGGTAAGATGAAATATAGTTGGTAACTTCTCATTCAAGGTAACAGGTTTTTCATTCATAGGGAATAATAGGCAGGATGATTTGCAATTAGCTGGTTCCAAATTAGTAGTATAAAAATGACCCTTACTGGTCAGTGTCAGGCTCATATCTAGTGCAAGAAATTATTATCATCCTGTATGATAATTTTTACTAATACAGTAATAAGGAATAAGCCATGCAGTTTACTCCTTCACCAATTCCTTGGTGATTTTCCAACCTTGCCTACAGTCATGAAGTGCATAGAAAGCTCAGCTTCTCTTTCACTGGCCACGCAAAAATGCTCTGAGCTCTTCTCCCAAAAAGGCTTAGGTATAACTGTCACAACAGCATAAGAAGGACTGAATTTTTGTTTAGAAACGATTTAGTCCCTGGTGGGTTGGCACAATAGTTCAGACATTTACTGTTCCAAATCAAAAACATTTGCAAGATGATAATCTCTTACTGTTCAAGAGGTGGAACCTAAAATGCTACTGATTGCAAGGTCTGAGATTTAATTACTATGCCCTGTACAAAAGTCCTGATAGATAAACTTTTCATGTGATTTTTAGATTGTTTTTTCTGATACATCATAACTTTGGTAACTGGTGGTGTGTATTTCTTGCTTGCTGGGAATTTTATTATTTTTGTGTCCTTGAGCTTACTCTTCCAAATTTCCTAGAAGTCAGAAATCGATGAAACTTTCTAGTGCAGGCAGTTATTCATGAAATAATAACCTATTTCACTTTATATGTTCCTGCACTTGCACTAGTTTTCATTTCACAAACTCTAAAAAGATCAGTGGATTAAAGCACCAGTGCTCTAAGTCTATCATTTTGCGTTTTGCAAAGATTTAGAAAGAAAGAAATAAAATCCTTTCTTAATTCAAGATGAGCTATTTCACTTCTGTTATTTCAATCTGCTTTGTGGGTTTTAAACAACCCACTCATCAGGTCTAGTATGTCTGTACATAAGGCAAGAACCTCCATGGTTCTAACTGCTAGAGTAATCATGTTATTTTCAGAATCCCACTCTCCTATGAGACCCCTGGCCTTCATTTTCCAGTCACAGAACTTTAAATGAAACATAAACAACAGGCTGGACAGCAAAAGGAAGGGTAAAGGTAGATGTGAAGGTAGAAGGAAGTGACAGATAAATTGGGAAAAGAAAGAGTGGGAAGAAAACAATGGTTCACATTCCAGTGGCATTTTTGAGAGAAGAGAAATGTTTTCTAACATATACACAGTCCTTTGATGTATGCACTTCATGTCAGCACTTCTACCTTAAGGATAGTCACATTGTGATTCATAGAAATATATTTAAGCTTTTATTTCACAAAGCTTGTAATCCATAGTTTCTTCTCCCTGCATCCTTTCTCCTTTCATTAGCCCCTGTTAACTAAATCATCCTTAAATAACTAAACAGCACTCTAATTAGACTGCATAAATTTTAAATCTCTGAGTTGCCACCTAATCCTAAAACACAGACAGTCTGGAGGTGATGGAGTTTTCAGCACAGACCAACAATTTCAGCACTTCTACTCTTTGGAAGGTTTCAGCCTTACTGGAATGGTATGCCTCTGTGATTAGCAGAACTAAATTACTCGAGTCACAGTAGGATACTAAGATGAACAATCCTTTGTGCTTTCACAGGCCTTCATATAAAAGCTGTGTTCAGAATAAAGAGTATAGTGTAAAAATTCACTTTAGCTTTGGCCAATGGCAGTGGTGAGTCATGAGTCAGAGGTTTAATTGCTCACCTCAGGTAGCAGCAGGTTCAATTTCTTTTTCTGCATGAGGGTTCAAAATTCTAGAGGTAAATACTGACCCACAGGAAACTGGCTTTTGATTCAAACATTGACATATCTCAATAGCATAGCAAAAAAATACAAACTAGACAAGTAGAACTAAGCAGGTGTTTTGGATGGTCTAATTAGATGGACTCTAATCCTTAAAATAAATTTTCTACTATTTTATATGCACTGTTATTTATGTATATGAACAGTGTTTTGAGTAAAAAAATTATTAAAATTATGCAGGAAACAAGATTTAAATAAGATCAAATCAATAAGAAGTAGTTTATTAAAAAATGCCAGAAAATAATTCATTAAATTTGTCTTCCTTCTTTATCTGTTTTCTGATTAAATTTTAATATGTCTTTGTCTTTTTTTCAAAGTAAAAAAGCTACTACTTTGAGAGACACCTATATTGTGTAGATTCAATATACAATTTCATCATACTAGATTAGTAAAATGATTCTTTTTTTTTATTTTTTGTAACTCTGACAGGATTTAACTTTTTAATATAAAGAGTGATATACTGCAGTACAATTCGTGTAAAATTCTGAAATGCTTCTGATTTTCCAAACAATTTTTTCTTCAATGAATCTGTAAAAAGCACAGATTGCAGAGTGATCATTACCTGTCCTAATTAGCTTAGCTGAAATACATTGACATAATGGAACAATTCCTTCCACACCAAAATTATCAGTTTCTACTGGCCCCAGAATGGTTGAAGAAGAGACTATGTGGCACTTTTTTTTATTGTCTCTATACAAAAATATTTTTCATTTAAAATATTTCACAGGTCACTAGCTTCCTGTTAGGTCCTTTTCATCTGCTACTCTGATGATACTCGAAGTTTTGCTAAAATGGAAAAAATAAGAAAACACTATACCACACCTTGCAAGGTAAACTGTGTTAGCAGGCATACAAGGATATAATGCAGAAATCTAAATTCATGGAAAACCAGACACTTAGAAAATACCTCTAAGCAATGATCTCTCCCTAATGTAATGCACTGGAAGACCTTAAAAGCAGGGGGTTTTGTTCAGTCCTGGATTTTCCATACCAGTAAAACATCTACAGATTTTAGAAAAAGATATATCAACTAAAGAATTTTTTTCTTCATCTTCTTTATATTTGCACATATGATGAAAGAAGTAGAATTTATTTAATTATCTAAGATTTATCAAGATAATATACTTTCTCTTCACTACAAAAGAAGAAAAACATGGTTTTAAATTTAGGCATAAGTAAGAAGAGTTAGAGACATGCATGTGCCTGAAGGGCTGTAATCTTCTTGGAATAGTGGAGATGTGGTGGGATGGTTCCTGTGGCTGGAGCTCTGGAATGGAAGGATACAGTCTCTTTAGGAAAGGCAGGCAGGCGAAATGATGAGGCAGTGTCACCTTCTGTGTCAGTGACCATCTGGAGAGCACAGAACTCTGCCTGGGGGTGGGTGAGGCGCTGACAGACAGGTGATGGGTCAGGGTTAGAGGGAGGGCAGGGACAGGGGACATTATAGTGGAAGTCTGCTACAGAACACCTGCGCAGGAGGGCTGAGCAGATGAGACTCTCTACAGACAGACATGAGCAGCCTCATGTCCATAAACCCTGGTCCACATGGGGTTCTTCAGTCTCTGCTATAGCTGTCGAAAGGAAAATAATCCAGCAGGTTCCTGGAATTCAGTGATGATGATTTCCTTCTTCAATGAGGAGCTGAGGAGAAAAGGTGCTCTGCTGGATCTTGTTCACATCATGAAGGAGGGGCTGGTGGAGCCAGCCACAAGAATGTGAAGCTCATGGCAGCCTAGTCTGCAATGACCATGAAATAGTGGAGGAAATCAAATCCTTAGAGCAGCAAAGAGCATACATAGCAAGTTCACTGACCATTCAGGGGAGCAGACTTTGGCCTCTTTGGGGATGTGCTTGGTGGAGTACCATGGGATAAAGCCCTGGAGGGAAGAGGGGTCCAAGAAAGCTGGTTGATATTCAAGGATGACTTCTTCCAAGCTCAGGAGAAATGCATCCCTAAAAAGAGCCAGTCTGACATCAAAATCCAGGATGAAAATCCATGGATGAAAACCAAAATCTAAGAGGAAGTCTGTAGAGAATGGAAGTAGGGAAAAATAGCTTGCTAGAAATACAAATAAATTGTACAAGTAATTAGAAATCAGATTAGGAAAGCTAAGACATTGATAGAATTAAATCTGGTTGGGGATGTCAAGGGCAACAAAGAAAGTTTGACTAGGTAGGTGGGTGATAAAAGGAAGATAAGGGAAAGTGTGGGCATTCTCCAGAAGGAGACAGAAGACCTGCTTCCCCAGGACATGAAGAAGGCTATGGTACTTCCCTTTTCTGCCTGTTATCACCAAGTGCTTCAGCCACACCATCCAAGTCACAGAAGGAAAAAGCAGGGACTAGTAAAATGAAAAAACACCTGCTGGAAGGGATGCCATCCAGAGGGACCTGGACAGGCTTGAGAGTTGGGCCTGTGCAAACCTCATGAAATTCAACACCACCAAGTGAAAGGTCTTGTACCTGAACTGGGGCAGCCCCAAGCAGAAATACAGGCTGTGCAGAAAATGGATCAAGAGCAACTCTGAGAAGGACTTGGGGATGCTGATGGATGGTTATATCCACTTGACACCCAAAAAGCCAGTTTCATCCTGGGCTGAATTCCAAGCAGTGTCACCAGCAGGGTGAGGGAGGGAATTATTCATAAAATAAATTTATGTTCAAATGTTCTATTCCATTCTGGTGAGACCCCACCTGGAAAACTGCATCCAGCTCTGGGATACTCAACATAAGCAGGACACACACCTCTTAGAGTGGGTCCAGAGGAGGGCCATGATGATGAACAGAAGATTTGAGCATTTCTCCTAAGGAAGCAGGCTGAGTAAGTTAGAGTGCTCAGCCTGAAGAAGTCTCCAGATAGACCTAGAAGATGCCCACATAAAATCTGAAGAAGTGCTTTTTACCAGAGCAGGTAGTGACAGGATATAGGGGAATTACTTCAGACTAGAGGAGAGGAGGTTTATGTTAGATATTAGAGAGAAATTCTTTATTGTGAGGGTGGTGAGGCGCTGACACACATTTCCCAGAGAAGTTGTGGATGCCCCATCCCTGGAAGTGCTCAAGGCCAGGCTGGGTGAGGCTCTGATCCACCTGGTGTAGTGGAAGATTCCCTGCCCATGACAGGGGGATTGGAACTAGATGATCTTTAAGATGCCTTGCAATCCAAATCATTCTATGATTTTATGGGTCTATGATTCTAATATTGAACACTGATTCCCAAATGAAGAAATTCCTTTTTGGATTTTTCTTTTCTTTAAATGAAATAAAACCAGGGAAGACTGCACAGCTATTTAAGAATCCCTATATATCTCTGTCACGTGAAACAGGTACATGACCTGCATGTATCATCTTGGATTTACTACGTCTGTACACATTGCCTGCGTACATTGAGTGACCATGTTTTTGAGAGTTGTATATACCAAACATTTGGAAATCTCAGGCACTTGCATGGAACAAGGCAGTTGTTGAAATCCTTTAAGCCTTGACTTCATGATGGAGTAATTAACGTAAGGCAGTGTTCTGGCTTAGCAAGTAGTCAAATTTAAAGTTTTCATTCAGATAAAAATTCACAGATGAAGTTAGCATCATAGACTTATGAAATATTTTGGTTTACAAGAGACTGTAAAGATCACCTAGTTCCATTGCCTACCATGAGCAGGGATAAAGTTTGTTATTAATATTCTGTTGATGTGAAAGTTCATGTGGCGCTGAGGGGCTGACATCAAACATGAGTAGTGGAAGCTGAATATGTCATACAGAGACATCTGCCACCATCTTCTCATCCAGCACTTTGAAAGGAAAACGTTTTAAATGGTTTGCTTATATATATATATATATATATATATATATATATATATATATATATATATTTATTTATATATCATAATCATAAAAATAATTTATTCTAATTCGTTTGGGTTATGTTAATTTACTTCATCTGTTTATTTTAAGTCACTCTTTATCTTGGTTGAATACGTGTAAAGCACAACACATTGTCTTCAATTGCATCTTTCTACTAAACATAACATATTTAACCAGTACTAGAAAATACATTTCTACTCAATTCCAACCTACTCATTAGAACTTAACAATGTTGATTGCAAGTACTGATTTTCACTTACATACAGATATTTGAGGTTTTCTTTAACAAAGAAAAAATATCTAATTTTAGTGAAAATTTACAGAACTGCAGCGACTAAATGGTATGACTCTCTGATTTACAGTGATTTTTTAAATCTGTGCAAAACACTACTACCAGTAATTCAGATAGGAACTTCAAGAGAGATTTGTTTATGCATTAAAAAAATAGTATGACAATTGTCTTCTTAAAATTGATACTTGGGAACAGCAACAATTTTAATTCAAGTTGCCATTTATAGTTGGAAAAACACCACATTTAGAAAGCAATAATCCTATTGTGTCCATTTCATGGGAATAAAATTACTGATGCTGCGTCTCTGAAAGTATTATCCGAAAAAAAAATTTGTTTAATAAAATATTTTATCTTCTTGTTTCTGTAACTGTTAAAACAAAACAAAACAAAACAAAAAAACCAAAAAAAAAAAACAAACAAAAAAAAAAGAAAAAAAAGAGAGAGGAAAAAAATGTGGTCAGATATATTCATTAAATATAACTTTAAGTGTTGATGGGAAATATAGAAATGTGGATTTCATTCCAGAATTATAGAAAATAAAAAAGTTAAAAAGAGAGTTGAGATATATTTTCCTTTCCACAAAGACTGTGAAAACCAATATTTTCCTCATCTTTTGGTGGTCACTTTTAGGGTTTTTTTGGTTTTCATGAATAACTCTGCAAGATAGATGGCCCTATGGGAAGGAGCATAGTGAGGTGCAGGATGCTGCTGCATATTCAGGCAATCAGCTGAGGAATTACAGGTAAATCATTGTATCTTGGCTACAGTTCCCTTTCTATGAAGCACTGACTGCTACTACCTTTCTGTCTTTTCCCCCCCACACACCCCAAGATTGTTTATTTCTAAATGATCACCTTTGTTTATTTATATTCCTAAATGATGCATCTTTGTGCAAAAAACAGTGAAACTCTGCCCTTAACTGGACAGTTTGGATTCACTGACCAATATTCACACAGGTGTCCTGATTTTCCAATTTTAATTCAGTAACTTAGAGTTATGTCAATAATAAAGATTAATAAAAAATACAAAATAATCTCAGATTATTTGTCAATAATTTTAAAATAAGTAACGTGGTTCTCTGAGTGTTAAATCTTAATCTAGTAAATTGCCAACAACTGAATATGAGCCATTGATAACAATGTTATGAAACAAATAGATTTGTTTTCCACTACTCAAAGGTTAGTAATCTTTCTTTAGTCAGACCTCTCTCATTTTTGAAGTGAAACCATCAATACTTTCCACTGGGATAACAATATTTGAAATGTGTATGCTCTGATTTTGCACCTAGATCACAGAAAATTGAAATTTGGAAGACTCAGAACAAAAGGTTCAATTTTCTCCCATCTTCTTTGGACACATTATTTTTGAAAAATAAAATTAAGATAGAATAAAAGATATCAGTTTCAAAAAATAAATGAACAGTCTGTTTGTTATGCACTAATCAGATTTACAAGACTACTGTCAATGTTAGTTATGTGAAAGGGGGGAAAAGGCAGAGGAAGAGAAGAAAAGATAGCCCAGTAAAAACTCCGCATGCATAGGTTGCCAGTTTTCCTGGACACTTACCTTCCAAGTGCATGCTACACTCTTTCACCATCCTTCTAGCTTTAAACTCTCACTGTTTATGATGATAATGAAGAAAACAGGCAGCAGATGCTTCATCTTAAGCATGAAAGAGAGGGTAAAGTGTGACTCTGGATAGCCTTCAGAAAATGAAGATTGTGATAAACAGACACTCGGAAGGTTAGCTGTGTTCAAAGCACGTTCAAAAATATGGAAAAAGTCATTAATGTTATATCACATGGATACCCTCCAGGGTCAAAGAAACAAGATTAAGTTTGTGTTAGTGTACATGCAAGTGGACTACTAAATAAATAATTTAATCAGTTCAATATTTCTCTCTCTCTTGTATTGTTAAGAACCTCTCCTTTTTTCATGATGCATGTTTCATTTCTCACTCTCTTTTTTTCCTTTTATTTCTTTCTTTTTTTTTTTTTTTTCCTGTAGAAAAACAAATATCTGAGCTTGCTGAGAAGGTTTGTTTGTTGCCAGCACCTGTTATCTGCAAGCTATGATATAGGCTCTGTGAAGCCAAAGAACATTAAAAGTGGACAAGCTTTTCAACTCTCATGATAATTAGAAACAAGATAGAAGAAGTGCAAGGGGAAAATAGAGAATGGCAGGATATATTTTGAAAGATGAAAGGAACCTAGAAGAGCAGCAGTCTAATTAAACCAGAAGTGGATATGCTACAACCTGAGCACTCTTCTGTAAATGACGCATCGTTAAAAGACATTAAAGCTTCGTTCCTGAAGAAAATTTGTTACTACTAAAATAAGAGGAGAAAAACAAGAGAGGGAGATTAAATTGATGTTATAAATTTCAACAGTGTAAGAATAAAGAGCGGAAAGAAAAATAACATTTAAATAATTCTGGAAGACATCAGAAAAAATAATACACAGACAACTAAAATAAAAAAATAGTTAGTTGTAAGAGACAAAATGCTGATAATAATTATTTTCATATATTCTATTAGCCCATTCATATGATCAAAAAAATCTTCATTAACTTGATCAAGGTGTCAAAGCACACTCAGTTTATCACTAATAAATATAATGATAATTTATTGATACATGGGGGCAAGAAAGACTAGCTTTTCAAAAGCAATCATTGTGTTTGGTACTGTAACTTCTAGTTACCCAACATTTGACTTATAACAGGCCTGCTTTTCAGAGAAGATAAGTACCTCTTATTCTACCCAAATTCTGAAATATTTCCTGTGGCATTTTTTAAGCCCATGGCATTGGTCTTCATTCAGAAAAAAAATAGATGCATCTACCAGCAGTATCCAGTTCTTAGCAGGGGCTTTAAGCTAGGATTCACAGAAGCCCAATGAAAAGTCTGAATATGTGATTACTGCTATGGCAGGTGGTATTTGAGGAAAGACCAGACCTAAGCTGTGTTTAGACCTTTGTGGAAGGGCAATATTCTTGCTGTGAGTCAAGTGTCTGGAGAGATGGACATGAACAGCTAGTTCAGAAATCCTGTGTAAGATCATGTGCATATAGTTAGTCTGTAATCTGAAATAACATTTTTTAGATAGTGTGATGACCTACTCCATATTCAGATCTTCTTTGCAGGAAACAAACCAATAATTTTGTCACATTACAGGGTAAATTCCATAAAAGGAAAGTAGGAACAAGGAGAAAAAAAAAGGGTCATTACCCTCCAGATGGAATGGGAAGAAGTCACGTACATGCCTTTGCTGTTCAGACACTATCGGAAATTTAATCTCTTTTTTGTTAATTATTATGTAAATTCACTGTTCTGACACTTTCCAAATAAATTTATTTTCAAATGTTATTTCATATTCAGTTTTAGCAATTCTTATGAAAGTACCAAAAGTTGGCAAAATTGGTCAGCTGTCAAGTATTACTCATTATTTTAGGATTAGTTTCAAGGTATTGATTTGGTAATTCGCCCTGTGTTAAATATTAAAAAACTCTAATACTCTTCCAAGTATGAATGGATACAGTTTTTAAGCGTTTGAGTTGTGATACACTCCTTTGAGAAGCTGAATTTTCCTTTCTTTTCCTAATAGTTGTTATGTGCATAACTTTCACAACAGGGTTTATTTTTAAACTCTCAGATAAGACAGGGTCATGGCTGATACACATTTGAAAAGCACAGAATCATTCTCCAGCCCTTTTGAATGGCAAAGTGGCAGCAGAACACGTACACGATTTTCAAGTCTCTGAAAATTGACTCTACCAGCCCTCACCACCTACCAGGGGGCCCAGCATAACAAATGTAGGAGACCAAAAACTGGCAGGCAGAGCCTTAGTAGAGGAAAGGGTACAAAGGAGAGGAGAGGAAAATTTTAACAAAAACACAGGTAAACAAGAAAGAATAAATTTTAGACAGCACTTCCATTACTAAACAATACAGGGAGAAAGAAAAAAACCTTTCTTCAAGACCAAATGGACTCATGAGAAATTCCGAGTAAAAGAATGGAGACAGAAAATCCAATAGCAATGACGAAATGCAGCTGGGGTCAGTTTATATTGTGCAACAAAGGTGAAACAGGCCATGGCACAGAGTGAAATTGCAGTCAATTGTGGGAGGAATCAATTCCTTCAGTGCTGCACTTATTGATATTAGTTCATAAAAATAAAAGGAATTTGTATTCAGATAATCCATGTCCTTGTTTTGTTAATATATAAATACTGATCTGCAACTGTTACTATTTTGTATTGTAAACCTGATGCAGAACCTTTTCTCAAAGCCTCTTCCTTGCACTATGGTGTACAGAATCAGCAGTTTTCAGTGAAGCAGTTCTGTGTTCACAGAGATATAAGTGAAAATAACATTTGACCCACTGAGTGTATTTCCCTGGGGACTGATAAGAATTTCCAACAATTATGATTTTTTTTCCTCAGATCAGTAGTCTTGGTACAGCAGAATGCTCCAATCTTGTGTGAAATGAATGCTTCGTGGAGATTAAAAAGTATTATTAAAGGTCAAAAGAAGGTTCCAAATATTTTGCTTTCAGAAATGCTTTCAGAGAACTTATATTGAATTAAAAATTGATGGCATGATTAATTTTTCCCTCTAGGATTTATTTATAACCTATGAATCTATGAAAAATTAGATAAAATTTAAAAAGAAAATACCAAAACCAGACAGGAAGTTAAGTCAAATTTATGTGGCCTTGGATCTCCTCAGAATGTGCATCTTCTGTAAATGAAGATCCTTCTTATAGAAGGGGCATTTTATTATATAGAATATTATTTTATCCAATATCATTCTCAAAAATGTTATCATTCAAATTCTATCCCTTTTTCTCATTCTTGGATGCAGGAGGAGGGCTTGATAGGAAAGGTGGGCAGGAATAGATTTCATGGAAGTATATAACAGTCTAAAGGACATTACCAATAATGAGAAATCTAAATGATGTGCACCATAAAATGACTTTATGAAACTGTGCTTTAGAATTGATTTTTATAATCAAGTAAAAAATATACATAACCATCAGCAAAATCTGTAGTTCTAAGTTATTTACTTAGAGTTGCTATGAGGAATGCAATGTTACATGTCTGAGTTCACTGATTCCTTATTTCTTTGTGTATTTGCATTTGGCCAGTGCTGGTATAAATTTGGGTTATGCTGACAATTAATATTCACTTTCAGCTCTTGGCTGCTTTTTCAGTCATCACAATTAACTCTTGCTTTAATATAATTTCTAGAGTGGCATAGTCCCACATATATATGATAAATTAGATAGACAGAGATAGATTAGGTAGATGATAGATAGATAGGGAGAGAGAGAGAGAGAGAGAGAGAGAGAGAGAGAGAGAGAGAGAGAGATCAACTGCCCTAATAATGGTATTTCTTATTAACATTGTGTGCTTCTATGCCTGGTCAACACTCAAGCAATGCTGTAGACTGTGTCACCTCCCTTATTCTTCTTGACATGTTCTGTAAAATAATCATCAAAGGCCCTTCAATTTTACTTGCACTCTTTGGGGATGCAGCCTTCAAGACAGCAATGAAAAGATCACACTCAGCTGGTGAGACTTTCCTCTTTGCTGGATGAAAACAGCAGACTTGCCAGTAACCAAACAAAATAGGAACTACGGTCATGAAATAGGCCTAGCTAACTTTTTTCATTAACTATACTCCTAAAAAAGGACACAAAGCATGAGAAACTTACTGTTGTCCAGTGGATAGGTGAAAACTTCTAATCTACATTAAGAGGGGAAAAATGAAATGGAGAGGAGAGGTACTTACAATGCATTATTACCCTGCATTGTTTCCATAAATGGAACTGTTTCTTTGCACAGTTAGTAAATGCTATCGTATCTACATTTCTTAATTATGAATCTGCTGCTGATGTCCATAGCATGTCTCCTGCAAACTGAAGGCTGGACAATTTGTCATAGCATTAAGCCCTTTGGACAGTTATGCCTCAGGGGGTGCAGTCAATCAACAGCAGTAGAAAAGAGATGCATTTCAAATTTTCTTATTTATAGGACTTGAATAAGCAATGAAAGTGGGTGCAAAACACTTTAGAACTAAATGTACTATTATCATCATAACTTGCAATCTGAACATATGACATTCAAAGTTGAGAAAATTGCTTATGTTTCAGGAGACTCAACAGAGTTAATCGGCAATCAGAGATCTCTCAGCTGATATGCAAAACAGGAATGGAGAAGAAGGGCAGCAAAATGCCTAGGAAAATGGTAAAGATGAACAACAGAAAGAGGTTGTTCAATCAGTAATATCAGCAGCAAAAGGTGCATTAATGCACTTATCATCAATTTTCTCATGTACATGAGCAGGAGAATGCCCACAGAGACCAGGGCTGGGGCATGGTTATACCGTATCCCAACAGGTATCCAAGTACTGCATATGATGTTCTATGTTGAAAAATGCAAGACAAAGCATACACTGCTTTAAATTACTAACATCCATGTCTCATAGTGAAATGACCACCAGAAACCTAAAGAGAAGCAGTGTGTGGGATAATTGACCTGATAATTCTGAGACTGAGATCTCAGTTTCTACTGACAGATTTAACTATGTCTGTCTGAGTTTCAAGGCCGCAGCATTAGAAAGACAGTCAGGTTCTGTGTTTCTGGCTCCTGCAAGACCATTTTAGTCTGTATTTTCAATGCCCTGGCTGTGTGTGGACAAGAACATGCTAAATTTTAAAAGATGCAAAATTTATTTTTCTGAACCCCTTGTCTCCCTGTTCTTAGCAAACATGTATCCAGAGCAAATATATTACACAAAGCATAACACGTTGTGAAAAGGACAGAGAGCAAATGTAAAGACCGTGCTGCTGCTGACACTTCACTGCTGCCAAGCACTTCCACCCCTGTTTCATAGATCATTTTGTATTATCGTGACCATGTGAAAATGGGCTGATTCATTTTTATTCATTCACAGTTCTACTGCATGTGCTTTGCACTCTTGAAATGTTGAAGTCTGGAAGCTGTGGGTCGTATTTTCAAACAATATGCATCAATATAGCTCTAGGGAAATCATTAAGAAAAATTTTTGTACTAGATTGAGAGCAGCAGTCCTTATCCTAAACCTGTAGCATGTGGATTGTGACTTCTAAATTGACAGCAACATCTTTTCTGCTCAGCTTTTTTTCCTTTAAGACTTAGCCCATCTTAATAAAACTTAACCCATCTTAAATCACATATGCATGTGTGTGTCCTTACAGTTTTAAACACTGACATCTGCCATTTCTGTTATTGATTTGATTCTCCCTTTATACTGCCTCAGTAAATTATTCTTGTGGAAATTATGTTTCATGACATATCTTAAGAGCACAAAGAACAATCTGAGGATACTAGTGTAGTTTCTCCTAATTTGCAGAAATCATATGCACATCATTTGATTAAAAGTCCAAAGCCCCAAACAAGTATTTTTCTCTAATTAGTTTGTGGTTTAGGTTTCAGTGTCAGAAACTATGTCTGAATTACATCTGTAAATATTAATTCACATTTAGTAATATGGTGATCCCTTCAATATAAAATCTTGAAATCCCAAAATTATTCAGACCTTCTGTAAAAACAAAATTTAAATCATTAAGATGAGAAATTAAGTAAGAAGTGCTATTGACAGCACTGTAATACCTTTTCAAATTAAATAATTTAAGATCAATTGGTTTGTTTTTTGGTTTGGGGGAAAAAAAGAAAGGAAAGGAAAGAAAGGGAAAGAAGGGAAAGAAAGAAGGAAGGGAAGGGAAAGAAAGAAGGGAAGGGAAGAAAGAAGGGAAGGGT
>CM031878.1:15167378-15217830 GCA_018697195.1 Certhia americana
AATGGGAAAGGCCCCTGTACTACTAGCTGTTCTACACTACTCCAGGATAATTCTTAGTTTAGAAATAAGAAAATTGATTTGAATAATTTAGAAAATATTCTGAAAAATTGCATTTGAGCAACAGTGAATTATGTTTATTTATCTCCATAGAAACTACAAAAGACACGTGTCATCAACTGATTCTCAATTATAGTGAATAACTTCCAGCCCAAGTTTTTTCCCAAATATGTTGTTTTGGTCTTCCATTCAATATCTGTGTCAACTGCTATGATAACAATCATCTAAATAAACATTAATATCCTTTTATTTCTGATGGATTTTTTTTTCCCTTGGATAAAACAGTGAAGCAAGGGAAGCCAGAGAAGAAAACACCTGACAGGATTTATACCCATAGATCATACCAAACCAAACACAGAAGACGAGATTTCCTGATGCCTGCACTCTTCTACTGGCTGACTTCTGTCTGTCAATTTGTACATTCAAACATATCTGATAGAATTTTTTTTTCCTGTTATTATTTCATCTTGCATAAAATAATATTCCCATATGGAAATAAGTTGCTACCACTTATTCCTTGCAGTTATAAAAAGTTTCAAGTTCCCACATCCAGATCACATGGAGAAAGTAATGAACACTGTACACCAGGCATATTCTTTTGCCCCAACTCTCCTAGCTGCACAAACATGCACAAAGTCCAGAATTGTGTTCAAAAGAGCAGACTTAAATGAATTCCCAACAATTCTGTATGACCATAAGTAATGCTTATTTTTTTTTCAAAACATCAGCAATAGGTTCAATGCTGCACTAAAAATTGTAGCCAAAGCCAAAGTCTAAAATCCTAAGGCATCAACAATGTACCCCAATTAGTGCAACATACCAAAAAATCTCTTGAAATATTATTTCAATCCCAGACATTGAATGATAAGTTGTTTAATGGTTCGACTGTCAGAAAAGAAATCCAAATTTCTTGTCAAGATATTTGAGGTAACACCATAACATGAAAATATGGCCTTCCATTTATTTTTCTCCTCTGTGTGCACTGAACATCTTTCATTCATATTTAGTGAGGAGGTATTCCCCAGGCATTTAAACCTCATAGCCTAATTCCAGTTTGAGATTTGATTATCCACCTTAATCCCATTAGACAGTGATCTTTTAAACAGCAGGAAAATTGCTGACAAAATGCTACCAAGAACATTAAAATTCCATTCACAGGGGGAATTATATATTACAATTAGTTGCAGTAGCAACATAAGCATTGTAATTGTTTACATTTATTTAGTTACTGAGGGAGAATTAAAAAATGCTGAATTAAATGAGCAATTGCCCCATAAGAAAGAAAAAAAAAAAAAAAGAGGGAAAGCAAGACAACTTCAAATTCTGACTAATAGGACTAACTTCCATTTGTATCTAACTTGGATAATTTTAGTCTAGTATTTGCAAATATATATTTTCTTCTCTGAATAAATTAAATATAAGTATTTCTGTTAGAGTTATATTTATAAGAGAGAAACATTTCCTTATGGAAATGTATGGTAAAAGGAAATCTGAAGTTTTCCATCATTTAGGGAATCAAACTGAGGGCAAATGCCTAAGTCCCATTTGAAAAAAAACAGCTGTACTGGAGGGAATCTGATTTATGTTTCCCTTTACTGAACCTTTGGTCTTCTAAGTGACCAGTTTCAGTGTTTCACATTCTTTAATACTTAACTTGTCTGTATAGCATTCTAAGACTGTATAGCAACCTAGGACTCCCTTGCTACAATTTAGGCCATGACCTCTTTTTCATCATAGTTTTGGACAGTACATTTCTCCTTCCTCTGTGCATATCTGAAGGTCATTACGCTCAAATGACGGAATGGGCAGACAATAACCTCATGAGCTTAACAAAGGCAAAGGCAGTGTCCTGCCCCTGAGGGAGAGTACCTTCCTACATCTGCACAGTCTGCTGCCCAGCTGGCTTGGTAGAACTATGCAGAGTGGGACCCAGTGGATAATGTCTTAAAAACGAGTTCATCTTTTGTTTTTCTAGTCAAGTCTTCCCATAGATGTGTTTGTGTGTGAAAAGGAGCTACTGAGAAAACACAGGTCACTCTTCTGGGGGGTGGGTGCAGAGTGGAATGTAAAGGTTCAAAAGATACAAAGTCAAACACGGGAAATTCCAGCTGGATGTACAGCCAATTCTTCCCCTAAAAATGTTTAAACACTGGAACAGTTACTTACTCAGAGAGGCTGTGAAATCTTAATTTTTCCTGCAAGTCTTGAAACCTCAGCTGGACAAGGTCCCAGGGAAGCAGATTTAAGTCTGAATTAAGCCCTGCTCTGAGCATTTCTGCAAAGTACACAAAGTTTTAATCATAACCTTCAGCACCTAGTAGCAAGTGAATTAAGAGACAGAAAATCCAAATGCTTTTAAAGGAGAGACAAATAATATTAATACACTGGAAAAAGGCTAAAGAAGGACAGGGAGAAAACCTTCTCACATACTGAAATGTACAAATTACGAAATGTATGAATACTCAAATGCATAGAATTGAAATAGTATAACACTTCAAGAATTTACGAACATATTTCAACATATTTTGTTCTTAATGCATCATGTGTCTTTTTGCATCAGTTTAGAGTTGCGCCTTCTATCCTTGCTAGCCCTTCCTGTACACCTTTCTATAAAATAGATTCCAAATCTGCAAAAGCCAGGATGTTGTGCCATTATATTTAAGAGTCACTATAGATTTGGAAAAAAATCAGAGATATCCTAGGGTTGTCAAAAATTCCAGTTTTATTCTCCTTATTAAAAAGAGAGATATTACTTTTATATTCTTATGTGGTAGTATTTTTTTTCCTTTTTTATTCTACTGTGTTTAAAGACTAGCGACTGTAGTAATAAGTATCTATGAAAACAAGTAGAAAATGTAGTAGTTGAAGGCATGTATAAGTGTGTGCAGTTGTGAACATAACAATGCACATTCACAGCCATGAGAATTAGTAAGACGTCTCTACATTGAGTAGCTACATGAACAGTAAGATATTTACTAAGTTATATATGTATATGTATATATATATATATATATACATATATATGTTATTTTTCAGATTTTTCTCTAAGAAGAAGCATTTTGGAACCAAAGTATTGAATTATAATAAGAAAGTATTTATTTCCTCCCTGCTTTTTCTAGTAATCCTTTCTGAAAATGCACATTGGTTCTACAGGCCCTTTACTGTACTGTAAATCCAATTCCATGCTGCAAAGAATATTTTTCTTTGTTTTCTGCATGTATCTTTATGTTAGGGAGGATGTGTATTCGTATTTACATGATGTTTTCAATATTAGAGGAGACATCAAAAGGGGAAATTGCATATTGGTGTAAAAGAAACCGTGAGAGTTTCTATTCTGAACTGCAAAGATTATTTTGTTGTGTCTGCTCTGAATTGCATTTTACCAGTCCTGGAATAAGATAAAGGAAACATCTGACATGCAGTGACTTCCTTCTTAACATTTTGAAGGATTGCTCAGATGAGCCAATCAGGCTTTTATTCCTTCCCTGAAAAATCCTTCCTGCTCATAACAGGTGCTTTAAGATGTGAACATAGGAAAGGTCTGCATCAGCCTGCCATCAGTGACCACTGCTGACCAGAACTGGAAAGCACCAGATAGGAAGACATTTGCTGCCCTCTTTTGGAATATGTAAGTGAAGATTCAGAGGATGATTCTATGTGGTTTTGTTTTTATCAGATGTTTCCCTTTGCCACATTCCTCACAATCAATAGATTTATAGTCAACTTCTTGGCTTACTGACTTAAATATTCATTGCTGAGTTAGGCATTTAAAATTCCACCAAAATAAAAAAAAAAACATTTTTGAGATGGGTTTCTGAGGTACACAGGTCATTTGGAAACACAAAACACATTCTTTAATAAGAGAGTAATTGAACATTTATTTTAATGGATAAGTCTCATAATTTTTCTATTAATTTTAATAAAATGGTTTTATGCAAGTGTGTGAAGTGTGTGAAGCGTCCTTAAAAAAATAATAAAGTTGGTCTTTCTGTTGTAACAAAAAAAAATAATTAATAGAGTGATAATGTCTCTTTATGCATAATAACTCTTTATTCATTATTTATTCTTTATTGATTCTACCTTCACTTTGACTTGACTGATGTTTCACTATATATTAGAACTAATAAACTAAGAATCAAATGAGATGCCACATAAAATTTTAATCTGAAATACTACAGAAGTCTAAGTACCTTATCAAAATTGTCACCACCTACAAACACAGCAAGGAAATTATCAGCAACCTGTCAGATATATAAAGAGGGACATTAGGAGAATAGAAACAGGATATAATACCCATCAAGGTCACCAGAACTGTACTAGAAAAAAAAAAAAAAAAATGGCTGTTTGAAAAGAAAGCAATGAGAAATGGTTTGAAGCAGTTATGGAAGTAAATTAAGGAGCTTCTACTAAGCAACATAGGTTGCTAAACATCATTGTATGCACAGAGGAAAGTCCATTTACACTACAATCACTGTACACACAGGTTAATCTGCATCAATATTTTTTCCTGGCCTTTTTTTTTTTCATCTTTTCATCTCTTCTGTATATGACAGAAAATAATTCTGCTGCTGTTGAAATTTCTGGTCATGAAAACTCAATGAATTTAAATGAACCTTTCTTATTCTTAGAAAATACTATCCTATACCACTTTTATACAGGATGATTTTCTTTATTGTTGTGTTTTAATGAACATGCTATGTTGTAAAAACAGAATAGGACAGTTCTTTTTGTTATCAAAATCTTGATAAAAGCAATTTATAATGGGCTGCTCTAAAATAAATTCGCTATGTTATATGACAGATTTCAATCTTAGAGCAAGATCCTGAGACAACTATTTCCTGTGTTTAAGTAGCAGCTCTTGGAATTTCCTGCAACATCTATTTTATGTCTAGACCAGGGTCTATCAAGCTCTGAATTCTAATTCTGCTGGGGGTTAAAAATTAGTAAGACATTTGTGAACTGGCTGGTTCTGAGTCAGAGAATACAGTTACTAAGCTGTGCAAGTCTAGAATTAATTATACTGCTTGCTGTGATTTCTGTCACTGAGACTACTAAAGTAAGTTTAATGTTGACAGTGATTTATCAATATCATCAAATATGAGGAACAGGATGATAAGGAACTGTGAATCTTTTAGAAGTTAACTACAAAATGACAAATTTGTCACATTCAATGCAATGGCTCTACATCCCCTATTCAGTGAAATAACATTAAACAAAGCTCTTAGATACTACCTTTACAAAACAGGGCTTACTTTCTAGAGAGGAAGTTAAAAAGATACACAGAACTCTAAAGGTTTCTTGGCTTATATACAGTGCTGAAATATTTCTTCTCCGTTACTTACCAGTTTATTAGCCTTTTAGTCTTAGAAATATTTTGGCTTTAAAATATAAAATTACAGATATACATTGTATGTTTTTGTAGTTTAAATACTTTTCTCATTGATCAGAGGGACCCAGGAGCCAGATCAACTCTTACAATTACCCTGTCATTTTTGTTGTTGATTCTGCACCTATTAGGAATAACTGTTCCTTTCTGACCACCTTAAAAATTTTTAGTCATTTAATCTCTTCCATAATTTTTTTTTTTACAAGTCTTTTTTGCAATTCTCAGCAAACAGGCTTGATTAAACTAGATTAAAACCAGACTGAGGATATTGCTAAAATATTGTTTTGAAAAATCTGAAATACATTTTTATTGCCCAGTACATCCCCCATAACTGAGTCTATTTATTATTTACCTGTTTGCTACTATATTATGCACACTGTGTATGCATATATACTATAGTGGGAGCAATTCTTTCCAAACTGTGCAAGTCCATTAACAGCATAGGTCTTTAAAACATTCTGTGTGATTTTTTATGTCTTCACAGAAACACAGTGAATAATGTTAGTCCAAGACCACCAAGTGAAGGAAAGGAACACTTCATCTACCACAAATACAGTTCACTCTAATTCTGTTCTAATTCTTGAAATCAAGAGAAAATTTCCCTAGAGTTAGAGAAAACTAAACGGTTTTAAGTGGAGTCTGTAATGATTTATTTGTTTGTCAGCCATCAGTATTAGAAATCTACTGAAGATTTATCATCTGCTATCATAGAAAATTATTTTTATTTATTTTTACTTCCATTTCACATGCAGTCAGGAATTTAAAAACTTTCTCAGCAATAATTAGAGCATAATTTTTTGTCAGTCGCACTTCCAAATATACAATCAGATATTCTCATCAATAAACTATGATGACTTTAGAAAGTGGTGTATGGAGAAAAGAATATAGAAGCCACAGCACTGACAATCTCAGACAATAGATCATTACAATGTTCTCCAAGGCCATCAGTAGAATGGCTCATCTACTGTCTTTACAATTCCCCATGTAGCTATTCAGCAGAACTGATTGTGATGAAGAATTTGTATAGGTGGCATTAGAGTTTCCATAAAAGATCTTAATAGCTTATGTTGTAGTAGGTGTTATAACCCTATTTTGAACATATCTTTCCAACTATACCTGCAAAAATCAGTTACATGGCTGCATTTGTAAAAAGCAGACATTTGTGTTTGCACATAAAATCTGAGTGTATGTATATCTACACTTACAGATTTTGGCTTTTTCTTAGAGTGATGATGAATGTCATAATTAAAGCTATAGCATCTACAGCCAGAAAACACTTACTCTGTACCTGACATGCTCAGATTTTATCTGCTTTCATTTGCTAACTGTAACACGTAACTTCCTAAACAGGTAATAACCATTGTATCATAAAATTATATTTTATTTATGTGGTCTGTAAGCCTTCCCTGTTTCTATCAAGATTTCTTTTTTTCCACAAAGTAGTTAATTGGCTTCACAGTTCAATTTACTTATACCATAAATTGTATGCTGCTTGAATACTGTAATATAGCAGCAAGATGTCAATATTCATGAAGACATAAGGATACCACATACACTGAAAACTTGAACCACCTTGGCTCTTTCAGTAATGTGTTCATATCTTTGGGGTCATACCTTTTAGTCATCTCAATAACCTGAGAGAAGCAAAAAAAGGCATATAT
Organism: Certhia americana; assembly: GCA_018697195.1. Classification (NCBI taxonomy): domain Eukaryota; kingdom Metazoa; phylum Chordata; class Aves; order Passeriformes; family Certhiidae; genus Certhia; species Certhia americana. The sequence goes on from CM031878.1 coordinate 15,174,483, forward strand.
AGTGCACTTCCAGGAGACATGATGAGTGCTGTTTCATATGTGCAGTATGAGCTGTGTCTCTCTCCAGAGATCTTCAAGGGTTTAGGATAATAGGAAGGCAAAGAGAGACAGAGAGAGGTGAACCACAGCTGTCAGCTTTATTATTCGTAGTTCTGGTTTGCTTAAGGGTTTTAAAACTGTCACTAAGATCAAAAGCCTAGCACTTAAGACAGCCTTCAGGCAGTCAAAGAACAACACTTTCACGTTTAGTGCCTCACACCAGAATTTATACAGGCTGCCTATCCTTTCTACAGTTGCACCATTTCCTAATTGGGTATAATGGATACTAGCAAATGTGAATGCCATCAGATTTCCTGCAAATCTTCTGTATCTTCCCATTAAAAATATGTGAAAATATATGCCAGTGTACTGAGGAATATAGTATAGATGTACTTAACTTCCAAATGTTTAGTTCTGTCCAGATACCCTCTACAAAGGAAACTTCACAGGACTGTAGGTTCCTCCAATCCAGGCAAAAGTCATGCCCACAGCATTCTTTGCCATTCTTGTCCTTCTGTATTGGCAACCTGTCCTAGAAATTAGCTGCTGACCATCCCACTTTGAAACATAACTATCAATCTCCATAGGAAGATTCATCTGAATATGAACCACAGATACCATCCAGACAGGTTACTGGATAAAATCTCTGAGACATACACTAACTCTATTTGTAAGAACGCTTCCTATCTGTTGTTTTTCTTTTCCTATATTTTATTGAGTGCTACTCACTCTGACAAGTGAGTTTTCAAGACAAAATTCACATTTAAATAGTGGTAAATCATTTATGTGTTCTCTTAATGTAACCGAACATAGAATAGATAAGTAGAGAAGAGTGATAATTTCTTGGAGGCTTTTATTGGCTTGTATTTCTGACCTACTGTCAGGAAAAAATTAGGTTTAGAACAATATTCCTAGAAAAAAGATATTTTAATTTGCCTCTGAAGTAAATGCTTTCAAAACAAAAAATTAGCGAATTACTAATGTCAGAACTTCTGCACAAAATTCTTCAAAACAAGATTATTCCTAATAGCTAAAATTCTTAGAAGTGTATAATATTTTAGCACCATCATAATTTTTTTGGAGACCTTTCCTTGAAAAAAAAAATTAAAAAGAAGGAAATTACAGGCAGACAGGTTGAATGTGGCATTTGAGTAAATGTGTACTACGTTGTAATTCTTAGTAAAGTGTCTTCATCAGAAACCATAGAAAGTGCACCCCATGGTGCAGAAAAAGTAGTATTTATTCAGATCTGTGATGACATTACCCATGGTCTAGCCTTAGCTCCTCATCTCCTGGGTCATTCTGAACAAATTGATCCATTTTGGTCCTTTCTTTAAAACAGAGACAATGACATTACCTCCTTTGGGAAGTTCCCTAGCATCTTCTGATAGAAAAGGTTGTTAGTCTGTAACTTACAGCCTCATCAGAACCAAAATATTTTTTTTAAGTGATTGTCATTGAAAGTAGCTTTTTCAGGACTTCCAGATTTCTTTCTATTGCTTTCAAATTTCAACTCACTTACACTGACTGTGTAAATCTGTATAGCACCCAGTACCAAGATATTTGCAACCTGATGGAGAGCAGCAAGGATCACAATAACAGTAAAAAGTAAGTTTAGAGAGGTTTTTGAAGTCCAATATTAGGGAAAAACCTTTTTTCAGAATTATGATTTTCAAAATAACTGTTTCTCAAACAGAGCAAGTTATCCCATTTCAGAGAGGTGCTTAACCTCTACCTGGAACCACAGATTGGATGATGACAGCCTTTTGTCAATGTAGAATTCTAAAGTCATTGTATGTAAACTACTGGCGAACAGGAATCTATGGTAGTTGAGACACAACATCTCTTTCAGAGCCATTTCATTTTCAGTTTTGTATGCATTTGCCAGAGGTAAGTGTTAGCTTGTACCTTTACTGACTTATTTCTGTCATGACGTGTTAGTTGCTACGCGGTATAACAAGCTATGGCACAGTAACCCAGTACAATCCAGCAAAACGTGGCACACAGGAAACTTCACTGAAGTGCCCTTTCTCCCTTCTACAAAGATCACACCACCTGACACATACAGTCATCTCAATTTGAATGAGTAGATGACACTGCAAAGCAAATGGAACCATAATGTTATTACAGGACTTGAAATGTGTGAAGTACATTCTTCTAATTCTACACAGACAAACAGAAAACAATAAACCATTCAGGCAATATGTGAAACAACCAAACTGTAAAAACTTCACAGAAATGATGTAAGGGAATTTTCTTGTAATTTGTGGTGTTAGATTGCTTTTATAAAACCTTCGAACTAACCAAAAGCATGAGAGAAAATCTTTGAGCCAGCCTTTTCTGTGCTCCATTATAGTAAACCATAAATAATTATTCCTGTAACAAAATACCTCTAAAAAATCAATCAAATTATATAGTTACCCATTAACAACACCCCCAAAGTATATAGTTTTAAGATAACTGTATGAGAAAATGTTTGACATAACTGTCATAACCTTTGAATCAAAATTCTTATAAGAGTTTCTCATACTTCTAATAATTTAATACAGTACCAAGAGACTTATGCACTTTCACTTGATTCAAAATAAATCCATGGCTTGGCAGGTTTGGGTGTAGTTTTCTGCCTTGCCCCCAAATTCCAGATATGTAGGCTATTAGTGCTTCCATTCTCCACTGCTAAAATGGAAGAAAGTGAGTGTTGCTGCTGTCAGAATATATGGGGTATAAAGGATCATAATTTCTCACCCCCCCTACTTGGTGTAGCCTCAGTTTCTCTGACCAATGTGGCCTCTCAGTCAGATGACAAGGAACAGACTACAGTAGCACTCAGCCTCCCTTTTGCAGAACCTTTCTACCACAGTGCATGACTCAGGGAGTTACAAAAAACCAGAGCATGGCCTAGCTGAGAATCAAAGCCATGGAGATGCCTTTATTAAAGTCTAGAATTTGCAAGCCAGCTAGCATGTGAGTCTGACAAAATATGCTGTCTCTCACTCCTGAAAACACCATGAGTCTGCTCTCTACCTTTTCCAAGTCCTGAGTGACTGATCCTAGCAAAATTAGTCTCTCTATTGCAACTCTGTTTCCCACTTACACTAAGTAGATTTTATATTAATTAATTTGAGCTTGATATTTACATTTGGTGAGGAGAAAAATACCCCTTTCTTAATGAAGGGTGTCAACTATTTATTCTTCAAATTAGTTCATCATGTCATTTCCTAAATTTTCAAGATATTTGGATCTTGCAATTGACTGCACCCTCAATTATCAGCAATTATTTTATTTTTGCATGTACAAAACCAAGACATATAAAGAAGGAATTTGCTTTTAAACTAATTGAAGTATTCATTAAAAATACCTTTTCCTAATCTCTGAAAAGAATTCCTTCTTTCAATTCTCAGAGCATGAAAACATTCTGTACACATGAAGTGAATGGTGCCCATCTTAGCATTCTAGACATGAAGTCTATACACATTTTTTAACATGTAAGTTGAAAGTAATGTCAGGTGCATTAGACTATAAACTCTAATAGAATTGTGATGTTTAAAGGTATTATATCAGGAAACTACCCAGTCTACCCATTGATGTCTTTTATCTATATTCATTAATATTACTGCAGCAGTCTGTGTTTTAAAAGTTCTGTCTGATGGTTCAGAGCCTTTTCATGGAAGGCACTGTACATGCACTGCTGAAACAGCTTCCAGTGGAGACATGTGAGAGGCTACTGGCAGTGCTAAAGATTACAAAAAAGACAAGATGAGAGAACCTGGAGTAGGAGCTCTAAAGAAAGAACATTGTGTCATGTGGCCCAACTGTAAAATAGAAAAATTGCATGCAATTATTTTTCCAAGCTGAGTGTGATGATGTGAAAGGAACGAACTAATGATGATGCACTCTGCTTGTTAGAGACATTTCTTTCCTGCAGCTCAAGGTTACAAGTGCTCTTTGCTTGGCTTTTTTTTCTTCATTCCACTAGAAATGTGATGGTTACAAATAAATCCTGTAAACAGGGAGTTAATAACACTCCAAAGACATTATGAAATAATTTTAGTTCCTAATGCCAGACATTCAGTCTTGGCAATATTTTTTTCCTGACTTCAAGCATCCTGTATTGATTGATTAATTATTCTACCAATGAACTAACAAATATTGACCCTATAGTGTTGAGCAGCATTTAGCCAAAAGTCAGTAATCCACATCGATCACTTAATGGAACATCAAAGCTCAGCGTCTCTGACAGTTTTATGTCATTCAGCAAAAAACTGTCTATGTTTTGATGATACCTTGACCTTTCTTATTAGGCATCTTTGGAAGAAAACTAAGAGCAATAATAAAATTAAACCTGTGGATCGTACTTTGTTATTCACTTTTGTGAAACAGTCACTGAAACAGAAATGCTTCCTGTAGATTTACCTACAGAGGCAGCCTGTCTTTTAAAGACTACAAATACCATTTTCTAGTTCTAAACCAGACATCATAACATACAAATATGATCTTATCACATCAGAGTATTTAAAAAAAAAAAAAAGAAAAAGAAAACTCAAACTAACAATTTCAGAACAGGACCAGGAAGCTCCCTTAATAGCTCGGGATTTGTCTATGCAGCTGTTATGGCAGCAATTCAATTCACCCTGCCTGTGCTCAAGAGTTATTGCTAACATTCCTGATCAGGTACACAGGACAGGGTTACTGCTACAAGCCCTGAACAGATAGAGAGAACACCCTAGATAAGCTTATTTACTCTGCTTCTGGGGTATGTTTTCAACCTCTAAATGCTAATGTGCATTTTCACACACAGCAAACATCACAATCACATATGACTGAGAGCATAGATGTACCCTGAGGGGATTAGTGAGAGGCAGTAGCAGCTGATGGGGATGGTTTCTGGCACAGCTTTCCTCTGCAGAGAAACAGTGTCTAGCACCTCAAACTACCTCTCCTCACTTCTTCAAGCTAATGTCAGTCATTAGGATAGTGAAATACCCCAATATATAGCTACCCCAATAGTCATTTAGCCAGAAGTGAACTTCAGTTTGCACAAAGTAAATTGCAGATCCCTAGGTGACAGGAGCAGTGGAATAATGACAAAGGAAACATCAAAGGTAAACTGGGATAGAAGGAGAAGATAGAGGACTATCAATTCAGTTTTTCAGGTTTTTTTCAGTTTATTCATTTCCTTAACCCCAGTAGTTGAAGTAGTTCCTTCCCTTGCAAGAAATAATGCTAGAAAATTCCCTCCTTCTAGTTTTACAGAGGGCTCACTTTAATCTTCTTTATTATTCAGGTATGACTTGCCCACAACAACATGCTGTAGGAAGCACTGGCATTCTAGTGGTATTTACTTTCCTAAGTAGTTAATGAGGCTCAGGCAAGATGTGCTTTCCCAGCTCTGAATCCATTGCTTCATTAGGCTGGTTTACAGACAAACTAGTTCATCCAACCGTTTTCCTAACTTTCAAAGATAACTTTGATCCCAGAATAAAATGGATGAATATACACTGCTGTGATGTCTCCTGCTCAATTCTATTGCATAAAGAAACACGTGAGTAGGGCCCACCTGAATTCTGAGAAATGATAGAGTTCTACTGAAAGCCAAAAGAGACAATGCAAAGAATTGAAGTACCAAAGTCTGGGAAGGCTTTGATCACAACAATCTGGGTATGAGAGAGTTCTGATTCAGCACCCTGAAAATGTTACTGTAAATCAAGATTGTTACCATGTCTTAATGATCATGATTTCTTATTCACTGACACTATAATTCATCATTTCAATTCTTCTAGACATTTCTGGGATCTCATGAGAAAGTCCTTGGGTTTGGTGAAATCTTTCTTTTTCACTTATGTGAAGTTGCATCCAGGTTGGTTTTTTTTTGCTTTGAGTGTCTGACTTTTACTGAAAAGAAAATTTTTCAAGCTGAATTGGTTGAGCACATCAAATATTTTGCCATGAGAACATTTTAAACTGGTTGCCAACTAAATTGCATGTGTGAGTTACCAAGAGAAAATGGTGCAGTTCAATATTAAATGAGATTATGCTTGTGGTTCAATAGAACTCAGAGCATTCAACTTTTATATGCTAATGATGTAGCCCAGTTTTCAGCACCCAAGAAACCAGATTTTGAAAACTGTCCAGTAACCAGCAACCTTTAAAAAAATAACCTTAAAGGGACCTGAGATCTTTGAAAATTTTAGCATTCAGTGTATCAAATTCATCACACACACTTAAAAAATCTACCTTAATTTCTTTAGTGAAAGTCATTGTATATAATATTTTTTTGTAGCCTGTAAGCATTGTAAGTTAATTAACAGTTTAGGAAAAACTAGAGTGCTGTAGAAATCCACCTTCTGCACTAACAAAGTATTAAACAATCTCATCATTTCCTACATTCCAGCTTAGGGTATAATTGCCTCTTACAAAACTATTTCTAGTGGAAGAAAATCATAGATAAATGAGCTGTAAGTTCATCTCACCCATCCATCTCCTAACCTAAAGCACAATCAACTCTAACTTCTATCATGCATAAATCCTAGAGGCCAAACACACTGTTGTTCTTTTAAAAAATTCAAGTATATTCTCTGTTCTAGTTGCTCAAAATCATAAATCTATTTCTTATGATATTCATTGTGTGTGAAGACATACAACTTCCCATTTGTTTGTTTCTATTATACTAAGTAGCACACCTTATTTAAGTGTTTCATCTGAAATTACGGCATGGAGAAGAACTCTGGAAACAGACAACCTGACTTCCTAAATTGTCTATAATCTAGAATAATAACTAAGCATTTTACCACACACAGTATAGATGCAATTGTATGCTATTATCAGTATTTGGAATAAAGGACACTATTTGTCTGCTGCCCTACAACAGATATTCATGTCTGCACATTCACACAGACACACACACACACATGCACTTCCATCTACAGAACCGAAGAGATATTATTTAAAATCACTTCCAAGTGATGGAGGGTATTTTTTCATCACCCTGCCACATTTAATATATGCTATGTGCACAAAACTATATCAAGTAGGGAACTCAGTTGAAAATAAATTGTGCTGCCGTTCTTTTCTTGAGTGTTAATTTGCTTCTAAATATTCTATATGTACCCTGTTTAAAATGGTACATTCTGTTTCTATTTTACTGTATTCAGCAATCAGTGTCAATTACTCTTGGTAACCATGGCAACAAGGCAACTAACTGTTCTTAAATCTTCATTTGTCCACTATTTTTACAAAATACTATACAGTTAAGAAGGCTTTCTTAATAAATATATAGGCAAAAGCTAAAAAGAAGAAATGCATAACCTCTTCTAACAAATAATATATTGACAATATATTCTGCAATATAAACGTATTTTCTCTTCCAGATTTAAATATTCTTTAGGAATGAACCTTATAGTAATAGCAATTTCACGGTTTTCAGGATCCTCAAGACTATACTCAACAATTTTTCATTTCTTTTCTGTATTTAATACCTTCTCAGAAGACCTGTGGAATCTTTTCTGATATTAGGAGTTTACCTTTTGTAATACTCTGCCTCTGGATGACTAATTGTATCATAAAAAAGTAGCTAAGGACCCTAGTGCAAGCATAGTTCTTTTTTTCTCTTTTCCCAAATGGAAGTGAATATCCATGATGTTGTCAGGCTGGTTACCAATTTCTTTTATCAGCCTCAAAGGTTAGTAAATTATACAATGGTGTAGAATAATTTCAGTTGTTTCTGTGATTCTCATGAGCTCCAGTCCAGACATAAAGAAGACTTTGATATTTGTGTAAAGAATCAGGGACTTGATATAGGCAGATCAACTTGAAGCAAAACTAAAAAGTATTATGCCATGAAATGAGAAGACTGGAGAAAGATTTTATACTCTGGTAATGGAAATATCTACAAAGCTATCAAGACAGCAAACTACATGGAAAGAAAAAATAAATTAATGATTGTGGGCATCTATTCTGTTTGGAGACAAGAGAAACTCCATTTTTTTTTCAAATAAAAACTACTGAAAAAATGTGAATTATTAAAAGGATTTCATGCCCAGTTTTTGTGGGGTGAACTCCTCAGGGATACATTGTTTTTTATCACTGATGATACAATTAAGTAAGCAAGGCTTGTTGTAATGTCCTGTTTAATGAAGGACAGAATGCGTTTAATGCTGCAAAGTGTGCAGTCCAGTTTTATTTAATCTTCTTCAGACAGCTGCTTCCAGAATGTTGCCTTCTCCTAGCCATGCACTTTGTACCACTGTGAATTTCTCTAAAATATTTGGTTTCTTTTCGTATAGTGAGAACTATGCGCACACACACACACACACACACACACACACACACACGTCCCACCTTACTTGGAGCAAAATCAATACTTTGAATAAATGAATCTAGAAAATACCAGTTTGTAAGATAAAGGACTGGCAAAAAACTACAGGGAATTGAAGCTGGCTTTTCAGGATGGAACTTTTCTTAGCTCTAAGCAGATATTTCTATAATCTGTCCTTAGTAAAACTCACAGAGGTTTGGGTTTGGTTTGCAGAAAATGAACTTGCAGCTGAAATGTCTCATGAAACCTCCAAGCACATCTCCATAGACAGTGTCATAGCTGCCCAGCAGTCCTATCCACAGCCTCATTTTACCCATACAAGATAAGCAAATTGAGAACCCTGCACGAAAAGAGAACACTCTGGGTAGAGGCATTGATAGACATGAAGATTTGGTCCAGATTATTCTCTTGGCCTTTCAGATTTGTGGGTTTTTGGGGTTTTTTTTTTGTGGTTATTGAAAGCAGTTGTTAAGTCAATGAATAATTCCTTCATCCAACAATTTCCCATCTTACATATTTCTTTACATAAATTTGGGCATGAAATAAGATATTGTAAGTTTCACAATTGTTTTTGGGAATATGCAGTCTAAGTATAACTGGGAATGGGCATCCAATTCTTGTAAAACAGATACTGCCTTCCTACTTCTAAATCTTACCAATTGCATTGCACTAATTCTTCCAAATCTAGATGTAACCACATCTCTCATAATAATTCCTTGAATTTAGCCTCATCAAAAATTTTCTCTCTTACATAAGGGCTAAATAAAATGTATTCTGACAATTCATAATTTCTACTTTATGAAGATAGGATTTGTTTTCCTTTCCCATACACCCCTTACACCCCCTCCTTTTTTTTTTTCTTTTCCCAAAGGGAAGTGAGTATCTATGATGTTGTCAGGCTGGTTACCAAGATTACTATTCTACATTTGGTGAACTGAAAGCAATATCAGTATTTTCCATCTATCAAGTGTTCCCTTATGTAACATTTCAAGGAAAATTTTATAACTCCTGCTGGGGTATAGCTGAATCTCTTTCTATCACTGCATCTGAGCCGAAGGAATGAAATTTAATGGTAAAATGTACATTGGAACCAAGAAAAAGACTACTATAATACTGTCATTGTCATACCATTACAAGGATTTTATAATGTACAGCTACTGCTTTTCTCAATTGACATCATGTAGGGATCAGCTAATGAAATGAGACAGGGAACATAATGCACCAACTAGATGCTGGACAGGAAACAGTAAATGGATCATGAATCCAGCCCCCCTAGCTAAAGCAGTCAAAACTCTGAATAGCAAAGAGACTAATGCTTTTAGCCATTTTTCCTTCCAGATATAAGCCATAAAAATCCAGCACTGAAGTGTTTCCGTTATCTGGCTCCCCACCCTATTGTGAAAGCCATGTTCAAAAGACAGCCATGCTCAAAAGCATTTGTTTTTAAATTAATCATGGCAATACAATAGAGATGCAACACACAGATTAAGTTCAAATCCATTGCAGAAGCTGTGGCTTACATCAGTATATTTCAAAGTACAAGAGTTGCTCACAGCCAGAGAAAGTTCATCCTTTCAAAAGTGAAAAGACAGCCATGGGGAACTACAGGTCAGTGTCACTCCAGAACCAAGCAAGATCATGGAGGAAATACTGAAAATTGTGGTAAGGCATATGGAATATAAGGAGGTGGTTGCTGACAGCCAGCATGATTTCACTAAAAGGTAAATTGTGCCTGATAAATTGGGTGGCCTTCTATGATGAGATTGTGGCATTAATAGGCAAGGGAAAATACATCATCTAGTTGCACTTATGTATTTGGCATTGTCCCACACAATATCCTTGTCTCTAAACTGGAGGGAATGGATTTGATGGATGGACACCATAGAAACGGAATTGGATGGATGTTTGCACTTAAAGGGATGTGATCAGTGGCCAGATGCCCAAGTGGAAGCCAATGACAAGTACATTTCCTCAGGGTCAGTATTGTGATTGGTGCTGTTCTGCTTTATTGGTGACAGGGACAGTGGGATTGAGTGCACCCCCTGCAAGTCTGCAGACAGCACCAAATTCTGTGAGGCAGCTGACACACTGAAGGGAAGGGATGTCATACAGAGGAATATTGACAGGCTTGAGAGGTGGACCCATTTAAACCTCATGAAGTTCAATAATACCAAGAGAAACTCTTGCATCGGGGTTGGGGAAATCCCATGTACAAGTACAGGCTGAGTGGAGAATGAATCAAGAGCAGATCTGAGAGGAAGACTTGGGGGTGCTGGGGGGTGAGAGGCTGACTCAGCCATGGGCACTCACAGCCCAGAGAGCCAAACGTGTCCTGGGCTGCATCCAGAGCCCCGTGGGCAGCAGGGCAGGGAGGGGATTCTGCCCCTCTGCTCTGCTCTGCTGAGACACACCTGGAGCACTGCACCCAGAGATGGGGCACCCAACATAAGAACACAGACTTTTTAGGTTCAAAGGAGGCCATGAAGATGATCAGAGGACTGGAGAACCTCTCATAGGCTGACAGAACTGGGGGCTTTCTGCTTGGAGATGGAAGGTTCCCCCTTATAACAGGCTCTATATAGCGGGGTCCTACAGAAAATCCTGGAGAGGGACTTTTAATGAGGACATGTAGTGACAGGAAAAGACTGAATGCTTTTCAATTGAAAGAGTGTAGGTTTAGATTAGGTATTAAAAAGAAAATCTTTACTGTGAGGATGGAACTAGTTGGCCCAAAGAAGTCTTCTTGACCAGTGTGATCAAGGCTGTATCATGGAATCATGGAGTACCCTGAGTTGGAAAGGATGCACAAGGATCACGGAGTCCAGTTCCTGACTCTGCACAGGACAACCTCAAGATTTTCACCATGTGCCTGAAAACACTTCTTGAAGTCTGACCCTTTCCCTGGGGAGCCCGTTCAAGAGCACAACCACCATCTGGGTAAAGAACTTTTTCTAAAAATCCAGTTCATTCATTCTCTGACATAGCCTTATGTTGCTCTTTTCGGTCTTATCGTTAGTTACCAGAGAAAAATGGGATGTGTCTTTGAAAAACCTGATCTAGTGGAATGTTTCCCCTCCCATGGCAGTGAGTTTGGAGCTAGTTGATCTTTTTGATACCTTCTAATATAAACCATTCTATGATAATAATGTGCCACAGTAGGTGAACAGACAGCAAAACTTGGAGTTAATTGTGATGTCTTTGCTGCTACTGTTGTTCTCTTGAGCAAATTTTGAAATTTAGTAAACATACCAGCATTGATAACATTTTCTCCCCCACAATGCAGTGGCTGTTTTTAAAGCAGCAAATCTCCTGCTACATCTCTAGCTCTTTTGCTAAGCTGCATACTTCAATCATCAGGCTTCTCCAGTACAGAAGTAAACTATGTTTTACAGTATTGCTGGTTTTAGAAATAAAGGGGTTTATTTATAAAGAGATAGTCATTTCATAGTTCTTTACAGGATGAGTAACCTTCAAAGTTTAAGAGAAATTTGAGGTTTGCCTATAGTTTTTCCACAGGAATTGACAGTTTTCCTGGAGCACTGGAAATAACATTATTTTCTTCTCTACATGCACATATAATTGAGCACATGAAATAGCAATCTGTCTTTAGGCCTAACCTAATGCAATTGCTGAAGTTCACAAAAGACAGTACTGGGAATGAACCAAAGCCACACCTCCATAGGAACAATTTTTCAGTTATCTTGGTTTTTGTTGACTAAAACTATCAAGACCTAAATTCTCTTTCAGGGGGGCCCAGATACCATAAATACAATCTCAGCTTCCTCAAACTTAAAATTAGGCATGTCCATGCTAAAGACTTTTTATTATTTAAGCCCAGCTGGAGACGAAACACCACACAGCCCCTCACTCAACCTCCTTCTTCTCTTCCCCCCCACCCTAGTGAAACAAGGACGGGAATTGAATTTAACTTGTATGTTGAGGTAACAATTTAATAATTGATATCACTATAAAAAGCATTAATATTGATAAATAATAATAATGATGACAATAAAAAGGAAACAAACAGGTGATGCAGTTGCTCACCACCCACTGACGGATTCCAGATTCCCCTTTCCAAACCCAGATCTGCTGTGCTTCTGAGTAACTCCCCCAGTGTATATCCTGGGCATGACTTCTGTGGTGTGGTATATTCCTTTGGTGAGTTCCAATCACCTGTCTTGGCTATGCTCCTTCACAGTTAGTTTGGGGATTTTGGGAGGGTTTTTTTGCATACCTCCTCATTTAGTCTTCATGCAGAGCATGAGACAAAAGAAGAGTCCTTGACTTAGGATAAACAAGCTTTAGCAAAAAGCCAGACATCAGCATGTTATCAGCACCATTCTCATTCTGAATCCAAAACACAGCACTGTAACAGTACTGAGAAGAAATTGTCTCTACCCTAGCTGAAACAAGGACAATATCTCATTAAACTGCTTGATTTTTCAGTGGTGGTTAGAGTATAAAAATGCTAAAAATTTATTTGTGTAGCTAATTATAATCCAAATGTTTTAAAAATTTGAATCTAAACTAGAAATGGGTAATGATCTATAGAAATAGTAATGGCACCACTGGATCTTTCTGACTTACATATATACTGCCCTTTCCTGAAGGCTATAAACTTTAATTTGTCCCTAGAGCTAATTAGGGTCTAGAAAATGCAATTCCTTTGTTAATAAATCTTGGTCTGAATACTTTTTTTATCCTAAGATGAATTAAAGACAAATAGCACCATCACACTTCTTTAGAATATTTGTTTTATTTTGCAGCAGAAGAATGTGTCTTCCTAAAACAAGGGAAGGTTTCCCTATGCTTCTGAGTTATTTGTTCTGAGTTTAAGCATCTATATTCCTTTTACCTTTCCAAAATGTGTTCACAGTTGACTAAATATTTTCTGTAGTACAGTTAGGATTTTTCAATACTTGTGTTAATAAATGTTACTTCTGCCGAAAACTAAAAGAATTTACTTTTGCAGTTTGCATTTACATTGTCTAAATTATATTTATGACACATTGGCCATCAGTGCTTCACTGCAGTCTAAAAAGAAAAAATTTTCCTAGCATTTATAGGATTTTCACACTTACCTATATTAAAGAAATTTCCACAATGCACAATTTTAGGTTGCTTTGAAAAATACAGGATAATCAAATTTCTTTAATAGTGTATTTTTCACTTTCTTTTTACTCCTTTATATATTGTCACTAGGCTGAAATATAGTGCCATTTTGTAGTTATCAATATAAACAGCAAACCCAAATTGTGTTGCAAAGCCCTGAGATCCAATACTTCTTTTAAAATTTAACTGTAACATGCATACAAACATCATATAAAACACACTGGATGAAGACTGGCTGTGGTAAGGGCAAGTCACAAGAACAGTGATTCTCTTTTTCATAGAATAGTGATTCTTTTTTTCATAGATAGGCTGCTGAAAGGCACTAGTATCTGATCACAGATCTATGTAACATTAAAACCTGGTATTAAAACTCACATTGTCTCCAATGTCAATACATCTGTGGTTGATAATTTCATAAATATAAAGCAAATATGAAATTATAAGATACTTGGAATATTTCATTCTTCAAATTTAGATAGTAAGAAATAATGGATGGCTTACAGTGTCTGAACAGTTAATACCATATTGTTTATAAAAATGGTCTGTGAGGTCTGAAGAACTCTAATCTAAAAAAAAAATTGTTTTTTTTAATTAAATAAAGAAATCTTTATAAAATGTTTATAAACAGAGAAATGCTATGAATTATACAAAAAAATAATTCTCTTTTTTCTAAATTATATTTTAGGATATACCGATTTGCTTCATAGTTATGTTCATGCACAGAGAAAAACCTCTCAAGGTTGGTAAAAGGGATCAGTTTGCAGAATTCTCTCTTTACAACATGTTGGGTTTTTGTTTTTTTTTTTTTTTAATCTTCTCATACTAATGAGAGTACTGAATATCTTGATCCTAATTAGCTCTCAGAAAACTGTAACCACTTCACAAAGACTTTCTTTATTTTCTCAAAATTGCGTGTATTGTGTAGGTGTCCTTTTGGGATTTAATGATCATTATGACGAGTCAGGACATATGGCACTTAATTTTTTCTGTGAGTACTGACTTAATTTCCTCTTATTTGGAACTCCTTATCAGATTGAGATGGAGTCTAACCCCATCACTGAAAAACACCTGTAAGATGATTTGGAGTCATATTACTCATAAAACAGCAGACAAAGATTTCCTCCCTAGAAAATTAGCATTTCCATCCATTTCTGAATGAAATGACAGGAGGCAACTCCTCTGCATATCAGATATGCCAAATAGAAAAATCCTATTGCAGTAGAGCTAAGGAGTCACCACTGAGCTAATTGAATCACAGTTGATATGATCATAAGAGATAAAAACACATTAAACAAATTAGGATATTTCACAATAGAGGATATGATTTAAAAATTCACATTTTCCCAACAGAAAGTGATCCATGATGCCTAAATATGGATATTACTAGCAAAGTTTTAGGTTTCAAAGTGCAATTAAACTAAGAGGAAACTGGTTTTGAACAAATTATGGAAAAAAAAACTTTGAAATTTTATGCATGCTTTCATTTCCTTTCCTTTCTACTCATTAAAATTTGTATTATTAAATCAATCTAAAAGATAAAAAAGAAATAAATTTAGCCCGAAGTTCTGGAAAATTACAATTTTTCAGATCAGTGAAGGCTGAAATTTTGACACCATTTTCCCTTACTCTTGCACTAACCGGTTTCTTTTTTATTTTTTTTGGTCACATTTGTATCAGAATGTATCTCTCTTTTACACATTATATCTCTGTTGGTTTTCTTCCAGTGGTATCACACTTTTTATTTTTTGGTTTTGGTGGTCCAGACTGGTGTTTAATAAAACTCCTATCATCTGCTATGCTGAGTGTTCTGAGTAAACTCATGATACATGGAAAATGCAAGCACACAGAAGTTGACTCTTTCTGTTGATAGAGACATCTGAGAAAATAAAAAAAAAAAAAAATAATTACTCCTTTCCCATCATTCAAGAAGCCAAATGCTCCTTTGGATCATCATAGTTTTGACTGTTTCATTTCAAAGTGAGAATCATCACTGGAAGACAGACAATGTGTCAGCAGGAGCCTAATTATAGGGAATATAGTAGGAAATATCTTGAAACATCTACAATATTCACACAGGCTGTCCTCAGTTTGATTGTCTCAACACACTGATATTTCCTTTTGGTTGCTAGCCCTGCAGAGATTTAAAAGCAAGGACAAGACAGGAAATTATTTGGCTCATAATTGCATTTCTCGAAAGATTTAGACTAGAGATATCTGGTTCCTTTTCAGAGGTTAAGTTTTAGGTGCTCCTTCTCTTCTGCTTAGGGAAGGTTTGAGTGTGTATGATAGAATGAGGAGTTCTTTTTTCTTCTAAACAAATATGTTTCCCAGTATATATGCACTCATTGCTGAAGAATTAGGATGTAAAAACTACTGGGAATTAGACTTATTTATAGTTGCAGGTAGTTGCATCCTGACTTTATATGCTTCCATGTTAAGTGCAGAAAGAGGCTACTGTTTCACAAATATCTTCATATTTCATTCTGTTCTTAAGAGTCACCAAAGACTAAGGCAGAATTCTGATTTCTGTCTTTCTTATGTTGTAGGTTGCTTATATATGTTAGCTGACTGAGGTAGCTACAGAACAAATATAATTTCTATATATTCCTAAAAATCAAACTCAAGGAGAAAAATATATGATAAAATAACAATAAAATGTCATGCTTCCTGGACATAAAAAGTGTAATAGAGCAGTTGAGGAAATAATAAAGACATAGAGTCACCAAAATGAATGATAACCTTCCCCTTGTGGCTACTTCTATCAGGAACAGTAAAACCAGAAAAATCAGGAAAAAATAGAAATAATATTTTGCTGATAAGGTATCATAATGTTAGGTGGCAAGAGTAATTGCAGTTAGCATTTGTTTTGTGTTTATGTGAATTAAGAATAATGAAAAAATACAAAAATTATAAAATAACTATTCTGAAATGGGTAATTACATGACAATGGGGATCAATGGAAAATATTCATCCTTCTGGATCTTATTCCCAGGTACTATTCTCGTGATATTAGTTTCCAGTTCTGTGCCTGCTGGTGCAATTTTAGTCTAGTTAATGGAAGAATTCAGTTCATTCAGTGATGTATGGCACAAATAATTTTATTTGCTCTGTCTTTGTTCAAAAATATAAAGCAGTTGAGTAATGATCCAGAATAGAAAGCAATCAAGAAAAGGTTAATATCACTGATATCTCCATTATGGCATTAGAGCTGAAAACTTCTCAGGAAACACATTTTTGGAAGTTAATAATCACAAATTTTCTCAGTAATCTGCCTGAGGATCTCAGTTTGTAAGCTAAGAAGCCCCGTTTCAAAAAGCAGTCCATTTCCTAAAAAAAAGTGTACATTGATAGAGCCTAAAGGTTTGCATCATCTCCAAACTTGATGAATCTCAGCGATCATATCTGCAGACACACTTTCAGCTTGGTCACACACAGGTAGAACTTATCCACACACAAATTTTTATGCTAGAGAAGTATAGGTGTCAGGAGTGTGTCAGTCTGTCATGCCTCTAATTTTTGTCATGTTTGAAAAAAGTTCAGACTGGCCTGATGCATATGACAAATAGGTATGCATCAGCAGGGAAAAAGGAGGATGTTAAGAACTAATGATACAACAGATTAAATCCTACTATTTTCTTCAAATTAGGTACTGTAGTTTCTCTAGTGTCCATCCAAGAAACAGAAAAATAAATAAAAATGTAACCTATATATATTTCCTTTTTCTCTTTTGTGCTTTATTCTGGCATTAACATCTCAGGTCATATTGTCAGAATATTTTTGAGATCTCTAGGTGAGTAGATTTGTCAAAAAGCATTTTAATGCAACTATGCATGCATTTTGAAGAAAATGGTACATTGTGAACACACTGTAATACTCTCCATACACTTTAAATAAAAAAGCAGTACAAGCAAAAAAAGGCATACATTCCCTAATGCAAATATCTGAAAAAACACACTCACAGAGATCACAACTACCTGAGAAATAGGAAGGAAACTGAGTGTCAAGTGAAAGGGAAAACAATCAGTTGAGCTTTACTTTCCAAGCAAAACACATAGAGAGATAAAACCCAACCAAACCAACAAAAATATCCAGCTAAGATAGATGACAAGAAAAACAGACTTTCCCACATCCTGTCCTCACCCAATTCTAAGAACCTTAGAAATGTTCTTTCTAAGGAACTTCATTACAGAAGTATAAACAGAAGTAATTAAGTGCAAATTGACTGAATATCACTGATCTGATCACTGAAGTCAAGATTATGGCCTTTTTACTCTCCATTTATATTCTATCATTGCAATGAAAAGTAAACTGCATTATAACTAAAAGTGAACTAACATAGATTTAGAAACATAGAAAAGAGAAGAATTTTGGAGCTCACTGCCTCCTCCATCACCATATAAACCAGCTATGCCCTAGCTGCCTTAATGTTCCTAAAGGTGATGCAGAAAAAAAAATTTCAGAAGTGCTAATGAGTCATTTCCAGTTAGTCTAAGCTATTATATTCCACAATTTTCTTCACCAATTTAAAATAAACTACTATGTTTAAACTTTGGAATATAATGGTATTCAAATTTCAGGATGTAAATACAGACCTGGTTCTTAAAACCTTTACTGACTGTAATTTCTTATGTACTCAGGTAAAATTATCATTCTTTTCAGTACGATAGGGAAAGGACTGACATATTCTTCTTAGTGACTTCCACTTTCTGTTCTGTGCCAAAGTAAGGATTCAGGACTGGTCTACTAATGCACAGGAATGTGTTAGGAGCTCAGCACAAGAATTACTGTGTGAAATTATAAGGCTTATGTTATACAAGAGGTCAGACTAAATTATCATAATGGTCCCTTCTGGGTCTTAAAACCTATGAATAATCGGTGTCTCCATCCTAACGCAGACTGCTACTTCATCTAATCTAGTCATCATCATATTTCCTACAGAGGCTAGCACCTGAGATTTCAGTGGAAATCAAATCCCCTTTCACCCTTTTAATGTAACTAGATAATTACATAAGGGAAGAAAAATTTCTTCCCAACTCTTGTATGCTATCATACTATAAATGAAAGTAAGGTACTAGTTTCCTTTCTGCTTTTATGTTTTTTGTGTTTTAATGTTTTATCCCATTAAAAATGTAACATTCTTGAACTTCATATATAGTTAACACATACAGCCGCAACCATTTAGTTGATACTATGGGGCATTTATGAACCAAAACTTAATTGGGAGTTTTGTGATGATGGAAAATTTTCAACAGCAAAGTAGCTACGAGTTCAACCATAGTTCATGCAATCTTGTCAAAAATTCTTATTAGAGTATAGCTTCAAAGAAATGGCAGCCTGAATCTGAAGGAGGGTGTCTTCCCGGTGTGCCACAGGATCAAGAAATCCTGTACCAAAGAAGAATGCAGAGCTCTGCTGTAAATATTTGTGATTTTCCTTTTCACAAAATCTTTTTACCTAGTGCTGGAATGCTGCCATATCACACCCTCAAGATGAAGTATATAAATGCATGTATTGAAGTGAACTTTAGCATTTACAAGAATGTGAAGATAGGAGATACTATGAGACCCATCCCTATATAAGAAGCTAGGAAGAGGTATAAGAGGCTAGGAAGAGTTATAAGATGAACTATCAAATTAATCAATGAAACACGGAGAGAATTAGTCAGCCAAATGAAGCAAAATCCCAGATGCATCCCTCTTCTTTTTTTTCAAGAAAAATTCAGGGTGGATGATTAGCTCTGTAAAGTCCTTAGTTCATTATCTCAGGTCTTAACCCTAGGGATTAAAAATATGTAATGAAACAAGCAGGACTGTTCAAACTGCACAACCCCAGACATCAGAGCTGTAGTGCAGCAATTATTTTTTCCAGAAGCCTTCTTATAGCACCCTGATCTGCTCAAACTGCTGCTTCTGCATGAATGAGGGTCCCTTCTGTATGGTACAGAAATAACCCATGCTACATGTTCCCTATTAGAAACTGTTTTCATTATTCTTTGCTTTCCTGCTTCTCATAACACAGTACTATTCAAAGCCGCAGTATTTTCCTTACATTTATAATGCAAGCTTTTAATAAAAATGAAGTTTCTGCTTTCACCTCCCTAACATTTTCAGTGCATCCCCTGAAAAATCTGTGATCTAGATACCACGGTTAAACACAGCTATCAGGTGTCAGGAAATGTAATTGGACTGACACCTGCACACAAAAGGGACTGGAAGGTAGGGATGAGATGGAAGCAGCCATCTGGACTGGATGAAAGGAGAACCATTTCAATCTGTGTATGAAGGCCTGTGACACTAAGTCATAATAACATTTCTTCAATTCATAAAGTCTGGTGACTTCCCCTTCATAAAACACATGTTTATAATTACCACAAAGAAAGCATTTCACTTCTGTAGAATCTGCAGAACTGCACCATGAAACAGCTCTGAGAATTCACAGGGTGACAGGTTCCTGTAACACATTTCTATTGCTATCTGAACACCTTCAAATGCAGAGTAACCAGTTGTTTCTTTTGTACGAATATGATGATTACGAAAAAGAAATAAAAAGCCTATCACAGGAAAACATAAATCTAGAACTACTTCTTTAACCTCCAATAATACAAACATCTTTTTCCTAAATCAAATATGTCCTTATATTGTCCAACAAATTTTTTTTTTTCCCAAAATATTTCTGAAGTTAAACGCTTATATCTATAAAATGTTTTATTTTTTTAAAAAAAACCTACTTAGAGGTGTGGAATCACTGCAATGCAAATGGCCAGATTTAACTGATGCCTTAGAAATATTGACCTGGAACAGTGACTAGACAGAGCAAAAAGATAAAGTAGGTATTTATTAAAAGGCCTCAATGGGTACACCCTGAGCACTGCAAGAGCCTAGCTGGGCTACATCCAGGTTAAACTCCAAAATGATGACAAAAATGGACAACTGAGCACAAGATCTCAGGCTTTTATAATTTTTGGTCCATTAGCGTATTACAGTTAATTGTCCAGTTCAGGACAGCTGAACCAGCTTCAGGTTATGACGCCCCATTGTCCTTGTTTTTCTCTCTTCACTTCACCATTGTTTATGCTCTTGGGTCTGATATTTTTATTGGTTGTCCTTGGTCCCAAGCTAGAAAAGGAATTGTTTTGTCTACCTACTCTGCGAGGAAAGCCCACCAACACTTCATATGAAACCTCAAACTACCCACTAAAACAGCACAGAATCTGCAAAATATAGAAGCTAAAACTTATCATAACACCTCTTTTTTTTTCCTTACAATACAAATAAAACTTGGATTACTATCTTCAAAAATTTATTGTATGTATATGTGTATGCATGTGTATTATTTGTCTATCTGATACATATTCTAATAGAAATTTAAGGTCTTTCTTAGAATTTTTACTGGAACCATTGATTGTAAAACTCTGTCATTATGTGTCTTGAAAAAATATAACTTAAAGCATAAGTGTTTTCTCTGTATACATATGTATGGAAATATATACAGTCCAGAGATGAAATCTATATTTCCATAACCTCCTTAACAGAACCCTGAAGGAAGCAAATATATTTAAAGGTATTTAATGGTGTTTAATACAGTTTGGATATTGATAAATTAGTTTATTGTAGCATGAAAAGCTGCCTATCAATATACAAGGAGACATAAGATAAAAGCTTCTATTTCTTCCAATGTCTAGACTAGCAAATTCTGTATTGCAATACCCCCCAAACTGAACCAGACCACTTCACTGCAAAGCACCTTCAAAATGATCCCATTTAACAAATGTGTACAATGAGTCATTGACCTGATCATTTTAGAAAGCCATATGTGCTAATGGAGAAAAAAAGACTGGGATTTAACTGGGGAAATGAGAGAGATGGCCAAGAAAGCACAGCTGCATGAAATATGTAATAAGGAGCCTTGGTCTCTTCCAGAAACCACAGAATCAGTGTGGTTTCTTTCTGCCTTCAGCCCAGAGTTCTGGGAGAGCTGCCAGAAGCAAAAAGAACTTTGGGATGCTAGTAAGGCTGACTGGAAAGGAGGAAGATATTTTATTAAAACAAAATATTTGGGTTTTTTTTCTCTGAGAGGGGAAGCTGCAGAAAACATAACCTGCTGATAGGTTCATCACATAATGAAGGAAATTTCTTAGGACTAAAGCATCTCCCCTCCCAGGTGGAAAGTGGGGAAAAGATACCATTTCCTCCCAAATAAACAATGGTCAGAGCTGTTGATTTTCCATGCTCTGTCCTGGATTAGGATTTGGCAAAAAATAACTTTGGAGAGGAAAAGCTTTGTATAAGGGTCTGGAAAGAAGATAGTGGAAGGAGTACTTTTGGAAAATGAATAGGAACAAGCTGAAGTTGGGGTGAACAGCTACATCCAAACCATGAGGACTCAGATGTGGTCTATGACTTCTTGAGTGCTGAGCAAAGGGTGCTCTGCTCAGAATATCCCACCCATGTTGGAGGTAGCAAATCTCTGCATTGAGAAAGAGTTACGAGCAATGGATTTGATTAAAAACTCAGGGAGACTGAGACTCCAAAAACAAGCAGAACAAAATCTGCATAACTAAATTTATCATGAGAAGACAGGTGATTATTTCAAGTGGAGGAAAGCAAGCCATGGTTTCATTCAGCAGGAGGAAGGGTAGAGTGCTTGAAAAAATAAAGATGAAGACTGTAAGACTGCTGCAGCTTCTACTTCACTTGTCTTCCCAAATAGCAGACTATGGGAATAAACCACACTTCCACTCTCAGCAGTGATATTTGTGCACTCCTAGAATGAGATTTGGCAAAAAGTATGACACTAAAGCAACAATGGAAAGTAAAAGCTCTTAAGCAGTCATGCTGTATGTCTATTAAAGATGTTGTTAGATTCTAGATGATTTAGAGAACACAGTAAATGTTAATTTTCTTTATATCTTTTTTAAATGAGTGGGAAAAGGGTCTCCTTTTTTGTATTTTTTATTTCATTCCTTATTCCTAAGCCAGTGGCTGAATCACAGCTCTGTAAGAAATTGTGCAGCACTGTAAGATTGAATCTGCAAACTCTATTCCAGAAGCACTTAGTACATGCATAAATCAATTTTTTTCTCTTAAAAATAACCTTCTATGCTTCACCTTCAAGAGTTACATTTAAATAAATTCTTCAGAGAGGAATTTGTAGAATTCAGCTCTTATTAAACACAAGGAGTATTTTTAAATAAACAAATATAATGAAAAGTATATTCTATTGACCAATACTGTATAAACCATAGGGACTCTTCAAAGAAAAAAAATATTTTTAAATAATAATTTTTAAATAAACATACTTAAAATAAGTGCCAGAATTCAGATTTTTGAAGTGTAGATATCGGAGGTATGTTGTAGGCAAAAAAAAATCTCTTAAATGTAAAGAAATAACCCTGATTTAAAATAATAAAACAGGAAAGCAGTAGCTTTCCTCATTATACCTGATATTAAGAATATCCATAAGAAGTTTTTTCCTCATTCATAATTTCTTGGAGGTGTAACCACAGTGCAAGCATCAATTTTAACCGAAGTGCAGGCAGGGGGACAGAAGGGGAAAGATGGAACTGCAGGTGACCTTGAAGGAAGAGGCTTTGTCAACCATGTACTGCCACAATCCTTTTTCAGCATGAAACTCTTCTAAAAGCAGATTTCTTTTTTGCTATGTGTTTGTTAGAGGAAATTCTGAACATATGTTTTTTAGTAGTTATATTGGCTAAACTAATAATTCTAAAGTATTCCTTTAAAAATTAAAAACTTTCTTAATTTCAACAGTCCAATACTTCACTAATTTTTGCCACTAATCTCAATTATTTAATTCCAACTGTATAAATAAGTAGCAGTGCTCTTATCTTTACTTAATTAGCTTTGATTTCTAATGTTAAATTCCTGTTTAAGATTAAAAAGAGAATAGCTAGCCACATGCTCTCTGTAAATAAGATGAGTCTGTTGTGAAAAGCTCATATGCAAATGCATATTGTTGATTACTACAACAACCATGAGTAATGAAGGCTGTAAATCTGTCATTGTGATGTACAAGAAATGCTTATCTCCACACTTAGTACAAGGGCAAATATGAAAGTGTAAAACTTGTAGATCAGAGTTGTGAAGTAAGTAATCAAATAATTCCAAACACTATTTAGAGAGCTCTGTTTAGTTTAGGTGAGCTAAACCCTGTATCTTAAAATACCAGCATCAATTCAGTGAAGATAAATTAAAAAATTCTGTGATAAATCACTTGTCTGTTGAGAATCACTGTCAAAATTGATACTGCTAGATGATTAGCTCTTCAGAAAAAGTAAGCATTTCAGTTGCACAGGTTGGAAAGATATTGAAAGTTATTTTGTATCTGAAAATTTTTGCAAATTAAAAGAATGAATATGATATGATGACATCCCTAAAATGTTAGTATTTGTGATATATGCACACCTGGGCTGGGAGAATTTTGTCATGTGGTCCAATTTTGTGCTTGAGATGACTGCTTCTGCCAATCTTACTGGACTCATTTGGCTTTCATTAGAGTTTCTGCAATATGGATAGAGCTGAGTAGAGGTAACAAGAGAGGCCAGCTCAGGCCTTCTACATGTCACATAGCTGTATCTATACACTATATAAAGTCATTTTCAGAGGCTGGATGTAACACACAGTGTATCATCTTTTAAAGGAAGTAGAGAAAGTTGAGATTTCTGCAGGCTGAAAATCTGTTGCTCTCTAGCAGGCTGCTATACTTTACTCAACAAAAAAAGGTTAGAATTTTGTTTATAATGATTGCAGTAAAAATCTTAGCAGTAACAGCCACTGAATCAGAGAGTTAAAGCTGAAGTTTTATGACACCAAAAGAATTACCCATAGTAAGGTAAATCATCAAGACTGAGCTCTAATAAAAATCTTTAATGTCCACTTACCTCTGGTCACTATGTACATTGTGGATATTCTTCAGTCTTCCTTTACTTCTGAGCACCTTTCAGTTTCTTTCCAGGTTCACACGGGACTTTTTGCTGCCCATCCAGAGGCAATACAAAGTATCAGAGGCAATACAAATACCTACAAAATAACAAGTGAGCAAAAATATTTATTAAACAAATTCATTTTCCTATTTGTTGCACACAACAAGAAACAACTACAGAATAAATACTGAAATCTACATGAGGAACACTGTCTCATACCTCAAATAATTTTAGTGGTCGCAGTTGTGACCAAAGGTCACAAACCAGTTGTTGCTACTGCTATCTGACATAGTCAGTTTTACCAAAAGCTTGGATGATAGAGAGCTCATACTGTTCTTTGTTCCAAATTATTTGATCTCTTCATAATTCTGCAAGCAAAATGTATGAAGCAGCTACTACTCATTTTGCATTTGCAGTTATGTTGAGACAGGGGAGAAGTGACTATCAAGCATTCACAAACATTCTAGCTTTTGATTTATATGAGAAGAGAAATGGATATATCTGATCTTTCAATTAAAACTACAACCTAATTGAATACCACAGGTCATTTACATTGTTGTCTAAAATTTCAGGATTAGTATTCACATTGAGAAGAGTTCACAGAAAGACTTGACATTGAAATATAGTGAATAAATACTTCTGCAGTGACCCAGTTCTGACTGTCTCTGATGATTCAGTACATTCGTGGATATGTAGAGAAAAAGAAATAGGTCAAAGTCAGAGGAGGTTTGTTCCCAGGAAAGACTCCTGCATGGACAAGGGAGCATGAATTTCTTCAGACCAGAGATTTCCACCATACTGACTACCTAATCTAATCAGAAGATAATTTTTCTGCCTATTTCTAAAAGGAGTGATATTGTAGGCTGATCTCTGAGGAAAATCATACCAAACTATCTTCGATCTGACAGTTCAAGAATCAGGTCTTCCTGACTCTGCACGTCTGTCTGAGAATGGTACTTCATTCTCACCAAATGTTATCTTAGCCTGTCCTGAGACTGAGAGTACTTAAGTGATACCAGTGTTTACAGTGTATTTGCATCCCTAAGACAGCTGTGAAAAGAGTGATAGACAGATCAAAGCTCTGTGGAAGTTTTCAGGTAATCCTAATCACACCTATTATAAGAAACACAATCCTGTCTGACACATGGAGCAAATGACCTGTAAATGAAGCTGCCCCACGAACTGTATAGACACTTCTCTGTTTTCCACACAACTTTTACTTCAAAAAATTTAGGTCAAATAGCATTTCAATTTTTTTTTTCTGGCAGATTAAATTGGGTCATACTTCTAGAGAAGTGGGTCATTTTTCTTTGTAAATAAACAGTTTCATTCCTACAAATCCTTAGTTCAAAGATTCTATTATTTGTACTCAAAATTGCACAATTCTTTTGCTTAGCCAAGAGGCAGTGCATTTTTTATATTTTTTTTTTCCAAAGGGCAGTCTTAGCCTAACCCAGTAAGACATTTGATTTTTCTCAGTCAGAAGAGTCTTTTTTCTGCCTTCCCATCAAAACACTGACTGGGGACAAAATTCTTAGCCAGTATTGATTGATTTGCTCCAGTGACTTCAACAGAGCTGTTCTGGTTTATATCATGTGGGAATCCATGCTAAAAAAGATCAGTGTCCAGTGCAAAATATAGAAAATTTATTGCTAATTTTCTGTCACACCTCAAAAGATTATTTTCACATCTATTCAGGTGAGAATAAGGACATTTATGAAGAGGAAATGGTGCAATTCCCTCGCTTGAACCTGTAAAGTTCAAGTCAGATGATTCAGCAGCTTAGTGAATTTACACAGGATGGTTCAGTTAAATGTTATAGCAAGAAAAAAAAAGTCAACAATAATATAATCTTCTTTGCCTTCTTTTTTTTTTTTTTTTTAATTAAGGCTGATCAATGTTGCTAACATTTATGTCATCATGAATGAAAACATCATACAGCTTAAATGAGTTTGCAGAGGATTACAAACTGATCTGATTTCCATAAAAACAGACATACGTTTCAAGTTCACATACATGAATATTATGTAACATCATTCTAATGCCAGCCACTCCCCAGTCCTTTGTGTTCTGTTTCACAATTTTTCCCTAATATTTAATGTCTACAACAATTTTTTCTCACTCTTGGTAATCTTTCATTGCATGTCTTACAGAAACTCAAGGATTTAAATATTTTTCCTTTTTTAATTCACAACTCTCTTATTCACAAATTGACATTGCATACATATGCCTAGCAAACGCTAGAATACCTACTGTCTTTATAAGGTTAATTCCTCTTCACTATTATTTCTTCAGCATCAAAGGGGAATGTTTATATTGCTTTGTCAGAATTTCAGCAAGCATAGGTAAAATAAAAATTTTAAAAGAGAATAAATTATTGAATAAATAAAGTTTTTTTTTATTGTAGGAGTGATATTTACTAACTTTTAACTGGGCATCCCTCTTTATTGATATTGTTTACTTTTTATGTTCTGTACTACTTTATGTGCTGCAGGAAAGACTACATTTAAAGTGTATCAGCAACAGACATGAAAGTTATTCTTACTCTTTAGTCACAAATTTGGTCTAGTGTAGCACACCGGGTCTGGCCCAGATAGTTTGGACCCTGCGCGGCCTCTGGAGGTTGGCACAATCACAAAAGTGGTGATAAAACTGTAGGACATGCATGAATTGGTGACCCAAAAATAAAAGGCTTTAATAACTCAAAATAACAAATGCGTAGACACCAAGCATGGTACAAGGATGCCCCAAAAAAGGTGAGAGCCAGGGGAGGACACAAACTTATATAGGGTAGGTTAGGGGAAGTCCAAACACAAGAAAAACTAGAAACATAACTTTATATGGAACATGTAACAAACTAATCAGTAACAATAACTTAAAACATAACCTTATATGGTATAACTAAATTAACATAAAAAAAGTCCCAGGGGATGATGGGAGTGAGTTTTTGGTCAGCATAATATAAAGAGGTTTCTCTTCCCAGGGCCTGGGGCAAGAGCCCTTGCCCTGATGGACCCCAACAGTCTAGTTATATGTATATGATATAATTTCTGTACATGTAGCACAGAGCTCCAGTCTGGTTTGATGTGATTTTTGGAATCAAACCTTTCAATAGAGACATACCAGCACCTGTTGCTTTGAAAAATCATTCCAATATGACCTAGAATTTCCCAACTTCAGAAGTACTCCAGAGATAACCCATCATATTTTCAAGAGATTTGAAAGCTACACACAAATTTGACAGCATTCCTTGATGTACTAAGATTTTGCCATATAAATCTTGGTATCTGTAGTTGTATGAGTAATGAAGAGACTTCTTTTTGTGGAAACATTTTCTAAATTGATTTGAAGAAAAATTCTAGCAGATGCACTGTCTTTTCATCAATTTTACTCTTAAGACATTTGTTCAGTTATAATGAAGACAATAACTAAAAGCAGTGAACTTTGCTTTTTTCGTATCAGAGAGTGAGCTTCTGAAATGCTTGTGAAAAAAAAAACAAAAACTAAAACTATTTTCAAAATAAGATTGTAGAAGAATAACAAAATACCAAGTAAAAAGAATAAATTAATCCTTTTCATGCTGGTTTTATGATACTGATAATTTTGTTCTAGTGATTTTAGTTAATTTACTTATATATGAAAAGAAACAGTCACAACACAAATATAAATAGCTTGTGTAAATTAGATTGAAGGGGAGTTGTTGTTCAAGAGAAGTAAACATAGCCTGTAGAGATCTGTATCTTGCCTCAGATGATCACCCACAGGTAGAGATCAGGGCAGCAGTGCTCTCAGGTGAGGTCCTTGAAAAGTGTTTTTCATGACATAAGTTTGTTTACTTTGAAGAAAATTTTTCAGTATAAAACAGATATTTCAGGTTTTTCTTAATAAGATTGGACATTTTTATATCATGGCTAGGTTGTGATGTGTACATCAGATGTGTGAGAAATAAAGCAGCCAAAAAACAGAGATCTCATTCCAAAACAGTACAAAACTATTTTTATCTGAAAAACATCAGCCAGCACCCATATGAGAGCTGAACAGCCCTAAATGAATAGCTATGGATTGTTTTCCAAAATTTTGGGTTCCTTGTATGTATTAACTTATATAACAACTAGTAAATTGAAAACACATTGGTATGAACATACCAGTTCTTCAACTGGATGCAGTGAAACAGAGTGCAAATAAATTAGAGGAGGGAGATGCAAAAGTAAAATCAAAACAAGAACCAAAAAAAATGGTCAAAATTTTCTGCTGTGTTTGTTTTTATTTGGTTTGAGGGGATTGTTGGGGGGAAGCTGTTTGTTTATTTGTTTGTTTTGTTTGCATGTTTGTGGGGTGGTGAATTTTTCAAGAAGATAATTATAAATTCAGACACTCTCTTCAGAGTGCAAGAAGCTAGAAATGGAAATAAAAGCATGGTCAGAGAAAAAAAGGTTTAAAAATTACTTAATTAGAGATACTGATAAACACTTAAAAGTAAGTTCCTGAAATTCTTTTTAAATTGTGGATGATATGTCATAGGAATTAACAGATATGGGATTACATATGCAAAAAGAAAAATTATGACTTTGTTCTCTCTTGTGGTTTTAAAACTGAAACAAGCAAGACTATAATCAAAGTAAATTCAGAATATGGGAAAAGCAAAAGGAAGTAAAAGTAGAATTGTACTAAAAGAAAAAAGAAAAAAACAAAAACAAAGCAGGAGAAGCTTCTGAAAAAGCAAATTGGGATGAAGCCATGGGCATGCAAAAAAATTTCAGAACATTACTAGTGGAAGAGACAAGAATACTATTGCAAATGTAAGAAAATAAAGGGCTGGTATAGGAGAGACTGGTAACTATATAACTAATTCTCCAGTTCTGAAAACGCAGTGTCAATATTGTAATATTTGTGAGGTTTATATGCCTATCAACACAATACCACACAGTGTTGACCATTACCATTATTAACCAAAATCAAGTTATTTAAACAATACAAGATTTCTATTTAACAGCCTGTCATGAACTTTATTTTAGTAGTACTTTTAGTCAACAGTCTTACCATGCTTTTACCAACAGTGTGATCAATATAAGCATTATATCTAGCCTACAATTTCACCCACCACTTCAAAAGCTTCATAAATCATCAACTTTTATAACTTCTTGATTACCTCCTAATGTTCACACAAAACAAGGATAAAAACAAAAATCACCCTCTGATGAAAGCATGCTGAGCACTTGAAAAACTTTTATTAAATGATATCCAGTTAGCAACACCCTGTTGGGCCATCACTGTGTAGTGATGATTATGGAGTGCTCTTTCGCATAAACTGAATAAATCTCATAAATTGTTGATGGAGGTGCTTTAAAATATCATCTATTGACCAACTTTACCCCAGCAACAGAATAGAATTGATTTACTTTGCCTCTCTTCTAAGAAATTTTATCCATAGCCTGGGGCTTGGGGATTGTACAGCAAACAGATCAATCCCATGTACTTTCAAGGGCTGGAGAAAGCTGCTCATGTCTGAGTTTCCTGAAAGGTCTGTATCTACCCAGTTTAGTGAGTGCAACCCATCTTTAACATCAAAGAGAGTTCACATAAGCACAATTAAAGGTAAAATTTTCACGCCAGTTTTTAGAGTGGGGTTAGATCTACAAGAGGCATGTAATTGAATTTCAGTTCCACTAGAGCCCCAATTCGTCTTGTCCCTTCCTTGGTCTGCCTTGGCTGTTCCAGGGAGTGTGAAAAGGCAACAGGCCATGCTGCACATGGCCCATATGATCTCTAAGCACCAGACAGGCTCCTTGAGCAGTCCAGCTACACTACATGCAGATTACAACCTGATGACATAAAAAATAGATGAGAGATCAGAAATGCCTTATGTTGCTGTTCCACCTCTACAAGGTTTGCATTATAGATCTCTTCCACAAAACTTTCTGAACTTGTGCAAGTTATGGGAAATACTTTTGTTTGTCTACAGCCTTCAGTGGTTTTAAAATGCCTTCAGCATTTTAATTCACTTCCTTTAGACTTTTAGAGAAAATTCTTTTTTGCCACTTTAGTCACCACAATAAAGAAACTGAATTACTTTAGAGCTCTTCACCCTATTATGCCTCTCCCTTTCATACTTCTGCGATGTTGCTTTGCTAACTTACTCTTCACCATACTGAAAAAGAAAACCCCAAAAAACCACAAAGAAAACCTCATGACCAAACACTACTCAAAGTTCATTATGGTCAGACAACTAAACAAAAACAGAAAATGCAAATACAGTAAAGGGTCGTATATCTCATCAATATTGCCCTTGCAATGGCATGTTATCTTACTTTTGAGTGGCATCTCAGGAATACAGAGTACTCTTTTAGACTCTTTATCTAACAAGCACCATCGATTTCTTTAGGACTGTCAGTGCATTTGAAATTAATTAATTAGTATATGTGATAAAAGATGGAAGTAATTTAATAACTTACTGAATTGTTTCATAAGTTCTGAGGCAGGCATGGAATTGTTTTGCTTATAGTAAAATCCACAAAGGACCAGTAGAAAGTGCCTTGTGTGAGGCAGTTAGAAACACATTATTAAATCCCCCCAAAAATGAGGTGCATGTTGAAGCTTCTCATGTCTGTTAACTACCCCAGATATGGCATTGCCTATCAGCTTTCGTCTCATCTCACAAAATTGTGATTCTCATTTGGATCTGATCTTATCACACAGTGTGGAAACAGACTTGAATTCATCCTTCCAGGCCTGGGGACACAGAGGAACAGGATTTTCATGATTATCTTTAATGTTATTGCATGTATAAATCATTGATCTCACTTGAGGTCATTAGAAAGGTAACACAGCCTGGTACTATAAGGTGGTTCCTTCAATCAAATAACTTTTTAAAACAAAAATTAAATCTCCAGTATCATATATTCTGATTCACAGTTTCTACATGTACATCCAAAGTATTCTAATTTAAGCAAAAGCATTCATATACGTCTCCCTACCAGGCAGTTTAACAGCCAGGAACTTAAAATCCCAATTAAAATGTACTGGTAAAGAAAGGAAAATCAGCTCTATTTTTATGGAGGCATTCCCAAGAAGTAACCAAACTAACAACCTTTTAAATTTTCTGTACTCCTTGAGCTACATCTGCTTCTCACCTGGGAATTAATCCCTCTCCTCCATAAATATGCACCAGATGGCTGAGTAGGGCTTTGGGAAGGCCCAAAAGGGCACTCTAGAGAAGAGCTGTAGTGTCACGCTCAGGAGGCACTGAAGTAGTCTTTTGTGAAACCTACTGTCAGCCATCTATCATAGTACTACACATCCAGGGAAAAAAACAGGCAACAAGAGATGGAGTGCAGGAAGAGTACTGTTCCATAGGCACTTCTGCCAGACAGACATCATACTATTTGCCATGAAAAAATGCTACATCTCCTTTCCTCCTCATTCAGTGAGATTTCTTTTTTAATTCCTGAAATGTGGGTATATTTCTACAGATATTTTTGTATGTCTTAGACAAGTTCCATTTATCCTTGTGGGGACCAAAATACCAAGTTTCTAGTAGGATCACAGTGAGAGAAGACAAGGTTTAAGACATAGCAGGAGGCCCAGGCACATGGGGAGATTATTAATATATCTGCTGCAGTTTTGTTATTGCTTACCACAAGTCAGCTCAGTCTTTGTTTTCATTATTGTGTACACAGAAGGACCATTACCACTAAAGTTGTCAGCATGTCCACAATATAGAAGCAAAGTGATTCAAGATTTCATTTTGTTAAAATGCAGACTAAAGCTGGCTAATTATTTGTAGTTAGGTACAGATGCAAACCCTGAAAAGATGACATTTACCAAGATAAAGTGTAATGGCTAAACTGATTTTTACTCACATCATCTATACAAAAAAAAAACCCAACCAAAGTGTCTTCTTTCCTACTGTTAGTAAACTAGTTTAAACACAGCATAAATTCTTAGAATTTTTAACGGAAAAGAAAAAAGCAGAAAGAAACTCTAGCATGACACTTAAAAAACCCAAACAAATAAACAAAACACCAAACCCTACAGACTGATCTAAAATTTCACAGTGGCTCCAGAAAAAATCCCTACTTTTAATTATTTCAATAGGAGTCAAGTTCTTTGGAAAATATATTAGAATATTGCTTGTTTATACCATGCACCTAATTAAAAAAACTGGATATTATATTTTGTCTGATTGCATTTGTTTTAATACCTGCAAACAGCATGTAATGGTTAAGTAATTTTCTCTCTTCTTTGTACCAGGTGGATCAATCATGAGGAAATTTTCTCAAGGCTGTTCACAGATATCTGAACACATATAAAAACTCCTCTAACAGGTAACAAGGTATCCAAGCACTTCCTACACACTCCTTTATAAAATACTTCCCTCTTTAACCAAAGGAGAAGGGGAGGACTGGTGTGATAATGAAAAATTAAAGCAACAATAAAACATCATGGATGATGATATGTTTCAGATGTAAGAGAGGTATGGGTCTCATTATGTGCAGATAAAGTTTTGAATGCTGTGAGCACGGGCCAAGAACGCTTAAATCTGAACATTCCTCAATGCTCAGAAACTTTTGAATTGATCCATTTTTTTCTAGTGTCTTCATAGGCACTGTGGGCCACATGACAAATAGGAGGCCATCTCTGCATGCTCAAACCTTTCAGAAATAAGCCTAAAGGCAGAACAAGTAGTTGTCCAGTTGCCCATATAATAACATTTAACTGGTATTTTCTTGGCTTTAATGTTTTCTTAACATATAAGCTCTCATTCCCAAAACTACTCAGTCAGTCATTTCATCACATAAGCTGTGTTCTTTCCAGCTTGCAGATAGTGACCTGTAAATGCAGCAAGTGTTTTGACCTGTTGTTCCACTTATCCTTACAGCCTTGTGAGAGTACTAAAGGGAACCCATTTCAGTGTAGAACTGGAAAAAAAAAAAAAAAGCACTCTGAAATTTGTATGAGAGAAACATGAAGCTCAGACACAAGAAATTCTTTTAATGTACACATGACCTTTGCCTCCTGGATTAATGTTGGGAATAAGGCTGACTAACATCCTCTAAGCATCCCACAAATTCTCACCAGTTTAGTTCATTCCAGAGAACTTGTTCAGGAAGGAACAAAACATGTTCCTATAACTGTCTGCCTGGCACATCACAAGAGTAAAGAAAAGAAACCAAAGAACAAAATGAGAGCTTTAAGGGTCAATACTCCCATCTTGTGGCTGCTGAAGAAAATGAGTGTCTAAGTAAAAATGGAAAAGCAGCTCCATGTAGATAGTTTTAAAATATTAATTTACTTGAAAAGTCATTTTGTTTTACGTTGTAATCAAATTTGTATCTTAGAATTACCAGTGTTATGTTCAGAGAGGAAGGATGTTGAAATTTTTTTATTCAGCCACAACAAGTTAATAACTAGTAGATTTCTAATTGCAGGAAGTTGAAAGGATGAAATCCACTTTTGTGTACTCTGAATTCAAAATATCCTGAATGAAAGCAATAATGTGATGTAAGTACACAGGCAGTAGGTAGTACTAGAATTTAAGGATACATGATGGAGGAGTAACAAGCACTTAATTTACAACATCTAGATTCAATAGATACAACTCTACACTCTGTAATTCTATGAATCTCAGAAGTAGGGGCAAGCCTCACTTTTCCTGAATGTTGCAAAATATTTTTCTTCTTGATTTATTAGTTACGTGCATAAAGCTGAAGTGAAGAGCATGTTGTTGATATGCCTCATTAGAAGTCCTGTATGGTTCTTATGTTAGCTACCTGCTTCCTTTCACAAATCACTGCTGAACAAACTTATTTCCTTTATCGTTTCCCTGCATTCATACAAATTCTAAGATACTATGCATCCTGATCCTTGATTAGAATATCAAAGTAGACTTACTTTATGATGTGTGCTAATGCCAACAGTAATGAGAGCACTCCTGCGTTGTTTGGAAGACACTGACACTGAGACATTTGCATTAATATTTGGCTATAAGCAATTCCTGGAAACCACCAAACATGCAGTTTCAGAAAATAAAGTTCTCAGTAGAAACTTATCTGGAAATGTGGTTGAAAATTTGAAAAGGATGACAGTTACAGGGATTATGAGTCAGATATTCTCACCTTAATAAGAATCAAATATGCAAGGAAAAAGCTTTTCCGAGAAGCTTGAAAACCTTTTAAATATTCTGCTTCACATAAAACAACTAAATACACAGACTGAGAAGATTTAAGGAATGTTTATTTATTTAAAATTTAAGGATTTAAGATTTAAGACTCAAACTTAAAACTGTGGGGTTTTCTCACCTTTTAGATCCATATGACTGAAATGAGACCAAGGCCCGCCCTACTGAACCAGAAATGGGATTTCTAGGAAATACCTGATTCATGCAGGTAGCAAGGGGCTACATGCATGGATCTTGTCTTATCAAAGTAGAAAGGAAAAAAACATTGTGAATCCTCCTGCAGGTCAACAGCATTTTATAGCAGGTGAAATGGGACTTGAGAGGGAGTTGTTTGATTAACAGATGTAACATTTCAAAACCGAAGATGGGTATTGGGGGTTGGGTTGCTTTCTTATAGAATTTTTTTCCCAGAAGTTGCTAAGAAGCTGATTGCTGGGTGCTTTTCGGTGCTCATGGGTGCTTGGGAACAAACAAAGGAAAGCAGCTAAGGCAGAGACAGGGAGGCACGGACTTCACCTGGCTCTGGGCAGTTTTCTGCTCTCAGAGCCAGGGCTGCTCGTCTCAGGGCAGCAGAGAGCTCTCACCATCCCTCACTTGGAGCTCGGCTCAGAGTGACCCACCACCGTCTCTTCGTGTGTCCCCCGGGATTCTGGGAACCCGTTCCCTCCCTGGCCTGTCAGGTGTTCCTTCTCCCTGCCCTGCACCCACGGCTTCTTCAGTTTTGCTCGAAGTTTCCCCACGCTGTGTCCCACTGCCCTGCCCAGCCGGGACATTCCAGCAGCTCCAGCCACTGCCAGCCCTCAGATACATCTCATCCTCACAAGAATGCTGCTGGCTCTGGTAGCTTGTGACGGTACTGAGGGGGGTGGGGGGTGCCAGAGGAAAACTGGGTTGTTGGGTTTTTTTCTTTCTTCTCTAGTTCTGTTTGTTGTCAATATTATAGTTATTGTTGTTAATTTACCTTGTTAGACTAACTAGTAAAGAACTGTTATTCCTACCCTCACATCATTGCCTGAGACTCCTTCAATTTTAGAATTATAACAAGTCCAAGGGAAGATTCCAATTTTTTTGGTTCCCTAGCAGACACCCCGTCTTTCCAAACCAAAACAATGCGCAAAGTGCATTTCAAAGACAGAAACAACTAGACAGAAGGTCTCTGTTCATTGACAAGCCTGCTGGAAAAATGTCTCAAC
This sequence comes from Certhia americana, assembly GCA_018697195.1. Lineage (NCBI taxonomy): Eukaryota > Metazoa > Chordata > Aves > Passeriformes > Certhiidae > Certhia > Certhia americana. The sequence goes on from CM031878.1 coordinate 15,210,260, forward strand.
AGAAGTACTCACATGGCATTCCTGACATGGGAATTTCTACTCCTAAATGAGTATGAATGTAGTTCTCTGCAAGTTTGCTCTTAAACTAGACTCCCAAAGCAGGGTTAAATTAGGAAGACTGAAGTCAGAGCCTCTTAGCCTTAGGTGAATAACTGCTGTAATTATGGTATACAGACTGTAAAAATGGAGACAAGACACAAGAGCAGCAGTAATAACACCTTCAACTCTACATTACCTGTAAGTACACAGGTCAAAACACCTGGAAGTGATTAGCAGCTTAGGTTAGTGCTTGAATTTGGTTTTTATGCTTTAGTTTGAAGGGGAAAAAATAAAGAGGATTCTCCCTTCAAGAAAGAAGCTGTTCAGTACTTATTAAAAATTGTGCCTTATGACAATTAAGCTGTGAATGAGGAATGTTCACCATAGTGAAAAGTGAGTGAGGAGTGTCCCTTTACAGTATGAAAATGAAACATATTTTGGCCTGTATTAACAACAATTTTTTGTGACGAAAAAACTGATGCAAATGATGGCACTGCAGTACTAGAAACTTGTAATGCTGCCTGTGGAATCTTGGGTTTAGTTTTTGACAGCTAACCTTTAATGGCTTCAGACTGAAAGAAAGTTGGTTTATATTAGATACTAAAAAAAGATTTACTAATAGAGTAGTGATGCAACACTACAGAGAAGAACAGAGAAGCTGTGGATGCCCCATCCCTGGAAGGGTTTAAGGCCACATGGGATGCTGCTCTGAGCAAGCCAGTCTATGCCCCATGCACACAGTATTGTAGATTGTAGCTAGATGTTCTTTAAGGCCCCTTCCAACCCAAACCATTTTATGACTCTATGAATTGAAAAAAGTGATAGTGATAAACCTGAGAGAATCTAGAAGAGGACAAGGCACTAAGGTGATCAAGGACTGGAGACCCTGCTGTTAAGAGTATCTGAGGGGACTCTGTGCATGTGGCCTGAAGAAGAGGGAACTTGTCTGCAGATTCCCCTACTGGAAGGTGCATTCTAGCCTTCTCATCTGAGAGATGAAAAAGGAGAAAAGATAAGGGTCAGAAGGGGCAACAGAGGAAATTGTAATCAAATATTTAAAAAACAGTTTCCTGTGGTAGTGGTGAAGGACTGGAAAAGATTGCTTTGAGACAGAGTGGAATTTCCATTCTTGGGGATTGTGAAACTCAGCTGGACATTGAATTGTATGCTGAGGTTTGATGTGAGTTGTGCACTAAGAGGCCACACAGAGGTGTGAAGAGGATCCACAGAGATCACTTTCACCTAAGTTTTTCTACTACTGCATATTTTAAGAGCTGAGGCACAGTGTGGTGAGAAATATTGGAAACAGAATACAGCTTATGTCATATCAGGGAAATTTGGCTGCAATATAGGTACAGCATCCTCAAATGTGATTTACACACCTGCCAACCTGGTTTAGTCATACAGATCTGCAGAAAAAATATCAATTGTATCACAATCCAACATGATAATATTAGTCTAATGTGATAGATGTCAAAGATAAACTGTAGCTAATCATTTACTTGCTGACTATAGGTTAAGAATGACACTTTAACAATCAAAGTGGTTGGGGTAGACAGAGGCAATGAAGCTTTGCTTCAGAAGGATTTGTATTTATTTTTTCACTTGTACAATTCAACACACATCTTTCTTATCCTCACCAGGAAAAGAATCAGCAGTGTTGTGGCTGTCTGCAGCACTGGCCAGCAGGCATCTGCTGCCAGACAAAATGTGTAGAAACAGAGTTCTGCTTCCACTTTGCTCTGGGGACAAAATACTTGGGTTCCACTCCCTCACTCTGCTGCTGTATGTGAAAAATCCATAGAAATATTCCTCTTGTTAAGACTTCCTTTAGTTTCTAAATATGGTTGAAATTGGGTAGTAATTTCAAATCCTAAGGTGTATGACCTATACAGTAAGAAGTCTGAAATGAATGCACCCTTTGCAGCAAATTATAATTACAATCAAACCCCTCCATGTGGAAAACTTCTGATCTAAATTGACTTTAGCTTACACTGATGAATACAAAAAAAAAAAAAAAGAAAGAGAATTCTCCAGTCACCAGAAGACAGTCACAAAGATGTTATAATAAGTAAGCAGAGTTTTCATGGCAGACTGCATGAGTAATTAAAATAATGGAACATAAAAAGAAAATAGCTTTCACATGGCCACATAAAGATGATTCTATGTATGAAGAAACAGCTGAATGCAATTGCTGTTCATCTGCTTACAACATGATGTATGGGAAAGTCTGGATGAGAGCATTCTCTAGTTTTCTTTCATGGTGGCAAAATTTTAGTCATTTATTTGAGATATGCATCCAAAGAAAAGCCATTTAGTGTGCTCCTTTGGAATATATAACTTCCATATCTAATGCATAGACTTAAGCTTTGTCATATTTTTATCCAATGCTATCCACACAAAAGTAATACTCTGTCTCCCTGCTAAGGAAGTCTTGTTCTAGACTGGACAAAGAAAGACTAAAATGTTGTCAAAAATCAGTGAGATTCATAAATTTCTGTACTAACATATCAATCTTAATGGGATTAACATACATAGCACCATTAAACACAAGCCACACAGGAGTCCTATTTTAAGACAACATTTGTTTTAACGGTTTGGAAAAAGCAGTTTCAGATTTATGGATTTGCTTTGCTATCATTCCAGATTATTTCTGTTACCCTTCCCAGTCATACAAAATAATGTACATGTCCCTCATTTCTAAGATAACTTTTCTACATTACAGAGCTATCTTGCCACCAAAAGTAAGCAGTGAGATGTATTGTGAAAGAGATTCCATAGTAAGGTAAAATCTGCACTGTGAGTTTCCTTCTGTAAAATGATACAATAATTTGTATGCCAGCTGAATATCTCCTAGGTATAATTATATAAACTAACATTTACAAATTTATATTCTTGTACAGATATGATGCTCAGTGTCTCCCCATACAAGTCTACAATTGTGTGTCTTCTGTTTTACATGGTAGTGTCATTCCATACCTAAATGCCTTATTTATGACATGAATGGAAGTCTTTTCCCTCTTCTATCAGAACTTCCACAGATGAAAATGCTTTCTGAAACCATTTCTGCTGCATAATGTTTCTTTAATTTCTCAGTGTATGACACTGATCTATACTTACATGTGTTAGATGTTCTTTTGCCAATAGAGTTTCGAAAGCAATTTTTTTAAATGTTTGAAGTACAAAATAGTACTGAAATTAGTATTTAGGACCTCTAATGAAATTTTGAATAAATAACTCAAAAATTGAGTCTTTTTTCTTCTCTTATAAACAGCTCTGTCGCAAATGGATTCTACCCTGCAGGACCATGGATATCTCTAAAGATAATTAAAAACTCTTGCAGGAGAACAATGTTGAGAAGTTTTTTTAATGGTTTTCTACAAAATATGCAAGATGAGGACAGTTCATGTAGCAAATCTGAGTCAATGCAATATAATTTGAAGATTAAGATGGAAAGACTGTTATGCACTTATAGAGTATTATAAGCAACAATGATTCATTGCAGTAATTTATCATCACAAATATTACCACAAATAAATTTTTGCTGTAGAATATGGCATGAAATATGATGTAATTAGGATGCTACTTAGTCACTGCTTTACACACTAATTTTATAAACTAATGAAGTTACTGAAACAGTTCCTGCTATGAAGAGCTACAAATGCCAGGACAGATCTAAAGCTGGTTTCAATGTTTGGAGGTTATATGAAGATAGAGAAACACATAAAGTTATATAAAGTATTTTTCAAAGTACCTAGAACAGGATGGGACCCTAGATGCTGGAATTATCTTACTGTTATTATTATGGTTATGAGGCTCATCCCACTCTTTCTACACTATTTAAGTATTACAATAGCAATGCTTTAATGTTAGCATAGCTACAGCCAGGCACAATAAATGGTGCATTCTGAACACTCAGGAATTTAAATAAAATTTGCATAATCTGTTCAGAATTAGGCAATTAGAAATGTCTAGAGATTCAAATCTTGACATAGCAATTTTTATGATAAGAGATATAAACTCATTTTAATGAAATCAGAATCTGAAAATTTTCAGTTTAAATGAGTTATACAGTCTCCATTTACTACCAGAAGAATGTTTATCTGGGCAAAGGGTGGACATCACACTAAAAAGCCCTTGGGAAAGGGGAGAACAGACCAATAAATTAATTCAGTTTTCCAAAAATCACATTTTTCTTTTGTCTAAAGTAGCACATAAAGAACTTTCTAGAAGTGGCCTGAATAACCCTGTGGAACAATTATTCACACAGAATAATTCACACAGAATAAAAAGGACAATTGCTTTATACTGTGCTTTATACTAGCCTTCTACTGATAAAGAAATATGACGCACATGGTCACTGCAAGTGCCTAATAGATGAAATAAATGCTTTTTATTATTTCAAGAAAAGTAAAAAATATTCAAAAGGAGGATAGGTATGAAGAGTTTAAATAGGATATCTAAAGAGGGATCTCTGCAATACTCAGGTACATATATATACATACTTCTGATCCTGAAATAATAGAAATCTTTCTTTAAATATTAAAGCTGTCACAGATTGAAGTTCTCCAGGATTATGTATGGCATTTTCCACTGATCTTGGGCTGCTCTCATCAATTTTGAAATATGTTCAGGCAAAAGAACTGCTGCAGTGCAAATTTCCCCTCCTTTCTCTGTTTCTATGCTATGTGAGATTGAAGAAGGGTAAGAAAAAAGAATTTGCCATGTCCTACACTCAGTCTTTAGCAGAAGAGACTTATCTCCTATATCTTATCCTTATCCTTATCTCTTCTGGGGAGGGGTCTAAAATCAAGAACAGCATTCCAGATGCAGTTTAACAAATAGTATGAGTACCATCATCACAGACAATTTCATAAATTAAATCACTGAATACATGATATTTCAAGCTACAACCACAAGGTAGCAGAATAACTTTAACTTGAGTCACTTTTATAATGTAATGGATGTCCAAACAGATAAGAAAAGCACACATCAAAAAAAAAAAAAAAAAAACAAAAAAACACCATACATAGCTTTGTCCTCCCACATTTAAAAAACAGCCCCCAGATATTCCTTAACGACATGTATGGTAGCATTCAGCTGTGCCTTGAAGTTCAGTGAGAGGAAAACTGGGGTAATGTGTAACACAATCTCATTAAAGATAAAGACTTAAAATTTCTTTCGCAACCCAGGAACTACAGTTTTTCTCTTCATAAACTCTTATGAGAGACACAAAAATTTTGGAGCTGAATATCATTATCAACAATTTTGTTGCAGAGTTCTGAGGGATGACAGCTACCGAACTTCTGCACTTGTGCAATACATTGCAGAGTGAAAAAATACTTTCATTTAAACTATTTTTTCTCCATTTTATGGTTTACCTTATTTTGCCACAGCACTTCAAGAGTAGGCTTCCTCAAGGGTTTAAGCCCTGAAGCAATTCAGATCTTAAGTATTTAGAGAAACATTTTAGCTCCCATAGAGAACATTTTAAAATCCTTCATTTTCATGGACAGAAGACAGTTCTATGACATATTAAAATGATGATATTTTATGCAAGAGTCCCAATTCTTAACTTGTAAACTTCTTAAACATTTTTTCCGTATTTTATTAATTTCTTGGCATCTTCCCCAGTTCCCATGACCTGGAGTGAACAGGCCATTAGTTTCATTGTGTTATCATTCTCCACAGGGTCTCATGAACCTCTCACCTACAGGAAGCAAAAATTACTGAGATTTATTTACTGATTATTTCTCATGTGCAATCTTTGGGCATAGTTAAATGGGCCAATCCAGCCTGAGCCTTCTGGTGATGATGTTTTATATGTTTACACTTGGGATAAAAATCCTTCCATATAATTTGGACATGATGGCAAGCAGAGACATAGGGAGCAGAAGGGCAACAGGATATAATTAAAGAACTCATGTGAGATTAGCTCCAAGGAAAGTAAAGGCATTAAATTTTCATTTATTAATTGTTATTTATTAAATGCTAATTATTCCTGCAAGAGATAGTTTCAAAATATATATTTCTGTTTCTTCGTTTTCCCATGGATATATGAATCATATGTATCAGTTTTGGTACTCTGCTTACATGAGGGATAAGATTAAGCACTTTTGTCCCAGGTAGGGCAGAGGATGCTCAGGGCTGAGAATCCCTTAAGACAAATTCATAAGTCTTGATACGTGGTAATGTCATTAATATGCCAAAAACCATGAAAACACTGCTCTTTCACAATTGTAATTAAACTTAAATTAATATCTGAGCTTAAGTTTAAGTAATTTTTAAATATTTTCAGCCTACACTATGTTGCTGAGCCACTACTGCACCATGCTTCACCAAACTTCCAAAAAGAATTAAAAAGTATTGTTTAGTCATTTACTCTACATATTTTATCACTTCTTTACAGAAAATCCAATACTTAAGTTTTATCAAAATTAAAAACTTGGCCACAAAAATAGAGGAAAAAGCTGGAAAACTTCCTTTTATTGACTGATTGGCAGAGAATAGAGATAAAGTGGTGAAGGATTATACTAACCAGTCTAGGAAATGGGGAAATAACTGCTGATTAAATACAGATGCTGAACAAAAAGTCGCTGCTAATCACACCCACTGGATACTGCCTTACAAAAGGAAAGAGTAGACATGACCTCCACTCACTCATCATTTACTCTGCTGCCACGATTCCTCATGCATAAATGCTACAGTGAAACAACTTCGGTATTTCACAAACGTTTCTACACATAAACAGGGTATTACAAGGACAAAACAGAATTGTGTATTCTAAACACATACAAGAAGAGAATAAATCATAAGTAGAGGAATTAAGGCCAAGAAACAGCAGAACTCTGATACACATTGAGCATTAATAATTCAAAATAGAATAAAATAAATCAATTTAGACATGCAGAATGCAGAATAAGAATAACAATTAAAATTATATTAAAAGAGATCAACCTAATACTAAAGTACATAGTTAAAGATAAAGCCTTGAGGTAACATGAGCTAATTGTAATAAAGTCTGTATTTACTTTATGTTTACTAATAGGCTTACCCAAGACCAACCAAGATCAAATTAAAGTTCCCATTGATTTCAAGATGTTTGGACCAGGTTTAAGAAAACAATTAAAGTCAACATACATTTTCTTGTAAGTTTCAAATATTAAAACTCAATTTTTCAGTGCTTCACATAAAAAAAGTGTAAAAGACATATGAGCTTTTACAGAATTTGTTCTTGCATATACCAAATAAACCAAATGAATTGGTCCTTTGAAATGCTCATAAATCAATGAGTTCTCACTCCATAATGCATGGCACTGTTTTTCATACCAAGACAGAAAAGTTGCTAAAGGGTTTATGGGATGCTGCTGGAAAGGCATCCAAAATGATATATCACTGACCACATGTTTTCTGTTTGGAAAACCTTCAGTGCGTTGTTCAGGGAGCTGGCAGGGAATATTTGGAATATATTTGGAGAGAGATAGAAGATAGATAGATAGATAGATAGATAGATAGATAGATAGATAGATAGA
>CM031878.1:15217840-15230136 GCA_018697195.1 Certhia americana
ATAAATAAATAAATAAATAAATAAATAAATAAATAAATAAATAAATATCTTACTTCCAAATATATTTGGAATGCAGTCCCACAGTCTAATTTGTATGAGTGTATCCTTCTGTCTGAACTAATTTTCACTGTAAAGGAACATATGCTTATGTATTTCTGTTTAGGCTGGAAACAACCTTTTCTTCAAAAAAAAAGCATTCATAATGCCACCAAAATTCCCTGATGCTACTATTGTAAATGTACCAGAAGATATCTAGTACCCAGAGAAGTCTGGTTGCTCACTCTGGACAAATGGAACCACTATAAAGCATAGAGATTTCTATATGAAAATCTTCTAAGCATCTTCAGTTTAAACTTTCCTAGTAGTTTAATTACTCATGTGAAGACACACAGTGATACATCAATGCTTTTAAATGGAATATTAAATTTTAAAAATTGAAGGACTATGCATATTTGTGGTGAATATTTATTTTTCAGCTATGGAATATTTTATATATAACATGGTACATGAAAATTGTTTATTGTATTAGTAAATATTAAACTTAAATTCCTAAAATATAGGAACATTAAATGCTGTATAATAGCAGAAGTCTGTTGAGCCCACAGTCTGGTCTCCAGTAGAGACCAGACATACCAGACAAACATATACCTGTGTACAGGTAAAAGCATGACGAGGATATACAATCCCTCCCTAAAACCTAAGAGCCTTTTCAGCTCTTCGTGAGATAGAAATGGTGTCTACACATTTTGTAATCTTCAATGAATTTCCATTCCATTAAATTTTCCATTTTCCTCTTAAATATATAGATGTTTTATTATTCATAATATCATTTGGCAGGGAGTTGCTCTCATCAGCTATTTCATGAAGAATTCTCTCTTTAACTTGTTTGAAACTGATTCCAATTGGTTTCCATTTATTTTCCCTCTCTCCTTCCACTGCCTGCCCTATATCCTACGGTGTTATCTACATCATCATCTGCAGTCTACAGCATTATCAAAACTGAATTAACAATACAGAACATCACTGCACCACAATATCTGATTTTATATCAGCTCTTAAGGACTGATTGCTCTTGTCTTTTGGATGTAGAGATCAAGATAGCTTAACACTATGCCAGTGTACATACCTGAACATTCTAACTACCCTGAAAACTGGCTGCTTCTTAATCTATTAATATATACCCATTTTGTAATATCTTTAACAAAGAAATGGCATATTCCCTTTGTCAGGAAAACTTCTGGTTCCTTTTCACTTATTTCAACAGAAATACAAATGAAATTACTATATGAGAATTCATTCTGCGAAAGCGTAGCAATTCAGTGAATGATGACCTTACTTCTCCACCTTAATCATTTATAGGAACAGCACTGTATGATACAGAAGCCTGAGAGAAATTAATTTGTGTGATGAAGCGGGGAAATCTCCAAAACCAAAACTACAGAGCCTGATAGACATTGAAAAAGTTGGATCCTGCCAACAGTAGGACACTAAACCAAAGGCCTTATTCTTCAAGCTGATGCTTCAGCCAAAAATCTGTGATCATTTGGTTTGTTTCCCCAGAATTAATGTTTCTATATGCATCAAGATTTTTACATTATTGTTCCATAAGAAATAAATGTTCTGAGGACATTTTAGGTCCAAAATGTGTTTAGCATACAATTTTTCTACTGTCTGGAAATATTTGCCATTGTTTTTCAGGCCAACAAAACAGGGAGATATTTTCTATTCCAGAAAACAGCATTAACAATGTAAGTGGGAAAAGGATAGCATTATACACAAGGAGTGAAGGAAGTGGAGGTTGGGGAAGCATAGAAGGAATTAGTTTGCCACACCGCAAGAGTAAAATGCTCTTCCCTGTTTGACCATATTAAAATTGCTTACCTATGGAAATAGAAGTCTAGTACCTGGCTAAGTGATACTTTCAATAACATCAAGACTGGATTGGAGGCTAATTTTATTATTGGCATATTTTACTTTGCATTGTTTTGTTTTAATTTTACAAAATGCACAGTTTTAGCTGTCTAAACCAAGTTGCCTTCTTCTAGCACATCTAGATCAGAAATGTCTTGGTCTGATAGAACGGTAAGCAACTGAAACTACTTGATCTGGCAGTGATGGAAAATTAATTTTAAAAGCAGCAAAGATGAACTAGTCTGCTAGAGAGATCAACAGCTACCTTCTCACACATAGCCTCTTCCAACTCCTCTTTGGAGCCAATGAGAAACTCAAATTGCGTCAGCTGCAGAAAGATAAATTTTTCTGTCAAGTAAATCATCGGCTTTTGAATTTATGCCTAAATATGGACTTCATGATGAGAAGAATGTCTCTGATGCTGAAATATGACCAAATTCTCCATACAGATAGCAGCAGAAAATTCTCAACAGTCTTTAAAAGATCTAAATTCTTGGACATGATTACTGTAATTAAAAGCCTTTTGTATTTCTATTAATTGCCTATGCTATTTTTTTCATTAGCTCATATTTGCCTTCACATGAAGAGTTTAGTTTTGATCTATCCCAAACCTACTAAAGCAAACAGCTTTAGTTATGAACAGCTGAGTTGTCTCTAAAATTTCCATTTCACTTTTTAACATATTTTGTATTACAAAATATTACTCTATTCTGAATTATTCAGCTGTAGAGATAGTAGTCTCTGATGTCTTTATTACATTATTGTACTGTTGTGCAATTTTTAAACCTGTTCCTGTAAAAATAATTAATGTGAAGCCATTGAACCAGCAGTACACATTTTCTTAGTGTACCTATTTATTTTATAAATATAAGTAAACCCTCCCTTTGTTGGCAGAAATGATGAGTTCTATCCAGAAACTCTGACTTCCAATGTGAATTCTAATTGTTCTCTGTGACACCACTGATCCTTAAATCTACCAAGAATTTTTTGATAAACAATCTCACAATTCATATTCACCTTTGTATTTGTTTATAGCCAGCATGCTCTTTTTTATGTCATTATTTTTCTTTCTTTATAGACTGTACTAGTTTCAATTTGCTCTTCAGAAAACTAATCAGAAACTACCATGCACCACCTCAATAGTACTTACTAATTGTAATATCTTTGTCTTTCCTATCAGTCCTTAAATACTACACCCAGGATTTTCTGTTTTCTTCTATCATTCATCACATTCAGAGTCTCCAGTTTCTCAGTCTGTAATATAAAAACACAGATTGTTAACCTCTGCTTTAAGACAAGAGCAGAACTTGTCCTTGTGCAAATGTACAAATTACTCTGAGATGTATACATATATATGAAGTTTACACAGGCAAGCCTCTGGAATTTCAAGCAAAAGGTCCTGCACCTGGGCCAGAGCAATCCCAAGCACAAATACAGGCTGGGTGGAGAATGGATTGTGAGGAGCCCTGAGGAGAACTTGAGGGTGTTGGTGAACAAGAAGTTCAACAAGACCTAACAACGTGTACTGGCAGCCCAGAAAGACAAACACATCTGGGCTGCATCCAGATCAGCATGGACAGCAGGGTGAGGGAGCCAATTCTGCCCCTCTGCTCTGTTCTAGTGACAGCCCACCTGCAGTGCTGCATCCAGCTCTGGGGCACATGATGCAAGAAAGAAGCACACCTATTAGTATGAGTCCAGAAGAGGCCATGAAAATAATCACTGCTGGACCAAGTCCCCTGTGAAGGAAGGCTGAGAGAGTGGGGGCTGTTCAGCCTAGAAGAAGTTTCGGATAGACCATATAGTGCCTTTCAGTACCTAAAGGGGCCAACAAGAGAGATGGAGAGGAACATTTTACAAGCGCATGCAGTGATAGGACAAGGGGGAATGACTTCAAGCTGAAAGAAGGGAAGGTTTAGGTGATGTTTCAGTTGACTTTTATAGTTGCAAAACTAAAGGTAAGGGAGAAAACTTTTTGAAACATCACTCCCAAATTTCTTTTTCATCAAGAAAGAAAGGATAAGTACTGAAGTACTCATAAGACCACAGGAACAGTTCACAAACTATATAGCATGGTAGCTATTCAATAATACAGATTTCCTTTATCAATAAAATGAGAGGTAGAGAAATAAAAAGAAATAGAGAAGAGACGAGGGGAGGGGAGGGAGAGAGAGTGAGAGATGAATAGCAACACAATTGTGGATCCAGCAGTGTCCTATTAGTCCTTCTTTACTCAGGGCTTATCAGTGGTAGGGAACCTGAGACTGTTCAAAACTTTTCACAGTATGTTTTAGTAAACAAAGGAATTAATGATCATTCTCTACAGAGTTCTCTTATTCTACCAGTTAAATGATTTCCTCTCCCCTAATTGTAATTACTTCACATGCTTAGTTTTTCACTTCTTTTGGGTCTGTGAGTATTCAGACAGTAATACCTCCTTTATCTTAAGTTCCCACTGTGGGGGCGTATCCTACAGTCCAGGTTCCAGGTACACATGGAGGCTTGTTTGGGGGGACTTCAGTGGTCATTGGTGGTCAGACAAAGCATCTGAACTATAATGTGGGGTGACCTTTTCTTGACCAGTGAAATCAAGGAGTTGCTTTTTTACACAATTTGCCAACTTTGAGTCAGCTCTTACTGATCGGAAAGAAAACCAACTAGTTTAAATTTGAAAAACATCTATTCCATAGTTGGCTGACACATAAAGTACTTGAAAAAATTTTTTTAAAAAGGAACAAAGAATGAGTCATAAAACAAACAAACACACACAAATAAAAAAAAAGTTAGAAAATAAATGGAATGCAAAGGTATTTCAATTAATAGATTAATACTGTAATGATATACCAAAAGTAATACTAAGTGCTTCCTTTAGTTCAAATATTCTTGATGTAAATGTCTTTGATGGACCATGGGCCTGATGCAGATAATCTCTCTGTTATTACCGTCCTCTTACATACTAAGATCCCTTACAGAAATTCTGAAACACTTATTGAAAAAATGTATCCAAAACAGTAAGTTAGAATATCTGCATCTTAAGTGTGCCTCCAAATCAGGCAAAAACAGTCATCAATGTAGAAAAGTTAATACCTGTGTAGTGGGCTTCAGCTCTCACCAACAGTTTACCATGTTTTCATCTTTTACATTTAGATGTGGAACATGGTTTTCTAGATTACAATGATGTCAAAAATAATTCATTTGTTTCCTTTATTTTTAATATCAAACTATATTAATATTGATTTTAAATTTTGGTTCTTTCAGTTTTTTCTTTGCAGACTCCTTTGGTCCTTTTGTTTATAGAAAAAAACCCAACCGTTTATTAGTTTGTTTATTCTGCTTTTTAACTGACTGCTGAATAAGTCCGTACTCAATTTATTTAACTTCCCACATTTTCTTCAGAAAGACAGGCTTTTTAAATGTTTAAAAATAATTACACTCTTAACTGCCCATACCTGTTTCTACTTTGTGATTATTCTTCCCTCAAAACTCTATTTTTTCTTGTTTCCTAGATCTGTTTCACTACTTAATATAATTTTCTGACAACCATCTGCTTACTTTAGACAGTGCTTCCTTCCTGTGTTATCTCAGTGTATATATTACCTCCTTGTATCTTCACTTCCTTTCCCATTCATTCAAGAATACCTGCACAGATTTCAGCTACCATTTAATTCACTAAAAACCCTATGATTTTCATTTGACTATTTCCCTCAAAATATTTCAAGCAATTTCTAAACCACATGTTGGCCATAAAACCCTTCAGTGCAGCACTTTTAGCTTATTTATGCTGGTAACACCATTCACTTAATTACAAAAAAAAAAAAAAAAAAAAAAAAATTAGGAAAAAAATTTATTATGTTCTCCATTAAAAATAGAGTCATCAAAAAAAGTATCTCTACTGCATGCATTATTTTGCTGTTGCTTGGTGCTGTAGCTGTTTACCAGCTATTAAGAGCCCTGCTGGAATCTCAGCTCCATGTTGTTTACAAACATAGAAGAAAATTACAATCCTGGCTGAAAATGTCTTACAGTCTACAAGAGTCAACAGATGGAAAGAGCCAGTTGAAGCAGTAAAGACAACAAAGATACTATCTTATCATCTTGGTGCTCTGCACATCAGTAACTATTGCAGGAGATTTTGGAAGCATCACAGATGAAAAAAATAAATGCATTTTGCTGGAGTGAGAGTATTGTAAATTTGGGAACCTCCTTCCAAATGCAAGAATCAGGATGGAAAAAGACCTAGCAGTGTTTGAAAAGCCAGTAATGGGATAATGGCAGCCAATGGAGCATGTAAAGGTGGGGAGAAATGCCTCAACTCTAAAACAGGTAAAATAAGTGATAAACTGATATAGGGAGATGCAGGTGTACCAGTTTTCCATTCTAGCTACTGAAACTCAAGTGCCTGATGAAAAACTTATGTCATTCTGCTTTTCTTCTAGAGGTTGTGAGTGCTAGTTTTATAAGCAAGATAATAATTAGATATGCTATTGACACTTCTCATGCAGTTGTGGTTTACCAGTTCTTGAAGAATTCAGATGTACATAAATTTAATATATACCTCATAAAGGCAGAAACAACAGTAACAATTAACACTGAGTTCATCAAATCCCAGTGCTGCATGTTAGGAAAAGACAAGTCTTCAAACTGCAGCCAGTTTACTTTCAGAATGGATTTGCTCTCATGTGTTTCACTCAATATTTACATGTTTCTCTTGTCCACCCTTTTCCAGTAAGTATTTTTATATTTCCTCTTTCTTCTTGACTTGCTTGTCACACCGTAGAACTTTTTTTTTAATTTCAATTTAAACAAAGATGTACAACTTCACCCTGCTTAAAACACCCTGTGGTGGGTTGACCTCGCCTGGACACCAGGTGCCCTCTACAGCCACTATATCATTTCACTCCTCAGCAAGACAGAGGAGACAAAATATAACTACAGTCCAAGGGTCAAGACAAGGACAGGGAGAGATCACTCAACAATTACCAAAAGAGGGAAAACAGATTCCACTTGGGGAAAATTAATTTAATTTACTACCAATAAACTCACAATAGGATAATGAGAAAATAAAAAACTGAGTCTTGAAACACCTTCCCTTCCCTCTACCAGGGTTCAGCTTTGCTCTGATTTTCTTAACTCCTGGCTCCACAGCAGTGCAGGGCTGCAGGGAGGGGGGGATGCAGTCAGTAGCAGTCAGACATACTGCCTCTGCTGCTCCTTCCTGCTCAGAGGGAGCACTACTCACACTCTGGCTCTGTTCTGGCTTGGGGTTCCTCCCACAGGAGCTCTCTATTAACTTCTCTAATGAGTATCCTTTCCACGGGCTGCAATGCTGCATGAACTACCCCAGCATGGGTCCCTTCAACTTACTGCAGTCTTTCAGGAACATGCATGTGGGGTAATAAGTAATGCTAAAAAAACTGCTTCACAAAATTACTCTCTCCAAGAGACCACAGGTTCTTCCTGAAGCCTGACCCAGCATGGCCTTCCATGGGCTGCAAGTGGATCTCTGCTCCATTATGAACCTCCTTGGGGTGCAGGGGCACCATGGCCTTCACCACGGGCTGCAGGGGAATCTCTGCACCTGCACCTGGAGATTTTCCTCTCCCATCCTCTGCACTGACTTTGTCTGCAGTGTTGTTCCACTTATTCATCACTTCTGACTGCTGCTGATGGTATTGGACTGGTGTCCTTCCCCACTTCTTAAATATTCCAGAGGAGCTACCACCATCACTGATGGTTGAGCCTTGACCCTTGGCCTGGTTTTGGAGCCAGCTAGCATTGGCATTATCAGACATAGGGGAAGCTTCTAGCAGCTTCTTGCAGAAGCCACACTATAGCCTTCCTGCTATCAAAACCTTACCACACAAATCCAATATGCCCCCCAAACCATGACTGGTTAGGATTATCATGACTACTCTTCATGTTCAGTAAACTGTGAAGTATTCTTCATACAGAGCCTTTATATGTACCTGAAACTCTAGGAAGTTTTAGGAATACATACCTCTTCTAGTCTATAACTCAGAAAAGAATTTTTCTTTTGTGAATCACATTTTCATGAGATATAAGTTCATTTGCTGAACTTTCTGCTTGCAATGCTATGGTCATTCTTTTTGTAGCAATCTTTTTCTTCCCCTCCTCATGATTCCAGTATTAGCAACTAGACAGCAGCTTGCTGTGTGTGCAGGTCATTGTCCAAAAAATTGTATTGTGTGACTTCTCAGACAAATCTCCTTTAGAGTGTTTGAACAGGCAACATTTTTCAGATATTCTAACAATCAGGAGCAATTTCCCTGATGATCTGTTTTGTTTTTATTTTGGGAGTGACTTGACGTTATTTAACCTTAAAAACCTACAAGGAATTTCTTTCATAATAGGAATGTGTGTGATTACTCCTGAGGCTTCTCCCCAGGGATAATCTTTTGTGCAAGTTTGTTAGGTATCTCCATGTCTGAATGGTTTGCTTTGCAACTGATTGCCTGGGATCACGTTAACATCAGTCTGTAGCTGATATCCACAGGAATTTGCTGTGTCCCTGTACAGAAAAGTGAATATTGCCTTGTCCTCTCCCCATTTGGAATCACTGAGAAGAACCCTCTAATAGAGTTTGCAGAGATTTCCTTACTCATTATGCTGCTCTGCAGGTTTTCCTGTAGGAGTGGTCCTCAGACTCACTTCTTTCTGGTTTTAGTCAAGCCATCTGCAACAATAGCAGAAAGCTGATGAAATAGCTGAGAGTGGGGAATGACTGCTGTTTGTTTAGTTTTCTGGCGTGTTAGAGTATTTCCTGCACAACATTCATCTTATGTTTCCAAGATACGTAACACAGAGCAGCATGGTCATGTAAGCACAAAGATTTTTCCCACAAGATGTTCAGCTGGTATCGGTGTCTTCAAAAGGTCCAGTCTGCATGCTTTCAGCTTCTGCTGTGTTTGGTTGGAGATGAAAGAATTCCACACCCTTTAATGCTGCTCACAAAAATGAATACTGCAGTAGAAGAGGTCTTGAACAAAAAAAATTTTGAACATCACACTGTCAGAACTTGGAAATGGATATGGCCATATAACAGCTACAAAATGGAACATATTCATCTGACCAGTTGTAAAAGGAAGATATTCCACATGCCATCCCCAAGAGATTCCAGTTCATTTAACTTTTTTCTAAAGTCCACCCATACCATCCCAGGCAAATGCAAATGGATCTTCCAAGCCTCTCTTAACTTCTTGTGGACTGGTATCTAAAATATAGCCTACCACTGTGTCAGTACTGGGAATGGGATTTCCACCACCTTCCACACTTTGCAATCCATCTACTAAATTAGGTGCTTTACATGGCCATAGAACATTGTTTTCTTGTTGCTACCTAAATAGTAAGTCTTCAGTATCATTCAAAGAGGAAATATAAATAATGTTTCTTTCCTCAATATATGCTCTCGTTTTTCCTTGATGTATTTATATGGCCCAAAAAGTAGAACATTTTGGAGTATGAAGTAATTTTATTTTGAAGCTGACTTAATTTTTATCATGCTTTTTCCCTTCTTCTTTCTATGATACAGACTTATTAAACTTGATCCCAGCCCTTGAAATAATGGCTGATGCACTGTTATGGAGAAAAGTGTTTTTAAGCAGACATACTGCCATCATAAAAATCAATCTTAGTTTTTAAGCCACATTCACTGTCATATTTCTGAAGTTGAAAGAAAATGGCTAGACCAGATGTAGTTAAAATCTCAGTCATAAAGCCCATAGCACAGGCCATGAGGAACAGTCTTTTTTGTGCTTTCATATTTTCAAGTAATCATTTTATAGTGTTTACAGAGTTATCTGAAGAGCAGTCTTAAGGCATCATCTCTTGATGCACTACTGCAATACAGCATATGTTTAGTTTATGTAGTAATACTATTTATTAGGTTTAGCAGTGTCACACAATTTAAACACAGTAAACTCACTAGGTGCAGTTTGGAGTGAATCTTCTCATGAAAATGGAAGCTGCTTCCCGATTACTAAGAAGTGCCTAAATCTTCCTTCAGTAACGTGGAGTATGTGCAGCACACTGACATCTCCACTGAGAAAATATCTGAGCCAGTTGGAGGCATGTTTCACTCACAAAGGTCAGCCAATGTGAAGTGTAATAGCTATTATTTTGGGCTTTCAAAGACTGGGAAGTCTCTAGTCTGTTTTTTCCCTTCTCTCCCTAGAGAAAGGATAAATACCAAATGGGCCCAGCTGAGATCTGTAAACTTAACAGCTAGAGATGGGGAATAAACCATCTCAGATCAGTAGTCACCACAGATTTTTGCTTTAAGATTAATATAGGGGCACCTCCTCATGTCAGTGTGTTTTTCTTTCTCTTTTTCCCCTCAGGAATATTCAGCTATGGGGTTGTATGTAGCCTCTTGCCCTGCATTTAATATCTTTCTGTATTGTTTTTTAATCAGAAAAGCAATTTTAAATTCCTTTTATATCTCATTTCAGCCTTGTTTGTAGAAGCTTTGTAGACATGACACAGAATTAACACATCTCATACCACAGCCAAGCCTGGAGTCTGCCCTCAGTATGAATCTGTGGTAGCTGTGATCGCTACATCAGAATACAAGATGTGCATTCATGCTGTACTTAATTCTATAATTTCTTGAGCCTTCAAGTGTTCCTGGCATGAGGCAAATCTTGAAGGGTGGGTGAGTTTCTTTACTCTCTTACTATTCAAGAAAATTGCTGCAGTAAGTGGTCCTGAGTCATCATTTTGGCATGCCTTGGGGCTGATATTCTCATAAATCTTGCAGTAGTAATTTGTTACAAAGACAGTATTTTAGTGGTAAACTAGACACTATTTCCATGTAAACTCAGGTAAAGCATCTAATACAAAATCAAGTTTGCAAACATGGTAGAGAATTTTTGTGCTTTTCCAAATAGACATAAAACAGCTTTGTTTTATGCTATATCTTTGCAAGTACTGAAATAAAGGGTCTTCTTAATGTCTGACATTCAAACTCATCCCTTTGCCATTGGTGAGATGAAGATGGTGAAAACGAGTTTCAAGGAAAGATTCATCGAAGGGAAAGAAAATTTATGATTCAGATTACAATGGAAATGTTGTTTCTGATTTAGTGGCTTAAAAATATGTTTTTTAGTCATTTTTCCAACGTTCTGCCTATATAGCACTGTCTACTTGAGAATTTTAACTGTAAAATTCTTGTGTGATGTGAACTATTGTTGTCTTAGTAAAATTATGACTATACTTCATATTATACCTATGTATCAATGTTGTTTTGGGCAGGGACCTACCTAAAGTACCCTAGCACTTGAAGATAAGCTTTCAAACAGAATTCCACAAGGATAGAGGTAAGCAGCAGCTATTTGCCTGTGACATGAGATTCTACACTCTAACACCAAACTGGAATTTTATTCCATTTCTTTAGGCTTTGCTGCATAGATCACTCAGTGACTTTGATCTGGAAGTCATTGCATAAAAGACATTTATTTTGGGATTGTTATCATGTGAAAAAGCAAAGGTTATTGCTGTTAGCAGATATAGCTTCTAATGGAGTAGGAAAGAAAGACAGCTATGGATTTCCAAATCTCTCACAACCATCCCTAAAACTGTATGATATGTTGAGGGAAAAGGCATATGCTTTTCAAAGGCACAAAGACTCTCATCTTGTGCCAGAGAAAAAAATTCTGACTACTTAGTGCACAGGTAGTCATTATGAAGCTAAATACTCATAGTAGCTTCATAAACCAATAACACAGTGTTATT
Organism: Certhia americana; assembly: GCA_018697195.1. NCBI lineage: Eukaryota > Metazoa > Chordata > Aves > Passeriformes > Certhiidae > Certhia > Certhia americana. The sequence continues at coordinate 15,229,502 of CM031878.1, forward strand.
GCTACCAGGTGACTTCAAGGATTTCAAAGAAGAAGAATGAAAAAAAAATAATTCAAATGCAAGCTCAATCACTTTTTATAACAAAAAGCACCATGCAATTTATATTCATATGTATTTTTTACCTGTCATTCCTTCTGCTTGATGGCTGTCAGAATACTACATTTTTAGTAGACTTGCAATTGCTGGAGAACTTAAATACACCCTATCATTATATGCTGCAGGGCCGACAGCTGAAATGTCAAATGGTCAGTACAATGCTCTTGGCAACACTCTTCTCCCTTTGTGGCAGAAATTCAGGTGCTTTTTTTTAGCTGCAATTAGCATTTGATGTTTGGAATAGGCTTTGAATTCTCTTTCCCTCCCTCTCCTCTTTTCAGGCCTACTGAGACCGTCAGAAGACTGCATAAATTATCTTTTCAGCCAGGTCAGAAAGCAGGTTTTCTACTACATTATACAATGTTATGAAATTGTTGATCCTTTTTCTATTAAGGGAGAGTATGGAAAACTTTTCAAACTCACAATCTTATAAAGATATCTAGGAAGTACAGGCAGTGTATAAATATGAAAGACTAATATTTTATCAATTATCACGACATCATTATAATTACCAATAATGGCATGAGTAAAATTTTATT
>CM031878.1:15244025-15256572 GCA_018697195.1 Certhia americana
AGAAGAGAAGAGAAGAGAAGAGAAGAGAAGAGAAGAGAAGAGAAGAGAAGAGAAGAGAAGAGAAGAGAAGAGAAGAGAAGAGAAGAGAAGAGAAGAGAAGAGAAGAGAAGAGAAGAGAAGAGAAGAGAAGAGAAGAGAAGAGAAGAGAAGAGAAGAGAAGAGAAGAGAAGAGAAGAGAAGAGAAGAGATCATTATTTTTTCTGTGAGTTTGCCTTGCAAAGAAAGCTCTTCACCTTCTATGACTTCTTTCTTCCTTTCACCCACATCTCTTATCAAAAACCTTCCCCTGTGCCATGACAACAATGCTGTTGCTATGCTGAACTTCTAAGCATAATAATTATCTCTCTGGTATTATGTATGCTGCTTGATTGAGACTCTAACATCATCCCCCATGGGAACTGGGTGAAAAGATGAGCATCTAATTTAACATGATTTGACCACACTTCCACAGACTTGTGAGACCATACTCAGCCCTCTGCTTCTCCCTCAAATGGAATCATCTGAAACTGACTGCTAGGTTCAAAGATTACTTGGGAAAATGGCACATAAGTGATAGAACTGATAAGATGACAGCATAATTGCATAATCTTCAACTCCAGAAGGGTGATTAAAATCAGCAAATTAGAAGCTGAATAGGGAATATGTTTGTTATCTTTGGAAAACACAATTTCCTTGACCAAATGGGGTCACCACAGTTACTCAAAATTATTCTCTTGCATTTTAGCAGGCCCTCAGAAGGACAAAAGAAGAAAATGAAAAAAAAAAAAATTCCTTTAAATAATATAACAAAAGACTAGGCACTGTGACTATGAATTCCCCATGTGTCATGTGTTCCAGTCTATTAATGTACACATATAAACATATAAGAGAAGTTGAAAGGAAAATCTATATAGTGGATTTCCAGTGCCTTTTCCATAGCATGACACTCTTTATTCCTCTTCATTATTCATTCTTTTTCTTCTTCTCTCTCTGTGACAGGAGATTTTATTGAAAGATAATGTTTGACCAACACCCATGTAATCCAAACAATGAACTCTGATACTATCAGTCATCACAAAGATATGTGAAAACAGCAGGCTTTGTAGTCTGTCTTAGAGAAAGTTGAGGTTTTTCTCCCTTCCTAATTATGCTGACAAATCTTCCTTTGTCAACAGATGCAGAAGAGAATGGTGACTACTATAGACATATTGAGCACATTTATCTCTCAGAAAATGCTCACCAACATTCTTTGAATAAAACAGGTCAGAGCTGGTTTTCTCTCTTTTCATGATTCTTTGAACAAGGGAATCTCCACTGTTTTGTTTTACTATGGGCTACAATGCAATATTAAGGTGTCCTCCCTACCAATGGATTCATAATTAGAAGTTATATCAATCATACAAGTGGAAAACTGGAAAAACAGTCTTTGCAATCCTAGATATCTTCTATATAATATATACATTCTCTTCAGAACATGTGTGGGCATTCTGTCCCTAATGAAGCTATCAAAAGATAAGTCATGGATTTTTCTAATTAAGGATATCATTTCCAGTATGGAGTCTACTCTTACATTTATACATCTATAGCATAGACTTCTACCTCCCAGCTATCCACCAGAATGCCGTATAGACAACAGAGAAGAAAAGACTATTTCAGGTCATGAGTTATTTAATTTTTTTTCAGACCTCTTATGATATAAGAGGTCTTCATCTTTAAGACACTGGAAAAGCCTGATTTTCTTCACTGGTTACTAGAAAAGCCTAAACTAACCAGCTCAGGTAAAGATATCACCAATTATTTCAATAAATTTTCCTACCAGAACTTAGTACAGCTGAAGATAAAGACAGCCAGTACTGAGAGCTTTGTGAATTGCAAGTAACCCCTTTCAATGTAAAGCTGGCTTTTCCTTCTTCAGGAAAAATGGTCAGAGTTTTCTGCTTGAAATTTGAACTGTCATTCCCAAGAAAAACTTCTCATTCAAACAAATCAATAAACCAAAAATAAATAAAATTCTAGTTCTCAGGTACTGGGAAGAATCCTTTCTTGGTTGGTATGACTACGTAAAGCCTCAGATTACGATTTTTAGGAACTCATTTTGTGAGGTCATGACAGGAAAAGAAGTCAAAATTATACACTGTCCTATATATGTCTGCTACCCTATTGCCTCAGCTGCTTTAATAGGACTTGTTTACATGTGGAATTTTGAAAAACATTAACAGATCTTAAGTTAATGTTTACAGATACAGTAGGTGGTTTTTGTTTCTTTTAGGTTATTTTAATATACTGGACGGTGGATAGAAAACAGTTAACATTTGTTAACAGAAAACTAGCTTGAGCTCATAATAGACAGACTCACAGTGTTACTATTTATAGCTTAACCATTTACCTCCTGCTATGCAAGGTTACACTCTTGTCTCCTTTTCTTCACAATATTCCTCATCTTTGGAAGATATGGCAAAACTTATCCAAGCCCCTCTCACTTTTCCCCTTGAAATTTCCAAGAACTACTTAAATCCAATCAATTTTCACTTGTAAACCAAAATATAGTGTCATCATTATATCTATAAATATATAGATTATTTAGATAGATTTAGATATAGCTATATAGAGATCGAGATGGAGATAGAATCTGGGTTTGCATCACATCTCCTAAACTTAGTGAAAATACATCCATGGCTGGACTCAGTTTTTAATACCAAGAAACATGCTGAGCTAGTTTAGGGGCTGGTTGCAATATTTTCATATACAAAGCTGCATTTCATTAATGACATACTATGCTTTGTTGTATTTTTAAGCACTTATTCTCTCTCATAAACTGGTTGATGCTTGTCTAATGAAATCCATTAAAAATTTGAAAAACAGACCTAAGTTAAGCTTAACTACTGCCTGCTTACACAAAAGTTATTGGCAATGTTCAAAGCAAGTAAAATCTTTGATTTACCATAAAAGGGTATCAGTTCTAATGCCCATTCCTTTTCCTTATTTTTCTAACTTCTCTTTCAACCTTACTGACTTGAAGACACATCTGAAGATTCTAAACTCTGTTAAAAAAAGCAATAATTTATAGCTTAGACAGATCTAAGATAACAGAATTAAAATTTGTTTATGAAATTGGTGGTATGGGGGTTTTTTTTATTATGAAAATGTATACTTTCATCTGACCTGAAGAGAATACTTAAATGAGAATTTTGCATACTACAGTTTAGTAGGTCAGACTAAACAACCATAACAACCATAATAATTTCCTTGACCTTAATGTCTGTTTATTCTAGAACAAATTTATGGCCATAGCTCTGGAAATTCCTTCACAGTGACAATCCAGCTTATATATTTTACAGGCCTAAAGATTTGGAGAAAGTCAGTAAAATATGTCTTGAAACATATGCAGTGACTTACCTTTTTTTAATGTAAAATCTCAGAATCAAGGACATATTAAATCAAACTGATTAATATAATAGCTTGGGTTATTTAATTTTTTAATTGATTTAAGAAAGTGAGCAATTATCTGAATTTAGAAGTTCCTTCTCCCCTCCAAAATAGTCCAAACAATGTAAAACAATTATTCTAATATCATTTATCGAGTAGAGTTAAATAAAATTATAAGAAAACAGTTTTGTAAGATTTTCATCACAATGATTTTATCATTATATGTCTTACATCAAAATACTAATTACTCTAACTTTATTTCTACAAAGTATATGAATTAACTATCAGTCTGATTCACAAAACAATCCCTCACAAACGTGTCTATCAAGATCTCTATTCAGACAAATTTTGGAAAAGACTAAAAAAGATCAAGTTCAGAGTATTCTTGACATACATTCATAGATTTTTTTTTTTTACTACATGCAAAATTTCAAATAGTGAATTGGGTTTCACTACCTTGAATGCTCATGCTTTGTAGAAATTCTTACTATGTACTTACACTGATATATAATTTCCCACATAAATTCCTTTTGAATAGTTCATATGATTAAAAACAATAAAAAATTGCATGTCGTAGTTTCTTTCTCTTTTAGCCTGAGTGACTGTTTTGAAAAGCAGAAATCTTGTGACTTTTCTAAGCTCACCTCTCCCCAGCCTTGCTATTTCCCGTGTGAAATACTCAATTCTGATTCAGCATTGTAATCACTACTGGAAATCCTGTTGCCATAGCTGCAGCCAAGATGGCTGTCTTATCTTAAATTAGATATTATGACTATAAGACATTTATGAATGAGGTCTAAATTTCCCTATTTCTGTACCCCTTCCTTTATCTTGCCAGTTAGAAAGGTCTTCATGCTGCTCTACATACCAGCTGGCTACATGACCCTAACACACAAATAGAACCAGTATAAATGCAAGTACAAAATCAGCTATAAAATGATTCCAAATGGTTCTACATGAGTTATTGGAATGGCTATTAATCAGACGCATATGATTTGCACATGTTCCTTTTTCGGGTTAAGTACAGATGGCCCATCCACCCTGGTTAAAATCAGTAGAATTTTGTCTCATACAGATGGTACTTGACATGTCATGGTATGAGTCCATTGGTGTCCCCACATACTATCCAGCCCTGGTGTTAGCTGGATTGTGGCTGCCTGGCACTCACAGCATTTAGTGAAAATTTATTTTGAATTAAGGTGATATAACAATACATACTTTACTTGCAAGCATAAATACAACATCTACAGAAGCAAGGAGCTTTCTGGAGGTCCAGGCTGTCTTCTCTGGCCTCAATCTGGAGAGACTCAAAACCCTCAAAAGTTCATAATTTCTACGGTACCTCCTTCCCCATGTTCCAAGAGGAAAGCCCATAAGTACAATACCTACCACATTTGTTAGTTCTAGAATGAGTTTGTGAAGATATTGGTATGTCTTCACTTTTTCCATCACAGCCTCTTCTAAAGATGTGTCAGGATGCTTGATGTCACAGAGTCACAGCCATCACAAATACTTGGTTCTCCTTCACAAAAATTATGTCCAGTTCCTATAACTCATCGTTGTCATCTCTTATACATGGTTCCTGAAACATTGTCCAATCTTTCTTCTTAGCTTCACTTGATAACATTTCACAGATATAATTGTTCCTTTTAATTCCTGCATCCTTTATGACTGTGCAGTTCCTGATGATATGGAAGCATGTTTCATTCTCAGCCTGGCAGTGCCTGAAGAACTTGATGAACATTTCTTGTTCCATTGCCAGGAACTCTCTTGTGGGGTAAATGCTCACAGTAAAATCTTTTCAGATGGATGTGAAGTATAATTTCTTCCTGTTCCAGTTCACCACCTAGTTCTTATTCTCTCCAAAGCAAGAGGAATACTTTGAGGAGACCAGCCTGTATCCACACATCACTGCAGGCTTTGTTTTCCTATTTGACACAATGTATCTAACAACCTGCATGCCTCCATGTACACCAGCATTCATGACAAGCGAGTAATTATAAATCTGGAAACTGGGATTGAAATCTTTAGCTCCTTGCCAGACCATTAATGCAGAGGCCTAGGAAACACATTTGATAAGGTGCTCTTAAGCTACAAAAGACTGTTCCTGGAGGTTTGTGATTACCGTCCCCAAATCAGCTTATAGCTACAAATGTCAGATGAACAAGCTGGTGAGATAGCAATTTCAGACCATTCCTGAAAAAAAAAGTCATCTGAAGAATACTTCAAAATCTCAAGAAAGACCTTCCAAAAATATTTTTGGGGGGCTAATATTCTATTTCTTACAAACAGCTTTAAAGCAGTGATAATGACTTAGCTGAGTATTGAGGAAAGATATTACTAGAAGAAATACATTTTTGATATCTGAAATATGTATCTGAACTTTGAATAGTCAAAATTCAGTTCTGTTCTGCTGACACAAGACCTTCCATTAGAGCCTGGAAAACTTCTAAAGAGGTTCAAGATATCAGGCAGCCAAACATATGTTGGGTGCACAGGTATTTGATAATAGTGCCAGACTGAGTTAATCAAGAAGCTGCAACCTATGAGTTCTGGACAAGGTCAAAAAGGCTAGCTTGGCTGCAGAGTTTGCGGGAAATATTGTCCTGAATTGCTCCACAGGGAGTTATTTGGATTGCTGAGTTAACTTTAAAACCTCTGCAAAACGTGCTGACCTGAACCAAGGTCTTGGCTCTGAGCCTGGCCCTATTGTAGAAATAAGATTTCCATAGACAGTAAACACAAATTAAACCAGCATAACACTCATATCCACTGCTTCATCAAGATGAAGTCTTTAATATAATTAACTCTGCCTCTGGCTTATATTATGTTGGTTATTTTAATGACTCCAGTGTGGTCACTGGATACTTGAACACTGATACAATGTAATAAAACAACTCTGGTGAAGGTAACACAATTTCTGTAGAGAGAAAATAGAAAAGTTACATAGACTGCAGAAGCGCATTAAATTGTTTGTGTTTATTACAATGACAAATATTTTGAAGATGAAGAAAAATTGTTTCTTTAGATGCTATAAAATATTATAGTCATGGGGGGGGTTGTTTGTTTTTGTTGTTGTTGTGGGGGGTTGTTTGTTTGTTTTTGGTTTTCGTTTTGGTTTTTTTTACTTCTATCTGTGTACAAATCCACCCCCAGGTCACTCAGAATTTGACACTATTAATATTGTATCATCATAAATGCTATTCCACATTAGAATCCACAGTAAAACATGACATATCCATCTTTGGGATTCCTGGTTTATACAGTGTTAACCATGAATTCTGAAAATTTCTCCGTAACAAACAACTTGGCTCTTGAATTTTGAATTCATTCTGGTCTCCAAAACCAGAATCCTATGAGCTGGATGAAGCATGTGCATTTTTATTTTTTCAGATTATGCTTATACAACATACAGAAAGTCTTTAGATATGCAAACATTTAGACATGCCAAGTAGCATAGCAATGACAGATCTATAAATCACTTCTATTGATTTCTAACTTAGTAGCTGAGCAGCTAAAAAGGATAATATACAGCATGAGCAACTGTTTTATTTTTCACAGAGAATGAATTTTCAAACTAACAAATGAGCTACTAATCATAAACTCCTTATATCACAGCAAAACTTCCTCTTTCATTATGACTGCACAATTTAAACAATTTCTATGAACTGCTAAAGTTATATTTTTTCCATTCAAGGATCAGTCTGCAGAAATAAAACACAGGTTTTTTGGGGGAGGGGTTTAATCAGCAAATATTGCCACCATTTGATTAAAATACTCTAAGAAATCTCTCTTTTTAAATTAAAATTAAATCCAAAGCTATGGTTGCCCCATGATCTAGATCCACTGTTAGTGCAAGGCAATTCCTAGCTAAAACTGCATATTTAAATTCAAACTTTTGATCTAAAAATTTTGCTTTCACCACTTCTCTGAACTTAGAGTTAATTACTCTGTTTGGATGCTGGTCTATCCATGAGGTTCTCCAGACATTTAGCATTTTGGGTTTTGTATGGCTAGAATTGTGCTTCTGACGCAGTTTGGTGTCTGGATGAAACTTTCAGATCAAAAGATCTTCTTTTCAGTTTCACTAAAGAACCTGATCTGGTAGACTCACTCAGAGTGTGCTCAGCACGAATTGAATCACAGTTTATATACACTGCAAGGGAAATGGTCTTTTGAGTCCTTTGACAAGAAGACTAAGTTGTCAATCTGGTGATGAGTCCTGGTCTCTGGTTCCTTCTTACAGGACAACATGCATTCCATATGCTGCTCAGGACATTCCCACATCAGTGAATTACCCTAAAATGACTGGGAGTATTCTGACAATTGAGTCATTTTTTCAAGACTCTCCTGGCTGCCTGAATGCTTACAGTGACGTCTAGGCAGAGTGGTCCTGGTATGGATTGTCTTGGGAGCCTTGCTTTTGCCACCCCTTTTCATGAGTTCCTGGCAGCACCTCTTTCATACACAATCACACTCATGCCTATCATATCTAAAAGGGTTGATATACAAAAGCACAATGTCTTTATATATCTGCATAGTACTCATCTGACAGGGCTTATACATGTGTATTCAGCCATGTGATGCACGTGTTCATATATTGGTGACTTGAGGAGAGCGCATCTCATGACATCAAGAGCTACAGAACTTAGACTTCATGATGAAAAAAGGTTCATTGCAGAAGTTACCAGAGTTACAGTTCAGCAGATTGCTTCTGGCCTGAAGAAACCGTAGTTCTATACACAGTGTTAGTTTCAATAGAACACCAGAGCCAGTTATGCAAAAGTCTGATGGTTTTGACATAACTCTAGGTAATTGAAGATGTTTTTTTAAAAGTCTTTCAATATGAAAAAGAACAGCAATTTATAATTCTGACTTTGAAGCTGAGTGCTTTTTAAAGCCTATAACATAGTATGCCCATTACTTTCTCTGTCAGATGTCCGCTATTTCAATAAGATCCACATTCAGAAAGATTCAGACTTCCAGACCACAAAACAAATTACTTATATAGACAGGTAGATGGAGCAGTGGGCTGTGAATTACAGGTCTTCGCAGGTAAAAAATTATTGTAGCACCCCTGAAACAAAGTTACTGCAATCTACCGAAGTTCAAATCCCAGCAGGAGCCTGATTTGCAACTTCACTCAAAAAGTAGCAATGTGTTCCTCATTGTAGAAAACTAGTTTCAAATTCTAATTTGTTAAAAATCACATAGGAAAAAAATAAAGAGGTAATCTTTGCAAAAAGTTGAAGTTTCTGCACTACACAGACCTTTTTCTTTCTTTAGTGAGTGCTGTTTTGCTAGGGTGAATTGTTTGTTTGGTTTTAGTGTAGGTTTTGTGTGATTGTGCTGGGTATTCTTATGAGGTTTTTGTGGGTTTGTTTTGTTGTTTGTTTTTTGGGGCATTTTTGTTGGGGTGTTTTTGTTGTTTTGTTTTGCTTTTTTAATGTAGGCCATAAAACATACGCTGTCATCATAACCATGTTCGTGTTCCTTTAAATTTTTTTTTTTTCTTCCTGATTAAGAAGATTAAAGGAAAGTTTGGGCTGTGATCTAAATACTGCTTTTGCATTATCAGTAATACAATAGACATGGAAGAGGAATGTGTGCATCAAGGAAAAAGGAGAGAGACAATACTTCTATCTATTAGGAAAGAAAAAGCAATTAATGTAATTAGTTTTCACAGAGTAATGAAAATCAAAGCTACCTTTTTTCTGTAAGCAAACAGTAATAAGTAACTATATTATGCACACCAGCTGTGAAGGTAATGAATACAGTGCAATGCAATACAATGTAAGATTCTGCAGCACCCTCTCAGTAAGTTATTCTTTTATACATCTTCATAAAAGAAATCTATCTGAACAATAAATAATATTGGTTATACAACATGCCACAAGTAGCATGCTTTAAAAAACAAAACAAACAAACAACAAACCAAACCAAAGCAAAACAAAACACTTAATTGTTAGAAAGCAGTAATAAAAACAAAAAGAAATGTGTGTTCACTGCAGAAAGCCCAAGGTATTAATGAGAATAATTAACCTAAATTCTGGCCTCATTGCAAATCTTCTTTATATGTTGCAGTAGAGTTAATGCACTGATGGACCAACACCATCTGAGTTATTATACATACCTTTAGTCAAAATCCTATAAACACATTACATTTTCTAGGTCCTTGATTTTGTAGAATACAGTATTAGTTTTTGGGTTTCGTCACCCCACACTTGAAGTTAGGAGTTCCATTCCCCTTAGATGAAACGCCACAGCTACACTGACTTCAGTGCTGCAGAAACAGTGCTCCAACACAAAAAGATGTTGGTAAGCCAGAGAAATCAGTACTTCATTCATGTTGAATAGACTGTGTAGTGTATAGTTTGAAGAAATATAGAAATATACATATATAAATATACATACATATACATATACATATACATATACATATACATATACATATACATATACATATACATATACATATACATATACATATACATATACATATACATATACATATACATATATATATATATATATATAAGTTTGGAAATGTACTACAGAGCTCAAAGATAACTTACAAACAGGTACATAGGTAAGTAAATAAGCAATCCGAAAATCTCCCTCTTGCAGGAAAAACAGCTAATCAGGACAAAATTTATAAGAAATTGACTCAAAGGAAATAGAAATAGCATCAGGAATTACAAAAAGCATAGACATATAATCTGCAATGATCTTAAAATCTGTTTTAGTATAAAAATCCTTCTACATGATTGTAAAGAAACAATCAAAAATTAAAGAGATCGGTAGAAGAAGCATAGTTGTAAATGATGCTGTACAAACTCAAATTTTCCTGGTCTTCCTGTATTTTTGTGGTATGCCTAATTTTGATCTCTACAAATTTAGAATGAATATTATAAAACTTGTACCTAGAAAAAATGTACAAAGAAAAGCAGCATGGCTGAGGATGTGAGAGACACTTGAATTCTGTTAATGAGGAAAACCAGAAATTTCAGTAAGAGCACAGGCTGTACATTAATTTGGTTCATAATTACACTATGATATTTGATAGATAATCCAAAAAAGAACAAGACAAAATAAAAGATATTGTAGGGAATATATTTAACATAGAACACAAAAGGGCATTTTCCATAACGTTTCCTACCCACATTAATTAAATTAACACAATTTGCAAAACAAAAACTTTATAAAGATCCTATTGTTTAGCAAAAAGGATTTTTGGCACATTCATACCACTGGTTAATACAGCTGGAGCAGAAACATGGGCATTCTCCAAGAATATCAAATATCAGTTAAAAGCTGAGCTGTAAAACATGAAAAGATTTATGCCTAGAGTACTTCTGGAACCATACCAAATCCTGCAAGGTCTTAGTGTGGTGCTTGAAGAAGCCCTTGAGTATTTCAGACAAAATAAAAATCAGATTATAGATCCACAAGTTATGCCAAGTGAATTCTAGTATGGTCCTAAAATCAGATAGGAAAAAATGGACTCTATGAAAATGAATAACAAAGTCATCAAGGTGAAAGACATGTTGGAGACTGCGAATAAGCAAGTTTAAGAAAAGAACATAAATGTAAATAACTACTAATCTACAGAGAAATGTAAACTATCCAAGATTATAATAAGTGCAGTCAATTATAAATATTCACTTAGAAAATATATGAACACATTCTGTAGTATTTTCCATGCAGTGCATAATGCAGCGTAATAACAACAGTGAACACCGCAGAAACACGTAACATCTCTCTTACAATATTGATGCTGTCCATTCCTTTAATGGAAGAAAGTTAAACATGCTTCTGGCTATTTGAAGTCAATTTTGCATTATGCGTTCCTCTCTTGTATTTCAGGTTAGAGATCTGAGAATAAAATTGCTCATACCCTCTTTTAAGAGATGAATTAAAAAACTCCATGAAAAATGAATTCTATGTAAACGATATTCACTCTGTATAGAAGACTGCCTGCCTTTGAAATATTAGAAAAGCTTTGGCTCCTCTTTCTTCAGCCCTGACCATTGGGACAAAATGCATTTTCACTGGTTGAGGTTCTTTTTCAGGAATAACACCCCCTAGAAGGGATAAGAATTGTGTCTTTCTGATATTTTTAATTTTTGTTGCCTTTTCAAAGTGTAGTATTTGAAAGTTTTTAAACTAACCTTTAATCACAAATATTTCCATCAGATTCCACATAACTACTGGTGTACTTATTCTGTATCATATATTCTAAAAGTTGCTGAACCTGCGTTAGGATGCACAGTTCAAAATTACAAATTACATTTAACTTACAGCACTAGAAAAAAATCCTTCCTCAGCATTCTGTGACATCTTAGAAAGACATAAATTTTGCAAGACAACTATATTCTTTAATTTGACCTTTTTCTTTTTTCCATAACTATGGATAACTATTATACTATTTTGTATCCTATTACAAATCACTGAAACTAGTAATACTTGGTTTTCTCACATTAAAATGACCTAGTATCTTAATTACTTCTACACCTAAGTGAGTTTCATCTTGAGATTCCTGCTTAAAATAGATTTGGTCGTTACTACTAATGTATGAAACCTTAAACTCCAAGAAGAGAATTTAGTAACGTTATTAACATCATTTGTATAACTGCACATAAAGCAGCATGAAGTGTGAAAAGGAGGGTTTTCATTTTTTTCTAGTTTGACATTCCAAAATAGATAGTTGTCTGTAAGTCTGTAGTATATTTTACTTTCTCGAATGTGTTCAAATAAATAAGAAATGCTAGTTCGGTCCAGCAATTCATCTTTTCTAATGTTTTCCTTTTGACATTGCCTGATGCAAGGCATACAGGATGCCACTACACAAACAAACTAATGAATCTTAATGAATGAATATTAAGAATAATTTGGTAAAAATTAGGAATAAGACTTCGACAAAAATGGGGTTTTTTATTCTCAAGAAGTGTAGTTCTCCAATATCTATATTTTATATATTATATTAATATATATAATATATATATTATATAAAATGTATATTATATAGATATACAATCCCCACATATATACCAAATGCTTCATCACTTTCATATAGGCTTGAATTTATTTTAGTCCAAGAGAAAAACCTTAGTCCCCCTGCTTCTTCCTGTGATGTAATACA
>CM031878.1:15256972-15440110 GCA_018697195.1 Certhia americana
AAACCTCCCCAGCTCTATAACGCAGAGGGTGCTGAGTTTTGCGAATTACCACCCAGCACCCAGACTTGCAACTCTGCAATTCACAAAATCAACTCTCTGTGCTGTTGGCTCTAGCACACTGGGTTACGAACCCTGTTTTGGAATAACAGTAGCAGTAACGCAACTGACTGGCAAAAATGAAATTACAGTTTTTCCATAAACTGAGTCTTCTTTTACTTTGGATGCCATTTCCACTTCCTTTAATTTTATGCATAAAACCTTTGACTGGAAAAAATGTGTCTTGTCTTTCAAACAGGCACCAACCAAGCTAAAATTCTCATTCAGCAGAAGTTACACATGTGCTTAATTTCATCAGCTTTGAGTAGTCCCACTGAGGATCTTTGCTCTTAAAACCAGTTTTAAAATTGTGCAGTTTTCTAAAATTCTACAGATTTACAAGGTGCACCCTAAATGTTCTCATGAAATTAAGACAGAAGCTGGAATATGCAATAAGCTATTATAGTGCTTCTTAAAAGCTGTAGTTTATTAGTCTCAAAGGAACTTGCCAAAATTCCACTAACTTCCACTTACCAAATCCTTTGCTCCAAGTCAAGGAAATGATAGAGGATTTTTCTAGAAGCGCCAAATTTTCCAACTCCTTATTTTGGTTTTCCTTTTTCTTTATTGAGGGACAATGGGTTCCCTTGTTTTATAAACAATAAAATGATTTTTCACCAGTTCTAGTGTGGGAACTCATACACTGCCCAAGGGGTGCCACTCCACTTGAGCATCAGTCTGGTAAACTCAAAAAGTCCTGTAAAACTGCTATTTTCCTGAATGTGCAACAAACCCTGAAAATCACCGCTCACGGGCCTGAATCTGGCTGATTATTACCTTTGCTGTTTATTCAGTTATTTACTAGTGAAGTCGTTTTGGGGGCAGGGAGAGTGGGAAGGCATGCCCTGCAAACGCTCGATAGATTAGCAGCTGTCTGGTATTTCCTCTACTTTGCAAAGTACAGGAGGACGCAAAGACTCGAGAAAATCGCCCGCTGTCTGAAGAGTTACTGCGTCTCCAGAGCCGCCGAGAATGGGGAGGGGGTGGCTGGCTTCCTCTTGCGGGCAAATGACCGGCCGTAAGAGTGCGTTTTTAAGGGGTGATGTCAGAGAAATTAAACTCGAGCAGTCAAACACACACCCCTACCTCAACGACGTGTTTCTCCTGTTGATAAGGCGAGAGAAGTGGCTGTGTAGCACACCCAGCTCACTCCTGCCCTACTGGGACAGGGGCTGGCTGGCGGGAGACACTTACTAATTATGAACGGGGAGATGTCCCTTTAAGGTCTGCTACGCTCTCCGAGAGCTGCAGCCGGAGTGTTTAGTGGGGGAGATTTGGCTTTATTTGTACATCCTAACCCTGGGCTAATTCTACGGGGAGGTTTCCAAAACTCAGAGACCTTCAGAGGGGTGGGTGGGGGGGAAACAGTGTGCGGTGGGAGGAAGCTAAATTCTTCTTAATGCGAAGAAGCAACGTAAAGACGGATAACAAACAGGAAATGCCTAACTCGGCTGCGAGGCGGACGGGCGGTGCAGAGCCCTGAGCTCCACCGGCAGCGCAGCTCCGCCGGGCGCGCCGGCGGCAGGACCGCTCCCGCCACCCCAGCCCTCCGTGCGGGCTCCTGGCCCCCGGCTCGCAGGAGACCAGGCATGGCTGCCTCCTACTGGATGCTGACAGGTGAGGAAAGCCCTGTTTCTGCCATGCTTCAGAGACTAGGGTCCCTAAATCAGCCCTGCTCCCGGCGGGAAGCGGGTGAAGCTGGTACGGGTTTGGCACCCAAGGGACGGCGCCCTCCCGTCCCGATGCCTGTCTCGGGAGTGCCCTTCCCGGAGCTGCCCTCCAGCCGCAGGCCATGATGGACCTCCTTGGTTTGCTTCTCTCTGGGAACTTTAATGCCTAAACCCATTTTAGAATCTAGAAGACAAGGGGTGCTTGCTAGATAAGGATGAATGGCTGAGGAGGCATACTGTAATTGAATCTGGCTTGGAAGAAACTAGCTTACGTGGTTTTGTTGGTTTGCTTTTTGGTTTCCTTTGGCGTTTGGGGTGTTTTTGGTGGATTGCTTTTTTTTTTTTTTTTTTTTTTTATTTTTTTTTAACTAGGGTGGACTTTGCTTTCCTCTGTTTGTCTTTCAGACTTTAGTAACTGGTAAAAGGGAAGTGAGGAAGCACTCACTCACTTCAGAAAGATGAGTTCATCCGGAGATGGAATATGTAATATTTCCTTTTAGGGGTTCATTGATTGTTAGTGACTTACTTGCTTTTCTAGAAAAAAGAATGCAGCAAGTAACAATCTCCCTAGCTAGACAGTCTGTAGTAACATTTTGGATATCTGAAATCAAGGGACCCCAAGAAGTGGCAAAGAAGCTAAGGCAATGCCAGGATTCATGTGCTTGGAAACTTGGACGTTGAACTCCCCAGCAGCTCTTGCGTAGGCAAGTAACACAGAGTGAACCTGAAGCAGTTCCCCCTGAAACAGGGGAAGAAATCAATTTCATAAGAATTGTCCAAATGCAGGCAGCAGTAAGCAGGGAAAAGGCAAAACTTGAGTTTTCCCCTCTTCCCTCTGCTCTTATTGTGCAAGACAGAACAGATATAGGAAAATGTGAAAATCTGACTGTAGTATTTTGGAATGCCATATTTAGTTGTTGTTCTTAACTGTCTTTGTTATTTATTACAGTGACATACTCCAAAACATGCTTTTGTTTGTGTTCCTTCAAGAAGGACACTTTGTAAAACAGCAGCAATTTAGTATGCCACAAGTTTTCTTCAGAGCTGCAGAGTTGCCACTGGCAATGCTGACAGATAATTCACCAGTACTGAAAAAAAGGTTTACTGTCAGATAGGAAAACATTTTAAGAGCAAGTCTCATCCAGATCTGCCAAGTGATTTTTTTTTTTTGGTGGTGGTGTTATGGGGTTTCTTTTTTAAAAGATTGGTGGGAAAGAGAATAGACTTAGAAATAAGAGGAGACATTATTGATACCAGATAAAGGATTTAAATTGTCTCTGATCAATAAGAGATGTAGTCTTACATAAACAACTCAAAATATCATAAAAATATGAACAAGGGGTTTTCTTCACATAGAGAAAAATAGTTAATTATTAATTAATTAAAAAAATATATTACATTCTACTCTTCCTTAAAATTAGAAAGCAGCAAATAATTTGGCAGGTCCTAGCAGACAAAATGAATATAGAGTAAAGGAGGTATATAGAGATGCTATGTACATTGGTGTATTTATATACAGATTTTGTTCTTTTTTAGTTCACCTTGGTTTGATGATAACTCTAAGAATCTTGACCACAGAAAGTCTGACATTCAAACAGAAGTGCACACAGAACTGAGAAGCCTGACAAGGGCTGAGAAAAATGATTTGTGATGAAAAATTGAATTTGTTAGGCTTGTTTATCTAGTAGAAAACAAACTAAGGGTAGAATTTTGAACATTTCAAATATATCTTTTTATCCAAGTATTATGGCTGAGGATATTACTCCAGATGTCAGTGTCCTTTGTTTTATAAAAGCACTCAGTCATGACTTTCCCCATTGCATATGTTGGTTTCCAAAGATACTGTTGAATATTTGGTTCTCCAAATCCAACAAAGGACAAAAGAAAATCATTGTAATTGACTATGCAAAAATCTTAGGGAATATTCAGAATTTTCTTACTCTTCATGTAAAGAATTGCTAGGCTACCAAAAAAAAAAAACCCACCCCTGTATAATGTCTGTCCTGCGGACTTTTGCTTAAGTTGGATGAACAGCACTAAGGGATGGCTGAGTTTACTTCAGCTGGCCTCTATGTAAGTTGTTTGACTAGGGATCTGCTGAAGTTTTCTCCAGCCCTACATTTCAACAGATGAGGAATGAAGAAGCCAGTCTAAAGGGTTCCATTACCTTTAAAAGCTTCTTTGCTTAACAGTGTTACACAAAGCCTGTTCCTTCCTGGACTTCTCTCCTTATTGATGATGGTCTTGTTGCACTCATCTTTATAACAGAAAAGACAAAGATAAATAGATGAAGACAGAACTGTATGCAGAAAATGAAGTGGTCTCTGTTCAGAGCCTGTAGATATAGGACAGCCACAGGGAAAAGACAAAAGCATGCAAAGAAATGTTTCCCCAAGTTTCCCTCTCATTTGTCTCTTTTATCTTCCTTTACTCTTGCAACAATAATGTCCAACATTTCTTAGCAGACTTCCCCCTGTATTAGAGATTCTTTCCCATTAGTTTTTCTTACCCAGAATGTAAGCATGTTTGCATGAATTCTAGCTAAAGCGGCCATAATATGAAGGAAATGGGATTTCCTATGAAAATGACCTCTCCTTGTCTAAAATCTGAATATAACCCATCTTCATAAAGTAGTTGACCAAGAATTGAAGATATGGAGAAATGTGTCTCAAACATTTGCAGAATAATAACCTTAGATAACCAGCATGGCTCCAAAATCCCTAAGGATTTATGTTGTCACCATTTTCATTTTGTCTTGCATTGTACTTAAAAAGGTCCAAAAAATGGATGCCCAATTGCTGCAATTATTAAGACCTATAAAATTGTATTTAAAAAGTAACTTATTGCTAGAACTCTTACGTTCTACACATAGTCTCAATCTTTTATCCAGACAGGAATTATGCAATTTTGAACTTTTATGTTCAAATAGTACAAAGAACTAAAAGTACCCCTTTTTTTTGGTTCTACCATGATTAAATTCACCTCTCTCCTTGTCATCAGCAAAATTAGAATGAACTTAGAGACTTCTATAGTTCTTATTTTTTTGAGATTTTTTCTTCTACTGCTCATACTTTGACATACTCAAACAAATAATACCCTATATTTACTTTTTACCAGAGTAGGCAAAGCATCATCGCTAGTAAATATTTTCCTTTGTAAGTTGACAATGGTCCTGCTGATAGTGGATACATCATTGAAGTTTACATTTGCCACTAGATATTTGTGGATCACTGTTCCTAACTCTATAAATTTTACTACTTGCTGTTTGAAAAAAGGCCCATATCAAAAGTATCTTTCTACAACAATCAGCTTAGTATTTTGAGTGGCAACTTTGTTTCAAAGTTAGCATTTCTTCTTTGGTTAAGGTTTCGTTTATTTGTTGTGAGGGTTTTGCCTTTGGGGTGTGTGTATGTGTGTTATTGTAGGGTTTTTTTAATGCAGCAAGGCACTTATTTTCCTGACTTTAATGTTTATTTTCTACTTGATGGCACTGGACTAAAATATACTGCATCTCCAGGGATGTGAGGCTGCTTGCAAAAATTTGACTGGAATGAACAAGTACAGAAAAGTTTGTAAATATAGAACAGTAAAAGAATAAAAAGTAAAATATATTTTAATATGGAAGTTAAATATGCACCACAACTATTTTTTCTTCAAAGACTAGCATGTCAACCCTTGCAGTTTTATGGTTGCAAAGAACCTAAAGAAGAAAATTTGCCATAAATTCACCATTCAGCATTTATATAGATAAGTGAAAGGAACTCTTAAAGTAAACTTGAATGCATACTCTCTCCTAAAGAAAAGCTGAATGCAAAAATCCTCTGCCTCTGTTTTTGCATTAAAACATTAATACAAAATTATTAATATGTACAAGCTCAAGTTAAACAAAGTTACTTACACATGTGCTTATGTTATATTCCCTTGGGTGGTCCTGCTTGATTCTGTGAAACTATTCATGCTAACAGAGTTAAGCATGTGTACTCACAGGAAGAGAGTCTGAGGTCTGATAAATAAATCCTATTATGTAATATCTGATAAAGTTGTTTTTACACCAGTATCAAGCTTAGGGAAAAGGAATGCACATTACTGCACCAGATCTGAGTTCACTGTCCTGTCACAACTGACTAGAGCTAGATATTTCAAAGAAATTTATAGGTATACCATAATGGGAGATATGGGATTATTTTTGTTCACAGTAGCCTTATATCTCATTAAATTCTTGACTCCAAAGCCTTTCCAAATCAGCAAATTCCATAATCCACAGTGTGTTGTTTTTTATTTAAAAAAAATAGCTAATAGAAACCAGAAACTTCTTTGTAGCCACCTTCTTATGTGTAAGATGCCCTCATGTTTTTCTGTTACCAGACTGTGTGTAGTCATTCCAAACTTAATGTATCTGTTGCAATTGCCCTGACACCCTTAGCACAGCACATTAGCCTGCTTACTTCCTCAACCTATTTTTATTTAATCATTTCTCATGCAAGCATTTTTTTCCTATTCTTCATTATTTCCCTTGTTCTAAATTTGCAACATTCATTCTTAAATCAAGTTTTTAGTGTTGTACGCTGTGTGAAAAATAAGCTACAGAACTTAGAATAATAGAATTTCAGATTTTTAAGGAGTTGGAAAGGACATTAAAGATCATCTAGCTCCTACCCACCCTGCCATGGGCAAGGACAATTCCCACTAGATCAACTTTCTCAAGGTCCAGTCAGGGTTGGGGCAACCACAGCCTACCTGGGCAACCAGGGGTTAGACACTAGTCTAGTGTCTAACCACCCTCAAAGAAAAATTTCTTCCTATTAACTTAAATTTCTCCTCTTTTAGTTTGTACCCATTACTTATTGTCCTGTCACTACAGTTCCTGATGAAGAATCCATCTCCAGCTTCCTTCTTCCCTGTCAGATCCTGGAAGGTTGCTATGAGGTCTCACACAACCTTCTCTTCTCCAATATTCCTCTCTTCTTACATAGTGATACAATTTGTCATAATTTCTGGCTTGTTAAACTTGTCTAGGCTGTAAATTCAGCTGTGTAGTGATGGTTCAGGTCAATTTTCTTTGCAATACCGCTGAACTGATACGTGTTTTAGCAAGGCATCTTATTTCTGTATGTGAACATCCAGCTTCATTTTGAAACGTGCTTATCTGCCTCCCTAGCATCTTAGAACTGTAAGGAAGCCGCTCAAAGTTCAGTGCTGGCTGAAGTGTAATTCGCAAATTTAACCAAACCGTTTTAAACCGGAATTCAGTTTAAGAGCAGGGTCCAAGTAACAGTTCGTGTTCTGCTGTTGCCAGCGTCTGGTTTCCATTTCCATGGGTGACGGCCGCCTCGCTCCGCCTCAGTCCGCCGGCTGCTGGGGGTGGCACTGCGGTCCCCCGGCTGAACCACGGGGCTCTGCCTCTCGCCTCTTTCGCCATCTGTGCCTGTAACTTCCCACAACTGCTCGGCTCTGGCCGTTTGGGTTTGGTTTGGTTTTTTCTCTCGTGAAACCTGCGGCACAGTATTAGGAGACTTTAGGAGTTTGGACCGCCGCTGTGAAGCGCTGGAGGGGAAGGCGGAACGCAGGGGCGGCCTTCTCCCGGCGAGGCAGTACCCGCCTTCCAGTGCTGGCAGCACCGGGCAGCACCGCCGCTGCTCCCCCGTGCCCGCCCTCACGCCGCCCCGGCACTTTCCCTTCCGCAGGACGGACCCCGGGCACGCGCCGCCAGGTTAGCCGCGCGGCGCCCCGCGCATGCGCCGTGCCCGAGCGGGGCGGGGCGGGGCGCGCCCCCGCGGCGCCCGGGGACGGAGCAGGGCCTGTGCGCATGCGCTCTGGGGCGGCCTTAGACCCTGCGCGTGCGCGTTGGGTCCGGCGGCGGGCGCGCCGAGGGGCGCGGGTTGTGGGCGCTGCCGTGTGTCCGTGTGTCCGTCCGTCCGTTCGGGAGTGTCCGTCCCCCGGCTCCAGCCCTCAGCCTTCCCTCTCGGGGCAGGCCTGCTGCCCGCTGCCGCCGCGCCACAGGGGAAGCCGGGGAGCGACGCGAGGAGCCGCCAGGATGAAGCTGGTGAGGAAGGACCTGGAGAAGGATAATGCGGGGCAGGTGACGCTGATCCCCGAGGAGCCTGAGGACATGTGGCACACCTACAACCTGCTGCAGGTGGGTGACAGCCTGCGCGCCTCCACCATCCGCAAGGTTCAGACCGAGTCGTCCACGGGCAGCGTGGGCAGCAACCGCATCCGCACCACCCTCACCCTCTGCGTGGAGACCATCGACTTCGACTCGCAGGCCTGCCAGCTGCGGGTTAAGGGCACGAACATCCAGGAGAACGAGTACGTGAAGATGGGGGCCTACCACACTATCGAGCTGGAGCCCAACCGTCAGTTCACCCTGGCCAAGAAGCAGTGGGACAGCGTGGTGCTGGAGCGCATCGAGCAGGCCTGCGACCCGGCCTGGAGCGCCGATGTGGCGGCTGTGGTCATGCAGGAAGGGTTGGCTCACGTCTGCCTGGTCACCCCGAGCATGACGCTTACTCGTGCCAAGGTGGAGGTGAACATCCCCCGCAAGCGGAAAGGGAACTGCAGTCAGCACGACCGGGCGCTGGAGAGGTTTTACGAGCAGGTGGTGCAAGCCATCCAGAGGCATATCAACTTTGAGGTGGTGAAGTGTGTACTGGTGGCCAGCCCAGGCTTCGTGCGGGAGCAGTTTTGTGACTACATGTTCCAGCAGGCGGTCAAGACTGACAACAAACTTCTGCTGGAGAACAGGTCCAAGTTCCTACAGGTAAGGATCTAGCAGTCTCCAGAGTGGGTGAAATGAGGCTTGAGACTTGTGTGTAATAGTGAAAGGTAATTACATGGGAAATAAGTCACTAAAGAAAATAAATTTTTGGCTGAGCATCATGAGGAAATTATTCTCATGTCTTCCAAACTATAAAGGAGTTATGCATGGTACAAGGATGGTTTCCACCTAGAGTACCTTAGTATAGAGTAGAGGAAGTGTTAGATATTTCAAATTCCCTGAAAAGTTTTTTGATTTACTCTTCAATTAAGTGTGAAGTGCGAGTTGGAAAATACTTTGCAGTGTTACTCTGTCACACTGTCCAGCATGCATGTTTAATAACAGCTTTCTAA
The DNA here is from genome assembly GCA_018697195.1 of Certhia americana. Taxonomy (NCBI): domain Eukaryota; kingdom Metazoa; phylum Chordata; class Aves; order Passeriformes; family Certhiidae; genus Certhia; species Certhia americana. The sequence continues at coordinate 15,265,849 of CM031878.1, forward strand.
AGATGTTTTTTTAAAAGTACCTGGATGTGCTACAGGTTAGTTAATTTTGTATTAAAGAAGTTAACTACAATTTTGCTGTTAGTTTTGTACTACATAGTTAAAGGCTCTGCTTTTTTCCTTGTTTCTTAGTCATCTCATTGGTTGAGTTGGTGGGTGTTTAACCTTATACTGAAATGGGCATATTCAGAGCCTAAAATAGGTTTTCATAAAGATGCTTGTGTAATTTTTAGGTTGGAGTAGGCCTGGGGTGATCTGGGGGCAGGGATAGTGAAGTGAGTTCCAGTGCTTAATGTTCCCAGGACTTAGGAGACCCAGTGCACCAAGAGCCCTCCTTTTCCATGTGAAGCAAAGTAATAACAGAGAGAAGTTTTAATGTACTTCATAGCTTTGCAACCGTAATAATTGCACTTAATAATTAAGAGTTGATGCCGTTGCACTATGTGCCTCCAGTGTTGAGGGACCTTCCTTGTCTTGAATGCTTTAAAATAGAGACTTAGTTTTTTGGTAGTTTGAAGTAGCCTTACCTTGGGAACTGTTCAGCTTTCATATTCACCCCAGCTTTCAAATAAGAAAGACAGTGTTGTTGTGCTACTTGACAGGCAGTTTAAAGGGTTTAGTGTAGGCTTTGGGTTGCAGGAGAGATTAAGAAAAGAATCATGCATGTTTCAAGAAGGAGATAAATTTCCCAAATAATTATCAAGACTAATGTTGCGTCTCATGGAGGATGTTTCTGATTGATTAATCAAGAAATTGGTCCTTGTTCTTCATAAACATCAAACCTTTGACTTTGTTTTTGCTCTAGGTCCACTCTTCCTCAGGACATAAGTACGCACTGAAGGAAGCACTCTGCGACCCAGCTGTAACTAGCCGTCTTTCTGACACTAAGGCAGCTGGTGAGGTCAAAGCCTTAGATGACTTCTATAAAATGCTGCAGCACGAGCCTGACCGGGCTTTTTATGGCCTGAAACATGTGGAAAAGGCCAATGAAGCCATGGCCATTGATACCCTGCTGATCAGTGATGAGCTTTTTCGGCACCAGGATGTTGCTACACGTGCCCGATATGTTAAATTGGTGGATAGTGTGCGGGAAAACATGGGCACAGTACGCATTTTCTCCAGCCTCCATGTGTCTGGAGAGCAGCTGGGCCAGCTGACAGGAGTGGCAGCTATCCTGCGTTTTCCTGTTGCTGAGCTCTCTGATGAATCTAGCTCTGAAGAGGATTGATAACAGTGACTTCATTCCACAGTTTCTTTTCCATGTCATGTTGAAGTGACGTTAAAGGTCCTCCGAACCTGAATACTGTGTGCAGATGTACCATGACGTGTAATTAAAAAGTTTTAATAGTCAATATATACATACATATATATAGCTCTACTCAGCACACTACTTGGCATCTGATCTATGGTAATAATTATTGGTATGCTGTGCTGAGCTGAGTGTTTTTTCAGTTCTGGACCACCAGCAGTATAAGAATCTAATTTGGTTCCCCAGTGTTGCATAGTCTGCATGTTAATGCAGACTGCTAACTTAGTGAAATGTGTAGAAAAAACAGTAAACTTAACAGGAAAAAATTCACATTGGACTATAACTGTTCAAATGCTTCAAAAGGAAATTGCAAAACAAATGTAAACTTCTTGGAAGACCTGGCAAAACTGTGCTTGGTCTTCATAGGAAGAAGATCTGTTCTTCATAAGGGTGTCAAAGGAATAGCATCAATATCATCTCTTAGGGCTTTGTGTGGTGATGTAAGTCAAACCACTTAAATACTTCTGTGAAACACTTGAAGCAGTCTTTCAGCAACCAGACCCTGTTAAGTTAACCACTTCTTCGCTAACACAGTTGTAGATAGAGGACAAATGGTGAATGTCAGTGCACCCATTTAGTTATGTTTTTGAATGCTGTTACTTGGGAAATTGTCCTGAAGACTAACAAGGTGTCATTGACTGTATTCTGCTAAATTTGCATTATTTAGCACCCAGTTCTGAGAAGGCATAGGAAAACACTTAGAAAACCAGGACTCTATTTCTACAAAGAATCTTTTGGTAGCAAGCAGTTTAGGTAACTTCATAACCTGGTATTCTATTTGTATATCTCTTCAAAAATGTACATATACTGTGATACAGAAATAAAGATGACAAAATTATAAATCAAACTAAAGCTTAAGATAATGGCGACTCTAGAAGTGAAAATTGCATTTTCAGTGATTTGATCAGCTCAAAGTACTGCGAGTACAGAAGGAGTTTTGTTTCGTCACTGGGCAGTAAATCTTAGGTTGAGGAAGCAAAAACTGCTTTCAGATTCAGACATAACGTGTGGTTATATTGTTTCAAACCAAGTTTTGATGGTGTGGCTTGTGTGTGTAAATAGGCATTCCATTTTAAATGTGATAGAAGCTGAGAACTGGAACCACAGAAGAACTCTATATTATGGAAAGTGTCACAAGAAAATAAATAAAAATTAAAACCACCAAAACTCTCAGACTGTGTAGAATAGTTTTAGGAAAATAATTTTTGGGGGTAGTCCCCTGTGTTCATGGGTGCCAGTCCTCTGAATTTAATACTATTTATCGGTAGCTGAAACACCAGTCGAAACTTCTTGATAGAGAAGTACTTTTCAATTTAAGCCATCTCCCCTTTTCTACATCATCCACACAGTCTAAGAAATTCTTTAACAGAAGTTACATTAGAGCTGTAACACTTCTATTCCTCTTTAGCTGAAGACAAGCAAGCCCATTGAGACACTGTTTACGGTCAGCTTGCACTCATAAATTATTTGAACTTTACTTTTTTTTTTTTTTTTGAATGGTGTTGGGTGCCACAAGTCATAGAATGCTCAGGTAGGCTTTCTTTAGCAGTTAAGACTGCTTAAATTATTTTTTTTTTTAATTTGCCCAAGTTTATTATACACTCTTCTAGCTGGAAAGCACCTTGATTCCTTTTAAAGCTAGTTTAATGTGAAAAATGTAGGAAACAGAAGAAATTGACCTGGAACTATTAATTATATGCAGCAATTAGGGCCTTAAACTCATATCTCAACAAGTCATTAATTTCTCCAAACTTTTATAATGTAGGCTGGTATAATAGTATATTCCATTTCTCTAAGTAATGCCAATTTGTTGCAGCTGTTCACAAATGACATATTGTAATTTGTAGTACACCAGAAATTCTTATTTCTCAACAAACTCTCTGAGAGACAAATCAAAGTGTTCTTTGGTTGTGGGATGGGTTGCTGTTTTATTAGACCTGATTAGTTCCAATTATTCCATTGTAAGCCAGAAGTTCTCAGGGGTTTTGCTGTATACTACATATTACAATAGCCATTTTGTATTTCGTTCCTGTAGTTACCATCAAGAAAAAGAAGTGGCCATCTTGTTGCATTTTTGGTTTTTGTTTCATCTGCTAAGCAAATGTGACAATAGTGATTCTTTGAATTATTTACACTTAGAATTAAAATTTTGCCTTGACTTTATATTTTGTGTATTTTTCTTGCACAAGTTGCTCTTGCTATCATGCTGTTATGTCTCTGAAAGAAATACACATGGAGCTGCCCTAAATATGGATGGGTGGGATTTTTTTCTTTTTTTAATTTATTTTTTTCATAAGCATTTTTGTTGTAAAATAAATATACAATCACTATGTATACAAATGCATCCTGTTTCAGGAAACATCTTAAGGGCTTGGTATTGAAAGTGGGCTGTGTTCAGTAGCTGCAGATGCTTGACCTGGCCAAGTTCCAGAGTTGCTAGTATCTTCCACATTTCAAGGAATTTTGATTAGTTGAAAAGTCCGTATTGACAAAGTTGCTAGCTCCATGCAGACCTTAGTTTGTGTGTATAGATAACACTTGCACAGAAGAGGCATGCTGACAGCAGATCAAAGGAGTAAGTGCTAGAGCCATGGGAAAATATTTCTGTGTCTATTGTTTGGAACTAAACATTCATGAACTAAAAATGTATTTTGAAGTGTCTCCATTTAGTTTGGGATTATATTCTGACATAATTCTGTGAATTAGTGTGGTTTAGCTTCCAGTTTTTCGGTGCTCAAAATGAATGAAGACACATTGTGGGACTTCATAAAGCTTGTTACATTTGGTAGGAAGAAAGCTTTAAAAAGTATGAAATTAGGTTGGTCATGAACCCTCCTGTGCTATGCAGTTATTCAAATAAATTTATTCATTTGCTTCTTGCAAATTTGTATTTTGGAAAGGCCCCTGTTTGTTAGTTTTGTCACCTTTGGCATTTTTCATATCATACACGTTTTCTGTGGCTGTTAATCAGCTAAAGCTTGGTGCAAAATGCAAGGTCACCACCAGCTAGAAACCAAAATAATCCTACTAATTACAAGTCAAAATAAAATATAAATCCTTCAGTAAAATTGTAAAGCATGTAACAGTATTTGACTAAGACATTCCTCATCTCTCTCCTCCCATCTTTACCCTTGTATAATGCTAGTAATAGCATTGGTAAAATGCTAGTAATAAATGATCTTTGGAGCACCAGTGTTACAAGAGCCCATAGCTCTTCAGTTTAATTTGTGATAGGACTAGACATGATGTTTTTAAAGCTGTGTAAATGTCTATAAATTTTTATTTGCTACTGTTCTCTCACAGGTTAAGCAGCCCTGAATTTTAAAACTAAATTACCCTCTGAAAATTTCTTACAGCTTCTAAGCTGCTGACCTTGGTTTGCCTTGTTCAATGAAGGTATATTACAGCTCATTTCTCATTGGACTGGTATAATTGAGCATTTCAAATTTCTTTCTGGAAGCTGCATTATATGTCTAGAAAAATGTGCATATGCACATGTCTTTTAGATCACCCAGTCCATTCACTTTTCTCTGAGATTTTCATAGCTCTCTTTTTAAAGAAAAGAAGCCTGATTCTTAAAGGAATAGACACTGAGTTTTGCAGGAAATCCCCCGTATTGTCAGAATGTGTTACTTGAAGCCATACTTATACAGTGTAGTCTGCTGATTCTACAAAAGACCTAAGAAAGCAAGTTTTAAAATGTGAAGCAGCAATTAGAAGGTCTGCAATCAGGAATCCTTGTTTATAACCTAAAATCAGAATATCTACAGGAGACAGAATTTAAAAAAAAAAAAATGAAGGAGTTACTTCAGAAAATGTACTTTTATACTTTTTAGATAGACAGAACTTCAGACTTGACTTTTTGTTTTTTTTTTTCCTGCACCGGTTGTGTTTGAAGATTTCTCAGTTCTGATTTGATTTAGCAGATAGTGGGGAGAGAGTGATAGGTGATAGGGCATTGCAGTAGATAATTTTACAGTATCTGTCCTTCTCCTGGAATGGCCACAACTTGCTTCTAGGGACTGTTTCATTCAGACTTTGTGTAGGAAAGAAGTATTTTGACATTTCATTATTCTGCAAATTTAGGGTTAAGAAAATACCTAACCCTTTGGGTCTTGTGATAATTATGATTCTTAATTCAGGCTCCGACAGGGGTTGAGCCTGGGCTTTTTCAGCAGTGGAAAGAGTAAACACAGGCTGTGAAGCTTCTTGTGTGACAGTTGCCCAAAGACTTTCTGAATAACTGTAATGTTTAGTCCTACCACATATTTTATGCTTGACTCAAATAGGGCATTGACTTGGATTTGACGGTAACTGCTTGCATGATAGGGAATCTAAAGGAAAGACGTGTTTTCAGTCTAACAGCCAAACTGCATATCCCTGTCAACTTGTGAACTTTACTGCTTTAGAGATGCTCTGTAGCTTTTCTGTGAAAAAATTGACTCCTAAGGTGCCTTAGCCTAAAATAAAGTGTGAAGAAAAGGTTTCTGAAATCATAGTTGTTCTTTCTGTTGTCTGAAAATAACTTGTCCTTTTGTCCTACTTGAGGGCTATATAGGAAACAGAGTGGTGTCAGAGCAGCCCTTCCAATTCAGTGTCTTCTGGGAAATGCAACATGAAGCAGCAAATTTCAAGCCCTGCCAGATCTTGTCTGTTTTTTGCTAGATCAGTCTTTAATTTATTGCACTCTTTTTGGGAAATGCTACATTCACAGCTAATGTAATTGCTGTCATGCTGCTCTAATAATTATTTAGAAGTCAAATTAGAGCTGATCATGAATCCTCTGGCAAAGTATCTGTTCCATTACAGAATGTTAATTAGCTGAAACCAGTACTCCTTTTTAGGAATTTACATACCAGACATGATGGGAAGTGTTTTCTCTGGTCCAAAATGGAATTTCTAGTCAAAGCCAAGCCTGGAATAGCAAAGAAAGAGTGTAGGGGTTTAAGAAGTCAAATGGAACAGCAGATACAAAACTTAAGGCTATTTTTTCTTTCATAGTAAAAACTAGGCTAAAGGTGCTTCCTTTTCTGTCAGTGTCATTGGTTAAGTACAACTTCCACATTGAGCAAACAAATATTTTTAAATCTTCTATGAGATACCTCAATCACAACTGGATCAGGCATGATATCTCATGGGATGAGGGTGGCAATTTTCAGATTTCTGGTCTGAATGTGAAAGGAAAATAATTGAAAGCTAGGACTGTTCCTAACAAACACGCTTCAGCTATAATCTTCAGAAAAAACGCCCTGAATGGTGTTCCGTGATTGAAAAAGGTTTGGGACCTGACAGCTATCAGTAAATCTGCTTTTGAAGATGGGCAGATTCTTTCCCATGCTGTACTTTTTGCTCGATTGGAACAAATACTTTTAGCACACTTTTTTACTGAAAGGGTTTGTATGCAGAGACTTGTGTATGTTTAGTGAAAGCTAACTTGACACTTGGCTTCTAGTTGCTTTGGTAGCTGCAGGATTGGCTCAGGATGCAGGGTTGATAACTATCTTCAAGACTCAAAGATTTGTTTACTGTAGGAGGAACTTGGTAGCAAGTGATAAATTCATGAAGTCTGACAGTTGTTAAATGCTCATGGACATTTCCTTTAATGGTTTCTGAAGCTCTGAAAGCTACAGCAGATTTTGCTGAAGAAAATTGCCTTTTCTTTGACCTGCAATGTTCAAGTGTTTTAGATAAATAGTTTAGTTTGGGTGTGAGAGAAGTTAATTAATTGCATTTGTTTATCTTGCCCAAACAGGTTCCATAAGACCACTTTCATTTGGTAAAGAGAACTGGTGTATTCCACATAATTTATTCCACTCCTGAGTGGAAATTGCTGTTCTGAGATAAGCTGTCTGAGAGAAGCTGAAATGAACTTCGCAGAAACAGTGCTGGGTGAACATTGGCAGTCTGCCAGGATGGTCAACTCCTCCTGGGGCACTGGCTGCCCTTGCTGCAAGGCTATGTGTAGGAGCTACTGGGAAAGCAGTGGTGAGAGGTAGAAAAAGAGCAGCTGTCTCCTGAGGGAGCTTTTCCAAGTTCCAGAGCTGTGAGGAAAGATGAAAAGCTATGGTTTAATGGAAAACATGAGATACTGTTTTGGGTATGTGACTTCTTTCCCAAAGGGAGACGCAGTGAATGTTTGAAATATCTGTACTCAGTTCTAACAACTCATGCTCAGTTGAGAGTAAGATGCCAGCTGATGTGATTAAGCTCTGTGTGTGTGTCTGGGGGAGAGGAGCTATGAGCCTGAGATGCAGTCTAGAGATATTGAGATCTTGCTAATCCTCTCACTATGGAGTCATTTCCGGCCATAACTGGGGCCTTTGAAAGACTGTCTTTGTTTTCCTTTCATACCTGTCTGAAAGCCACCTTTTTTTTCAAAAATACTGCCTTGTGAAACAAACACCTCTCTGTGTTGTGTTGGCAGTCTGTGATGAAACATTAAAAAAACCTCAAACCAACAGAAGCTGATTGAAATAAACCTTACAGCTTTTTGAGAGTACCTGGTGAGAAGAAAAAGGGAAATACAGATGAAACCATGATATAACAAGGTTTATTGGTGGTTTTTAATAGTTTTTCAGGTCATTTCAACTGAGATAAATAGAGTAGTAAGTCAAATTTGTCAAATAACAGGTTTTTAAGCCTTTTCTCTAGAAAGCCACAGAAATCAGTTGTTAAAACTCTATTAGTACAGAGTCAATCATTGTGATGTTAATAAATTATGACTGCATAAACTGTTTCAAGCTGTCTGCATTTGCTTTATCCAAATGTAGATTTGCATGGTCCTGTGTATTGGTCTTATGAGACAAAATGTTATGAACAATGATAAGTGTTCAGAAAAAATTTGTGTTGACAATAAATGTTGACAACTTTGAGTCCAGCATTTCCTAATTTTGAAGACTTGTATTGCTTGTCTAAATAGGTAATACAAATTTATAACTGATGTGGGGTTTTTTGGAAAGAATGAGGAAATCGTCATGGAAAAAATGCTTAGGGCTTTAGGCAATAGTAATTTGAATTTGTGTTTTTTTTATTATTTCTAGAACATTTTTAAAACTACTTTGTTCTCTACTTTAAGCACTTTTATTTTGATATAAGGACTGGCAAGAAATGAATGTATGTGAGAGAGCAGAAAGTTCCAACTACTGAAAAAATGAGAAATTGGAACAGCCTTCAAGTCAGAAAAAATCAGAGCAAAAGGTCACTTTTATAAGGAATTTGTTTACCCTGAGAAATGTGATGTAGTTGCCAGCAACAGATAGGAATCAATTCAGCAGTCCTGTACCCATGCTTGGAACAGAAGCAGAGCACTTGCTGTTTTTATGTCATCAGAGCATTGTGTTGCCCTGTTTATATCTGTTCAATTCTTAAACACACGTGTTCACACTACATCTCGACAATTGCACCAAATTTCACCACAACACTGATCTCCTGTCAGACAAGGATTAGCTGTCTGAGCCAAGGATGCAAATATGCTTAGATTAGGTACCTGGTAAGAGTTTAATGAGTACTTTCCTTTCCATCTCCGTCAGTTAGATGTCCTCCAGGAGCTGTAAAGGTTATTAAAAAATAATTTTTGAGTGTTTTATTTGTAAACAGGTGTTAGAAATGAAGTCATTGATCATTAGATGTGTTTCCTTTAAAAAGCATGTTTTCTTCAGTAATTATGAAGTGAGCAGCTATGAGTTGTCTTTATCTATCAGCTCAGCTTGGAAAAGTCTGTTTCTTACAAAGGCGTCTGTGGTATCCCATAAAAAAGCAGCTGTGGTATCCAAAGAGCTGTAGAACAAAGAAGAATAAAAAGAGCTCCAGCATAATCACTGCTGTGCTGCCTCATAGCTGGGCAGAAAGGAAAAGCTAAAGTGATCTGCCAGTCTCTGCTGCTGAAACTATAGTTGAGGTGCTACTTGCATAGGACTGGTGTTAAATCTGTGGTAAGGTAGCACATATATGCAACAGGAGTGTTGTGGGATGTAAGTTTGTGACACAAAATTTCATTTGTACCTTGTTACGAGATCCATTTTTTAAGATTTGCAAGTCCTGTTCATTTAGAAGACTTAGTCACTCTTAAATGACCCCAAAACTGTTTAGTTTTGCAAACTTCAATTCATGTTGGACAATTTCCTCACTATTAAACTTCCATGGTAGTTCTGTGAGGGTGATGCAGATGTTTGAAAGAAAGAGTAACAGGTTCTTTATGGAACTCCTGGTATCATGAGTATACTTTCAGAATAGGCCTGGTCCAGATAGGTATCTTTAAAAGTCATGGGTGTACTTCAGTGCTGTGGCATGTGCTGGGAAATAAAGGTTATTAGTGCCAGTAATTCATGTAGAAAACTCTATCTTAAACTGCATCTAAAAAACAGGATGTTTTTCTACCTCTAGAATCCAGCTCTAATTTTTGGGGGGGGAAACAAACCTTCCTCTTACAATCTCTTCATGGCTGGTTCCAAATTTCCCTGAATTGTTTATTGACCAATAAAAATGAACATTTGCAGTAAAAAGACCTAAGATTAATTTTGCAGTGCTTTCAACTGGTTTACCAGAAAAATCCCTACAGCAATGATACAACAAAAGAGATGTTCATGCTGTTACTGATACTTGAGTGCCAGAGTCTTTAAAAATTAGTAGGTCTTGTTGGTGATGCATATTAGGCTAAAGTTTTCAGTACATTGCCAATCAGTATTGATAATTCATGATGAAGTGGCGTTTGGAGAATTTATTAGCTTTTCACATAAAAAAGCTAATCTTGCTTTCTGAACGTATCCCTCATAATTATTTCAGGGAATGTTTCTTTCTAGAGGTGCATCTTCTGTTCTTATTTTGTGAGTGATACCAATGAAAGTTCGCATTTTGATTTTGTCTGTTTTTCTCATCATCACAGATGAACACTGTATGCCATTTCCTGGCTCATTGGTTTAGGAATTCATATACAGACAGTTCAGTTTTATCTGTTGCCTTGTAAATTATGCTCACCTCACAGGTAGACTGGTGGTGAGCTACTGCCTTATGACGCATCAAGCTCATGAAAGTCCTTGTGATTATCTTAGACCATAAAATGAACTAAACTGCAAAATACCTTTTGCGGCAGTCTTATGAATTGACTAGTGCAATACCAGGTGCTCTCTTGATCTTCTTTGGCCAAATTAGTAAACTTTTTTTTCTTAGGGTGCAGTGTTTTTCGTGTTATTTTTATGGCTAAGTCCATGGAAAATTTGATTTAGTGATCACTATGGTAATTTGCAGTTCCACATTCTTATCTGCTTGGATTTCTCAGTTATAAGTATAAACCTTATGTTATCACAGAGCCATATTCTTTAAATTGTCCGGTAAAATAAAAGATTTCTTATCACAATTCATAGGTAGAGACAACTAAGGAAACAAACTGGCTAAGGTTTATCTTTCAGCAGTGAAAAGTAATAGATTTCAAACCAGGAGAGCTGTGTACAGCTTAGTAGGAAGTCACTGTTGTGATCACCCATGCTGGCACATGCTTGAAACAGGCTGAGGATTTTGCTAGGAGCAGGTCAGACCTGATTTGTGCAAACAGGCAGTGCCTGCTCCTTCATGCTCTCGCAGCACAAGCTGGCTTTGCCTGCGGGCACTTCAGTTCTGTGCAGCTGGGGATGAAGAGGCATTTCCATCTGACCTTGTGTGAGACCGCTAGCATCTGGGGACCATTCATGGAGAAATTCCAGCATTTCAACAAATATGTGACTTATTTTCCACTATTGCCTGTAGCAATCTCTTATTGACTATATTCTCACTGTACTAATATTTGGTTACCAATAGGAGAAAAAGTTTAAAAAAATAAATCTTGAACAATATTATTGACAGTACATTTGATGCGTCACAAAGAATTAGCATAGGCAATAGGAAAAAGGAATTATTTGGTTGATGGTTCATATTTTCAGTCCATGCTCTGTGTCAAGCATTTTTAAACTTCAAACTTTGCCTTTAGCAGCAGTAGTTCTCCAGTTCTTCTCTCAGAAAACTGCACATACAAATATTGAATTTTTTTAAAAAATTGTTTCAACTTTACTAGGATAATTAACATTAGTAAAGGTGTTTTCTGTGTTAGACTGTTGTAGAATTTCCCTATTTCCCTGTGTCTTTTAAATAGAGTTCAGTTTAGTGAGTATTGTTTTGATTTATTTTCTTTCTGGAACCTGTTAGCTTCATATAACGAGTTTGTCTGAAGAATAAACTAAGTCTTAGTGCTAAGAAGCACTTTAAAGTTTGAGAGTTTGCAGGTCTCAAACTCTTATGATGTTATGGGAATATATACAAACAAGGAAACAGAACTCTGTGACATAAGAAGCTGCAGAAACATAGTGGTTTCACTGTAGCAGAATGTGGTTCAGCTAAAAATGAATTTTCTGTTGTGTTACAATGAAAATTATGATAGTTGCTTTATTATGAAAAATAATAGGTAAGTTATCTCTGTACATCTTGACTATACTTTGCAAGTTGATTTTTTCTTTTAATATCCATGTCTGAGATTTAATTCTGAAGTGTATTTCTGACCACTTTTCTCTGTCATTTTTGTTTGGTCAAGCTTTCTTCTTGCTTTTGGGTTTTTCTCCCCCCAAATCACTGCATAGCAAAATTGTTTAAGACCACAGGAAAAACTAGATTTTTATAAGCTTTCATATTTTCCCTTCCATTGCACTCCAAAAGAAATTGGATCAGGGCTGAATTGATACTGATGCATTTCATAGAGACAATCTATGATTTTTTGGTACTATGTAAAAGCTGGCTTAGATTTGATGCTCTGGATAGCTGGGTGTGAGTGGGTCATATCAGGATATTTGCACTTCCTTTTGGAGGATTTCTTCTGTTCCTGAAGCCTTGGAAGCCTTTAGTTATTTGGTTGAGAGCAAGCTGATGATTATGCTCGGCCCAATGCAATGAAAGACAGGAGTTACTAGTCATTGTGAAGTAAAGGAGTGGAAAAAGTTGTACTAACTTAAGATTTTGCGAAACATTACCCGACAATCTATGAAAATAACTGGGGGAGGAAATGAAGGGGTAAAGGAACCAAGTCAGCTAGGCAAAAAAATATTTTCCTTTCATCCATGTCACAAATGGATCGAAGTACTTCACTCATATGAGTGAAACACCCGTATATGTTATTGATATAAAACAGTGAGTTGGCAAAATTTAGGGGTAAATGTAGTGGTGGTTTAACAAGATTTGATGGCAAAGTACACTTGACTCTTAACAACGTAGAGGGCAGAGACAGCTGAAAGCTATCAGGGAGATCCTGTTGTGTAATCAGGTTCAGAAAGGACTCTCTTGCTTTCTAAACTCTCAGAGAGCAATCAATCTAGATGCAGCTAGATCCTCTCCTGGTTCTAGAGTTTGTCAATGTTTATGTCCAAAGGATTGTATGTGCACAATCAATCCACTGTATCACTTAGCTGTCAGAGTTTAGTGTGCTGTTAATCACTTACTGAGAGTGTGCTGCTGCAAGGAGTCTTTCAATTCCTCAAGAAGTAATCTTGAGAGGTACCTTCTCAGGGAGAGAAAGGAGCACACTTGCAGTCCTGGCAGGGAGATAGTAGCATGAGTTTTCACTTAGGCATTACTTTTTGCATCAGTTCTTAGATTATCACATTTCCCACAAAGTTTGAAAGGAATTTCTGTCCCGGAGCATTTTATAGATGGTTTTAAATTTGATGGAGTAGAATGGTGAAGCGTAGGCGTATCAGATAGAGTGACTTGTTTGGGGGCCTTTTCTGGTGCAATAGTTCACATTCTCTTAAAATCTATTTAGATTACATAAATAACAGCATACTGGCAATATATCTACCTTCAGAAGTGCAATAATTTGCAGTGTTTAGCATTTTTTTCTTGATTTTGACAGGTTTTTTTCAAAGATAGCTTGCAAGTTGCTAAGGGAAAAAACAAGTACAAAGCATGTATTCAAAAGAAACTTAAAAATATGTAGACAATTTCATTTGCAATTCACATTTGAACACTGACATGTAGTGATTATCATACTAAAATTGTGAAAGATGTAGGCCATGTTGCATAATGACAAAGGTTACCAGTCTCCATCTTCTTTGTTGAATCACAAATGACTCTTACTGTTGAACACATATTACACTTCACATCTCTGCCCTGAAATTTCTGACATAATGCTATAGGCTTGTATGTATTTTTTTTCATGAGCTTCAACTCTGAAGTAAACTCTGCATTGTAAATTCTGTATTCTAAAATGCATCTCTGATTCAAAGATACATTTACACTAACCAATTGCTAACCATAATAAAGTGGAACTATGTAAGGGGTTTGTACCATTTTTTTAACCAGACAGTGACAGCTTGACTTTCTAAATTGTTTGTGCTACTTATTGCACAGGCCAGATATATCTTTGGGTTGAATTAAAGACAGATAGTTAAAGGAACTATTGTTCAAAGTAACATGATATATGGGGTTTGATAAGATAGAAAATGTATGGCAGCTATTTGCTTAAAAATGAAAAAACAACAAAAAAAAAACATTAGGTTTGCTTCCTTCCATTAAGCAAGTGTCACAGAATTAAATTTTGTAGGAAATGTAAAATGAATATTTTGAAATATTCACTAATTATTTCATATGATAAGAAAAATAATGTTCTTGATGCTCAATTACCATCATACTTGTTTAAAGGAAACAGTAAGGTTCGTATTGGATTTGCTTAAGTGGGGTTGGTTTAGGCTAACAGCAACAAAATTGACCTGTAATACATAAACTATGCTTGTGTGAAAATCATCCTAACTAACAGCGTGAAGTCAAATGAAAAATCACTATGGAAGAAGTGGATTTGGTATCTTGTATTTCCTGAAGCACAAGGTGTACTTGACCTACCATACTAGTTTCAAGGCTACACAATGGAAAATTTACAGAACATCAGCCAGCAAAGCTGGGATTCATCATAACTGAGCAAGTGCTTGTAGAAAACCAAAATAAATGTCCTATTTGACTTACTAATGGGTTTTATGTCAGAAAACAACATACATGTTTATTTTAGCTATGGTTTCTGCCTGAAATATGGGGCTTATGTATAAAGATATGTGGTAGGAAATATAGTGGGATGTTCATGAGGAATGATCTTTGATAGCAAAGGAGGATGGACATCAAGGGAATAGAAAGATTGTAGGGACTTGTGTGGAGTTAAGTATTGAAGGAAGAACTACATCCAAAAGACTAAACTGTTGGAGAAAAAACATTTTGTAGGATTTGTTTCACTTTCATCAAGCTGCTAAATTTGCTAACTTTTTACATCTGCATAAGTCAAGACGCAAACCTCACAATGTTCCCTGTATGTGACTGCATATTTATAAGGCTTTTTTCTTTCTTGTGTGACAAACTGTAAGGTGCTAAGAATTTTGATGATCAGAGGACCACTTCCAAAATTTTGAACAAAATAATTTTATTCTGATTACTGCTAATTGAGCAGGGGACATATTCTTGGTCTCTGCTATTATATTTCCAAAAGTTTTGCCTGTTGCATCATGTTATTCATTTGGTACTGCATTACAAAGCATTGATTCAGTATATTTTCAGACTCGATACTGCATTATAAAGCTATTTTCCAGCACAAAATACTTAATACAAAACCAGCAAAGAGAGCTCTATTTAATGGGTTGTACAAAGCATTTAATTGGTTTTGAAAAGCATTTGGCTACTCCATCTGGAATTACTTTCAAATATATATTTCTTTGTCTTCTGGGGTATTTATCTACTTTTAATAAGAAGTGGTTTATTAATTATTCAGTCTCTTTCCAGAAAGTCAGTCTTTTGCTTTTCAAAGGTTAAAGATTAAAGAAAAAATGCTGGAGGCAAAAACATACAAAAGTTCTTTTGTAGCCCAGAAAAATAAAAGGCTTGATTTAAGCACTACTGAAAAAGTTTCTGAAGCAGATTTTTTTTTTTTTTTTTTTTTTAAATATATATATACAGCTTGATTTGAAATATGTTCATATTTAGCCAGGCAGAACTGAATGCAACAAGAACTCTTGCCTCAGCTTCCTTGGCCTTCCACAGTAAGACCAGAGCAGTTGTGGCCCCTGAACTCACAGACAGCAATTGTACGATGCTGTCGTATTTTCTTCCACTTGGCATGACAGTGGCTAAATCTCTTTTTCATAGGAAAAGGTTGTGTAATTCTGCAGTGATACTATCACAAGTAAAGCAAAAAATACAGTGTGTAGATTTGCTGGTCCAGCAAATAATCCACTTCCACATGTTTGAGCCATTATTTTAAAAACAGTGTTTCTGTAGGTATGACTTTGCAAATAGATGCACATTTAATCTTCCTTGCTACCAGCCAGATGCGGCCCAGCCCTGATCCAGGAGCATGGTGTGTTGGTGCAGTTAAAGGATCCAGCTTTGAGGAAGATTTATTTCCCTAGGCCCAGTGCTGTATGTACTGGAGGACTCTGCAGCTGGCTTTCTTGCTGGCTGAAAGCTGCAGCTCAGGCCTGCAGGTGCCAACCCATAGCGCTGTCAATTTCCTCAGGTGAAAGAGTTTTCAAGTTGCAGAGCATGATAGTTTGCCACCATTTTGAAAATAAGCTTGTGTGGGAGGCCACAGCAATGCTTCCCTCACTGAGTCACATTTATCAGCACCCCACTTGCATCCTTTTATGACGATTAGTTTCATAGGCTTTCTAAAATCACAGGACAGTAGTTTTTGCAACATAAATGTAAAATACTTTTAAAGGCAGTCAGTTACTGTCTTACAATCAGGACATCTTTTCTAATGTCACCTAGCTTTCAATACACTTTGATCACATGCACAGTTCCCTGTTGCTGTACTGCACACTTGTTCTGCTTGCAGGTTTTTAAAATATTTTTACAACACCATTGATTGTAATGCACACTGTAAAAACATTAAGGCAAAGTTTCTTTTATTTTCCAGGATGTCTAAATATATGAGAACTCTATAAAGTATTTTAATCTAATTTTAGTCTTAAGTTTAAATGTCTGCATTCTCTCTTATATTCCAGGATGGAGGCAGTCTTATTATTTTAACATTTTTGAATTTCCCACTGTTTTCCAATTGTGCATACTTAAGAAAAAACATTTCTACTTGTTTTGTGCTCCTTGGTGCACCTAAGAGCTGCTTTATTTCAGTCTCTTGCAAAATACAGATGAATTGATAAAAACATCTGAAATGCTATAGCAGTAAGTGTAAAATGAAACAAAAATAACTTTTTGACCACATACTGGCAGGGAGAAGTAGTGCACAGCCAATGTGTTAACCTTGTCCAATGCTAAGTGTAAATTTGTCCTTTCCTGTTTTTAAAAGAAAACATTTTTGTTGGGATAACTCTATTTATAGAGGATGCAATTGTTATTTGCCACAGACCATACATAGTTAAAATATCCTAACTCAGTTTATTCTCTTCTCTTGTCTAAGTTGGTCTTTGTGATGTCATTTATTGTG
Source organism: Certhia americana (assembly GCA_018697195.1). Classification (NCBI taxonomy): domain Eukaryota; kingdom Metazoa; phylum Chordata; class Aves; order Passeriformes; family Certhiidae; genus Certhia; species Certhia americana. The sequence goes on from CM031878.1 coordinate 15,282,591, forward strand.
GGTGATTTGTGGTGATCTATTTTTCATAGGAAAAAAATAGGTGTTAGACTTTGTTCTGCTGTTTGGGTTATGTTTATATCCATCTTTTTAGGAAAATAAGGGTGCTAATTCTGTTTTTGTAAGGTTAGAGTGGCCAGCCAGGGAATATGCTTGTGAACAAGTCCCAGAACATTCTGGGTTTGCATGGTTTGGAGGCAGAATAACTATCCAGACAGCAAAAACCTTTAGTTAAAAGAACTCATTAAATAAAACGGAAAAGAATTTATTAGTGGCTACTGGACAAGTATGAGCTACTATTCCAGGTTTGTAATAGAAATAATATTTGTGTTGTCGTCTTGGTGACTGAGTGTTAACCTTTCATGTATAGGTACAAGCTGTGCTAAGCAAAGAATGGCACATGCATCAGCTCATGTTCTGCTCAGTAAGTCAGTATTGAGAGGACATTGTTCCAGGTTTTCTGCAGTGCCTTGTTTCTTGTAGAACACGAAGATAAAACTGAAATTTCAGTTTTAACCTTTGAGAAGCTTTTGTACTCTGCATTTCTGAAGAGTCGATTTTGGTCTGTTTGCAGCCATTCTGTTAGCATAACATGAAATAGTTCAATATCTTAATTTGCCTACATTATTGGTGTTTAAGTCAAATACTAGTACCTTATGAAAAATATTTTTTTTCTTCTTAATTCCCATAATTATGAAGAGAATGCTCTCCAACTTCCCTGTAGTTCTTCTTTTTCCACTGCTTCTGCCAGTATCCTTCTTAATTTATACACAAGTTAGCTAGAAACAGTAGACAATGCCATCTTAGACAGAAACTGGAAGTTTGAAAGAGTTGAAGCTAGATATTATTAATAATATAATTTTTACAGTCATAATCAGTAATATTTTTAAATGTTCTGAATAATTAGCTCTTGTGTACAGTGTTCTCTCTACTAAAACATGTAATAAAGCGTGAAAGCCAAGCTGCCATAGGTCACTAGATTATAGTTAGCTGGATGTGTAATGTAGGTCACCATAAACTCCACTTATCCATTTACCATCTGCAGGTTTGAACACCTCTGTGGCTTCTAAGATTTCCTTTTACAGGATCTATGGAAAATGCAGCAAACTACCTTTAAATACATTAGTTATTCATCAGTTAATTTTACACTGCTTATCATGACTCTTAATGCAAAAACATTATGCTTATGATGTTTCAAAGCACAGAGAAGGCCATGCGGTACATTTGCATATTAAAATATGCCAAACAGTCTGTGTATGGACTCAAACTTCAAAGTGTCTGACTTCTGGCTAAGCTGGAATGGGAAGATGAGAGAGCAAAAGCACAGCCATACTGGATCAAATCAAGGTCCTGTTTTGTCCACTATCACGTCTGTAGGTGTACATGTACGTGGATAGCTGCAGACAAAGTAACCACACAGTCATGTTCCTCTTCCAGTTTCCTATTATCTCCAACTAAAGGGATTTCCTGAACCAGATGTTCATTCTGTGTGGGTTGTAAAGTGTGGTGGTTTTGCCTTCCATTAAGTTATTCAGATCCCCATTGAGCTCATTACATTCAGCCTCCAAAACATTCCATTCTTTGCAACAAGGTTTATAGGTTTGTTCTGTTGTGTGGAATCACCACCCCAGTTTTATTTCTGACCAGTCTGGCCCATCTAGCTTCTTTTGGTTCCTCTCGCTTTATTTTTTTAGAAGAAAGCATTATTATTCTTGATTCTAATTTGACCTCACGCAGAAGCATGAGGATTTGGGTGGTTGGTAGTAAATACCTGGCATTTTTTATTTCTCTTCTAGTTTACTTACTAGCATTTGATATTTTCAGCTGTTACAGCTATGAGGATTAGAGTGCATGCATAAAAATGATGAGACTTGTGAATGTTACATAACCAATTCATGAAACTTCAAGACCATTTCCTGTAACAACTGCAGAGTAAAAATTCATGGTTGCCAATACTACATCACTGTGACGAAACTCCTTGTCCATCAGCAGATGATAAAATGCTGGTGGAGGATATCATGGTGAAGTGAACCATTGGTTCATATGTAAGAATCCAGGGTGCATATGTAACCTTTGGCTGCTCTAGGAGAAAGCAAATGGGCTGGAAATGGCAAATGGCCTTTAGTATTTCATATCTTGATACATGTTGAACATCATCATATGGTGAGAAAGAAGAAGAGCATGCCTCCAAAGACCTTTAGAAGGATGTTCTGTCCTTCTTGTTCAGAGTCAATGGACTTCTGGAGATCATTAGAGATAATTGACATGGATATATTTTGCTCCTATGTTTCTTGAACTAAACAGTGAACTTAGTTACTTTAGCCGGTGACTCATTAGTACTGTTTTATTGTCTAGGAGGTAGATTGTGAGTGTAAATGACACGGTCACAATCTCTTACATGGTTTGAAAAGTAACAATAGCAATTGTTTTTACTCTTGTAGCAGTAAATTTCAGTTTTGACTGAAATTTAACAAAAGAAGTCTTGAACTAGTGATAACTTGACTGATTTCCTAAAAATTGTGTTTGTTCATTTCAATTAAACTTGAATTACTTAGAATAGGGGAGGAAAATGCCTATTACACATGAACAGGCATAGCCAAATTTCTTTAAGCATTAATGCTTAAGGGACAGAAAATTATTTTTCAACAAATTATTTTCCATTAGGCTGTCAATGATTAATTTTTTCTTATCACTTGCAATGAATATTTTCTGAAGAACTAATCTCTGCTTTGGTTTGTTCCGTTTCTTTTTATTTCCTGACTGACTGGAGCAAGAAAAACTCAAATAACACAAATTAAACTTTTCCTTTTTTTTGCTGTCCAGTGAAACTGGAAATACCTATTGAATGACAAATGGTCTTCTGTGATAATTTTACTGCATAAAGCAGGAAATAAGATGCTGAGAGAGACAGATTAGCATTGACCACTTGGGAGCTTAATTATAGTAACAAGCTTTCCATGAGAATTTTGTCAACTCAATGGTGAATAACACAGATGTGTTTTAGTAACTGGACATTATTTAGATGCTTTGACGTGCAGCAAGTATTGGGTGTTTGGGTATTTTTATGTTACTGTTAAGTGTCAACAAATGATCATGATATGCTTCTTTAAAATTAAATTAAATTTGTGTATATTTTTGGTTTTAAGCAGTCTTAAGGTTCTACAAATTCACCTAATTTTTTACTCTTCTGAATTAAATATGCATCTCTGAAGCAGCAGAGTCAGTGGTTACTTTTGAAACTGATTTACAGGACAGAGATGGAAGAGATCACTATAAGAAATAATAAATAAAGAAAAGATAAATGGCCTTGTTTTTATATATAAATAATGTTTTTTGCTTCGTAATGAGCCTTGCAGTTGGTTAAAGGTATCACTTCAAGCTGGATTTTTACCCTATACTTCAAATTTTTCTGAAACTTGATATACAGTCAAACTTCTGCAGTGTTTTCCTTGGTGATGATTGCTAAACTTTAGAGTATGGGAAATCAGTCAGAAGAAGCATTCACTCTCTTGACTGATCTGTTCATAGTCCAAGATCACCATTTTATAGAAACTTTTCCTAAATGCACAAGTATCAGAGTTCTGCAAAACATCACATATAGGAACTATGGAGATCAGGGTATGGTTGCATGGAAAATGTATTTTATTCTTTTCCAAATAATAATGGTTTACGGGAATTAAGAGAAAACTATATTTTTTTCTCTTATATAAATTAAAATTAAATGCATCTGAAAGCTTTTCGTCATTCTTTCCCTATGTGGTTTTTCTTCAAAAATTTTCTGCTAAAAATTAGTTATTTCTCAATTTAAGTAACCTTTAGAACAACTTACTTGAATGAGGGGAGGAACACTTTGTGTTAAATTCTTTAGAAATAAATGGAGCTAAAAGAATAACTAAAATTAAATAAATACATAAATAAATAGTTATTTATTCTTAAAGGTGATAATGTTTTACTTGTCATTGGGATTGATTTTAAAATGAGAGATGGGAGTTTGAAAAATTTGTCTTGGATAGAGAAGTCGTCCAGTTTCTAACAACCCAGAATTTAGTTGTGTATCTATGTATGAGGAAATATATTTTAAATTTCTTACAAGCTGCGATATGTGTGCTCCAAATCCTGCTTTCAACATGTCTTGTACCTTTTGTTAAGTCATAATTGAATGTTGATTTCTTAGAAGTATTTGGGTTTATTTGCACTGCTATGTACTAATTTTTTTTTAAATGCTAATTTTTTTTAAAGCTCTCTTTCACCTTGTTTGCACTTCCAATGTTGACGTGAAAAATGCATTGACCTTCAGTGGGCCTCTGGAAGATATGTTCGGGTACACAGTCCAACAGTATGAAAATGAGGAAGGGAAATGGTAAGCTCTTTTTCTTTTTTAAACTGGACATTCCAAAATATCAGGTATTCAGTGACTGTGGTGCTGTACTTTTATTTTCAAGTTAGGGTCAGACTGTGTCAGGCATATTTCTTAAACTTATGCACAGTCCTTAGGAAATCTGGAAAGATTGGGAGAGAGAAAGACCCGCATGTATACCTCCAGTTATCTCTTCAAAAACCTAAATGACTTCACAAAACGGGTAAATTCCCCCATTGATGGAGCTGAGAAAGTAGTGTGTTTTGCCTGAGCTCTGTTTTTTCCATTTACCATTACCTTTTCCCTCTGTTAATGTATTTACAATTAAATTATTCCTGTTTTCCCTAAATAATCTGCATTAAGTGTTTTTTTTCTAAAGTCTTCTATCAGGGATTGTCTGAACTGGTTGGCTGGAAGATTTACCTATCAAAATATTAATTAGTACAGCATTCCCACTGCCTTCCTTTTGGAACACTAAATATGTCTTTCAACTGGTAATATATTTACATTTGGGACCTGAAGTCTTTGTCTTAATCTCTCTTTTCCTTCCTGTTGTTCTAAGTAGAGGCTGTATTTTGGCATGCTCACTCATATCATTGCTTCTTGGTCATTTGATAAACACCTGCCTATGCTTTTCCCTTGTTAAACCCCAGAGGCTGGCAACTGGGCTGGAGGACTGAAAAAATAACAGTTGTATGGTAAAAGGTTTGGGGGAGATCTCTATCATTCTTTGCAGCTGGCTCTGGTTTTCCCAGAGCTTTTTTGATAATTCTTGTTAAATCCAGGGACTCCTGCTGGCATGCAGGAATGCCAGGCAGCAGGAGGCTGTGTGACAGACAGGCCAGACTGTTCTGTGGTGAGCAATCAACCACTGCGAGGGCTGGGTGTGCCAGGCTCTGAGGGTATGACCACTGCTGCAATGCAGTGCCCAGAGAAACAAAACCACAGAACCTGTTTTTCAATGTGCTGTTTCTTGACTGTTGCAATTGTAGGATGTTTGAGCGCACATTTCTATGAGGGTCATGAGAGAATAAGAATGATGACCTTCTTTGAGCTAATTTAGACCTTCAGGAAATGGAATCCATTCTAGGAGCTGGGGTTTTGCAGAGTAAGCTGTATTGTTGTAAACAGTCCTGAAACCTTTCAAAAGCAAGCAATACTATGAGCTGGAAATGGTGGCTCTACCTGTAGCCAGACAGCAATATAAATTTGCATGCTAAATCTAGACTTCTCTGAAACTGAACTTCAGAGCTCCTGTAAGTTGTCAAGCTTTCAGCATGTCAGTATTTAAAACAGAAAATGTGTAAGCTGAGAGTTTAAAATATACAAAACAGTCTTGAGAGGATTTTTCTATTGCTATGATGTTACCTGTAGGGCACCAATAGCTTTCCAGCAACAAATGATCTCTGAACCTGACTGCAGCTATTTCTCAATAACTTGTGGATTCCCTCATGCAAAAAGACAAAATAAAATAGCTGTTCAGACCATGCAACACTCTTCATGGGACTCTTTCTTTCTGAGAAAAGAACAGCACAGGGGCATGAACCTGATGACAGTTTATCACCTCCCAGGGGATGTCAGGTGCACTCAGTTTCTCTGCATTTTACAAGTTCAAAATTTCTTTTAATAACCTTTTATTTTATTAATGAGAGGAAAGAGCATGTCTGTTACAGTGCTTCTTCACATTATTTAAGATTAAATTTTTCCTCTGAGTGCTCTGGCATTTGGTCTCTGAGCATCAAAAATAGGTTTTCACCTAAGGTCTTGTAAAGATCAAGGACATATTAAATAAATATCTTTCCTTCTGTATTACTTCTAAGACTTGCCATCTACCCACCTATATTGCTTTTATTTTCTCTTGAATGTTTTTAAATGTTATTCTATTTTGTAATGTGGTATAAAGGCACATTTTGTTTTCATGTCCTTATTATTTCCCTTGCCTCTGAACTGGTATAACAGATACTTCTTTTTTTCTCCATCCTATACTGCTAGTGTGGAGCTTGCTGTAGCTGTGCTCTCTCAGTAAGTTTTATTTGCTGACTTTCGTGCCTTGTTAAAAAGAAAACATTTCAGGTAACTTATTTAATTTGCAGGGTACTTATTGGCTCACCACTAGTTGGCCAACCTCAGAAAAGAACAGGAGATGTCTACAAATGCCCTGTAGGAAGGGACAGCCCATCCCCCTGCATAAAACTGAACTTACCAGGTATGAAAGGGAATAAAACTCTGTCACATGGAGGAGTAATAGAGGTCAGATCTTAGGAGATTTTTTGCTAGTAAGTATTAGAAATTAGAAAACATTAGAAATGTTTTTCTAGTGAAAATTTGCTTAGGGATTCAGCGCTAAATATGAAGGAAGTTGTGTTTGTAACTTTAAAAATAATTTTATTTTAAGGCTTCTCACTATCCTGTGAAAGACATGCTCATAATTTTAGACTGGGTATGTGGTTGTGTTATCAAAACTTTATTATGACTGACATTAATTGATTGTGGTTGGTAGTCCTGGCCATTGAGCCAGAAAGGTCTTAGATCATAATTCCATAGATTACCCTTTCCAAAGCTCTCTGAAGCCAAGCGCCTTCATAATGCCATCAGAAAGCTTTTGATGAAAATGTAACTAGGCTGATGCATCTTAATATACCAAAGATAAATATTAATAATTTTCTTGGTCAAGTCAAGAGATACCTGATGTAGACTGGAAGGAAATTCCTGTTTAATATAAACTTCACTAAATATACCTGTTGTGATATTTTTTATCTCCTTGTGTTCCTTGAAAACCTGAATGTCAGTAATGTAACATAATAGTAACAAATAGAAAAGCTATTAAGTCAGTCATAGCAAGACAAGGTAAAAAATGCAGGGTTTTTTTCCCTAATTAACAAAACTCTGTGCATAGTAGTATCTTGTTTTCATTGTGCTGGTTTTTTTACTTTTTTTTCTTTTCTTGCGGTTCAAGAAAACTATTTGAGACAGCAACCCAGACTAATTTTCTGGGATAAAAGCCAGTCTCAGAAATTTTTCTTGATTGTTGCAATTGAAGAAGGAGGGGGAAGGGTGCTAAAATATTTGATGAAACCAGTGTCAGTCTGGGTTTTATTTTAGAAGCTGGAAGCTCCATACTAGGGGATATATAATTTAACATTTTGTTTTCGTGTTCCTGAATACTTAACATTTTAATCTATTTATAGCTTCTACTTCAGTTCCTAATGTTGTGGAAGTAAAAGAAAACATGACTCTTGGAACAACCTTAGTGACTAACCCAAAAGGAGGGTTTCTGGTAAGAAAGGACTTTTTGCTAATTTTAAAAGTCTGGTTTTTTCTCGGGTATCATAACAAAAACATTTCACCCTTTTTCATTTTTTAAAGGCATGCGGACCACTTTATGCCTATAAATGTGGACGTTTGCATTACACAACTGGAGTTTGTTCTAATGTCAGCTCTACTTTTGAAACTGTTGAGGCCATTGCTCCGTCTGTGCAAGGTATGCATGCTACAGGAATTTTCCTGAGTGTCCAAAAATAAAGAGTGCCAAACAAGACAAATGTATACACATAGGCATACTGAAAAAAATGAACTGCTTAACTTAGCTACCAGCATTACCAAGTTAAGTAAATGTTTTCATTGTCCGTATATAACCTAAATTCTTCCTACTTTTGGAATTTATCTCAGTATAAACAATCATTACAGTGCTATGTAACATCCAAACACAATTGCTAAAAATAGTTGCTTATGTTTTTAACTTATGGCCAAAAGACTCCTTTTAAATAATGACGGCATATTGAGACATAATACTAACTCAGCTTAGTAATATACATGCAAATCTTAAAGACCTGGTCCTTTGAAAAAACTGTAGAAGAATAGATTGACATTGAAGAAGGTAGAGGATCGCTGGTAAATACTCCAGTTATGTGATCTTCTTCCATTCTTTAATTTCTGCTCACAAGAAAATCCCTTCCTGATAAAGGGAACACAAGCCATGTGAAATATAATGCAAAAGTTGAAGAATGATAGTTGACATCAAACATGTCATTTCAGCCCCACTGCAGAAGGATATACATTTGTTACTAATGACAAAAGTAACTGGAACTGTGAGATAAGTCTGATCCTTGTTGCTGTCAATTCTTATGTGGCAATTTGTGTTTCAGAGTGTAAAACCCAGTTGGACATCGTCATAGTCCTTGATGGGTCCAACAGCATTTATCCATGGGAGAGTGTCACAGACTTTCTGAACAGCCTCCTGAGAAACATGGATATAGGTCCTCAGCAAACACAGGTAACACGGTATATATTTTATGCTTTTTCAGTTTGACAAGAAAAAACAATTTACAGGAAATGGTAGAATAGTGTCATCTATGGATGTCTTCAATTCCAAGAACTTAGAGCAGCAGGATACTAAAGCAAAATAGCTGAAACCACGACTAAGTCAGTACTCAGTCATCAAGCAGCAATGTCAGGAAGACTATCCCTCCCCCCTCTGCTCAGGCAGTCTGGAGAAACCAGCTTTCTAACCTAGAGACAAAAGTTAAGTGCATTAAGTGAGGCTGCTTGAACACTGTCCTTTCCCACTTCCTTCCTCTCCACAGCCCCTTCTTGTCTTCCTTTGTACTTCATTGCACAAAGGTCATTTCTGCTCTTCTGAAGCACATTTGCGTGTTTAGGACAGCCTTTGATTGTAAGCTTTTTGGAGCAGTGTTCTTAGTACTGTGGAACATTGGGCATGCAGCTTTTAAACCTTGAGATCCTAATTAACGAGTGGCTGTTTAGCTGCATGTTATTAATGGCAGAAGCTGCATTTATATAATAAGTGGAGAGGGCCAAATTCCCAGCTGCTATAAATCAGTGCGGTTCCATCAGAATTAATGGAGCTAAGACCAATTACCCCCCTGAGGATCTGGCATATGTCCCACAGGCTGCTGAACAGATTATGTAAATACCAGTTCTAAAAGAACTCTGGGAAGGGGGAAACACTGACTCTGGGATAGATATTAACACAAAAAGCTTTATTAACAGCAAGAGAAGAAACTGTTTCTTCCTTTCCTTTCTCTATTTTCTGCCTCCCAAAATCAAGGATTTTCCAGGACCTTCTGTAATAAATTACATGTTACAGGCAGTTTTGCAGCTTTGGGTTAACTCCTAAAATTCAGCTCCTGCCTTCACAAAGGAGACTGTGAGAAGATGTAAAGGATACCTCTGTCTGCAGAGAGTACTACCCCTATAATTTTCCATGTTAATTGTGGTTTTCAAGTTACCACCCATGTCCTTTGTTGTCTATACTGAATAGTGGCAGATAAAATAACTTATAAAGTGTCTTTTTAATCATATCCTGTTATTTTAAACACATTTTTCTTCAGATATTGTGAGGAAGAAGGAAAAACACTTTGTCATTTCAGCAGAAAAGAAAAAAAATCTTTCTGTTCTCTTAAACAGATGATTACTCAAATATGTACATTTTAAAATACTTAAATCTGAACTTCCGAGTATGGTGCATTGGCTGCATGGAAATTATCACTGTCTTCCGCCCAAAGGTCTTCATGGGAAATATGCAGGGGAATCAACTCTACTGCACCCACACTCCTCTTCCTCACCCAGCAACTCCTAAATTTTTACAATGCCACACCTCTGTTATGTTCAGTTTTGGAATAATGCCTCGTCTGTGTGGCTCAGCTTGTGCACAAAAGGTCCCCTCTGGCCTGCACTCCAGCAGCCTCCCATCTCCACCTACAAAATCCCTTGTGCCCACAGTTTGGCATAGCTACCCCTCTTCTCACATGTACACATATTCACTTGAAGACATCAGCTTTGGCATCTGGTTGCTACAGGGCAGAAACATTTAAGAGGGAGATAAGAATGGGATAAGGAGGAGAGAGGCTGAAAAACTGGAAATGGACGACAAAAGCTTGATGAAATTTCCTCAGTCCCTCTTACCTTCCTCCTTCCCCAGAACACACATCTCTCTCCTCTCCTTTGAGCCTCCTGTATGGGAACCCTGGTGCCTCTGAAGTTAGTAATGAGTTTATATTCTACCCCACACCCACACAATCTTCTTCCTTAGAAAAAATGTTTAAATGACTATACAATAGAGAAAAGGAGAAAAAGCAGTGCAGACTTATTTATCCCCTCTCTCTGGGAGCCCAGAAGAGAACCATAGGAACAATATCTTACTTATTGTCTGTTTAAATTGTTTTTTCCAATTTAATTTTTTATTATTACATATTACTCATATTACATTATGAGAATGTAGAAATTAGTGGACTTTCACTGACTTAAGATTGTTTTGCACAGGAAAGGAATGAGGTGATTACAGGACAACTCCTTAGCAGATTGGGTGTGACTTGTTCAAAACTGTGTTTTGATTAGAGGCTTTTGAGATTATTTTTTTTCCCCACTTACCTTCTCCATGAACAATGGTCGTTAGATTTGTAGCAAGTGGAGAGAAATTGTTCATTGTCCCATGTTTTCCCTATTTGAAAATGAAAGCCTGAAGTTTCAGATGCAGAAAGTCAAAGTATATGGTATTCTTTTCCTTCCCTTCCTCTTTCTCTTCTCCAGATAATCTAGAACACTATATTGATGATTATACTGGATATCTTGAGTTCTGGGATAAAAGAAGTAAATGGAAAGTGATGGTAGAAAAGAGGAAAAAGAAAGAGGAATTATGTAGAAATAGTAGAATAGTAGGAACACAATCAAAATATTTCTCTTGGCCTTTTTTTGCCTCATTTTTAACCATTGTGGAGATAATTATCTTTTTAATATGCAGGGATAGGTTTTTCAATCATTTTCATATGAGTAACTTTCTGTGGATTTCTCTCAAAAGAAAAAGCAGAATACTTGATTAAGTTCAATTCTAACTTTAAAGCTACACTGGAAAGACCTTCAGAAATCTTTAGACTGTTTCTTTTTTTACATTAAATATGACATAGGCAGTTTTAGATGTTTGATCTTGTACCTTACTATGTGTACAAAGGGACTTTATCAGTACACTAATAAGTCCTGCCATGTCGTATCTTATGATTAGTTTTGTCTTCAGAAGAACAGAAGTGTATTTAAGAGGTATTACAAAGATTAAGGTTGAGGAAAGGTTTTTGCAAGCATTTACAAGTAACTTGTGTCTTGAGAAAACAGAGAAAACACAAATGTGGGAGAATTTTTATTTTTTTTTTTGGTTCAGATGTCTTTAAAAAGATCTCCTTATGAAAAAATACATTACCCATTAATGCTTCCCAAGGCTTTCCTTTTGCATTCAGTATCAGTACATCCAAAAATATTTCTTATTTCTCTCCACATCCCAATGCTGAAAACCCTAACATATGATTTCATGTACCAAATGGTTTTCCTTTCATTTTGTTATTTTAGTTGTTGGGTTTTGCCAAATTGATGAGCTTAATAATTTATTCGGAAAGCCAGAATATACTTTCCAAATAAGGGTCTGTTTTCCTTTATAGGACGACAATAAATTGTAGGTCTGAGAACTGCTTTGTTCCAAAGTAGAACAGTGCATCTCTTGCCTGTTCTCTTGTACAACACTTTTCACAGGAGCTGGGGACAATTAAAGAATTATTCCCTTGTGTAATGTAAAAGCCATGGAATGCTAGGGAAGGGAACATAAACTTAAGAATTAAAAGAATGTTCAATAGATTATGGTCAGTAACGCTGGGAAAAATAATAGGTTCTCTGGAGTAGAGCAGAATTATGTCTTTGTGTGTAGTACTATTGCATTTTCCAGATATAAATTAAACAAGCAAATCAAAACATATGATGCCTGTAAGCATCATTCTTAGGGGCTTGCTGAAGTCCCATAGAGGCGCATTTGCATCACGTAGATGTACCACTTCTAGTTTTTCATAAGATAAAAAGGCTACAAAAAATCAAACCTTCATTGCTGCCTAATAGAATATAACTAATTTTACAAGGTGATCATTCTGTAGTCCTATAGGAGACTGGAACATGAAGCCTATTTAGCCTTTTCTCAGAGACTTTTTGTTCCCTTTTATTGAGGAATGGTTCATCTTTGATGCCATGGAATATGTAGAAACATGGTGATCAGTGTTTGCAAAGCTACTGCTAAGAAAGGGTCGCACATGGCAATTGTATCCCATAAGATAACCACATGCCCCCCTTCCTTCCTGATTTGCAAGCTAAGCTGCACAGTGCAGTTTTCAGACTCAGATGTTTTTCCCATTCACTTCCTGAGAAGGAAATGCTCAAAATGTGTACTTGCTGTGATCATGGACGTTTCCTTTCAAACAGGAAATGATACAACTCAATGTTAGCCTGTAATCTTTTTTTAGGAAAATGACAACACCAACATGGGTCTCTAGATGGCAGGTGGTTTTCACACTGGCAGTCAGTAGATGATTTCAATATTGGTACCTCAAAAGCTGCAGAGGAGGAGCCATGAATGCACACAGTAACCCAGCATACTGTAGTCTCTGGTACAATTGGTGCATGGTACTGGAATTCTTAAGCCATGACTCCTCCTCCAAAAAAATCAAGCCTGATGCAAAACTCTTGTTCATCACCAGTTCACAGCAGACTTTTTGAAAGATTGACAGCATCCTATTCAGATAATGCAACTCTAGATGCATGCCACAAAATAGTTCCTTGGAGGGAATAGGTTAAAAATTTCATCTTCAGCTTGTAATTTATTCAGTGCCACATGAGTGCTCTGAGTGATGATACAGAGCGTTCCCTGGTTGGTTCTGTAAACACTGCACGTGGTTAATAGCCCACTGCTCACAGGAACATTGCAGCCTCTGCATTCTCTCTGCTGCTGATGGAAGAGGGCATACTTCTAAGAGACAAATATCTGGAAGGCAGCCACTTGTCAAAGCTTTGACTCTACAGATTTGACTCTTCCAGATTTGACTGTTTCCAAAAAGATACGGAAATTCAGGGAGGATAGATTTTGCTATCACATGCCATTATAATTATCGTCCCATAATCATATGTAACTAGCATTTCATGGTGGTCATGTTATTGATGTTTACTGAGAAATATTTATTCAATTCTAACTCTTCTGCTACAAGCAAACGTACTGTGCAGAATCTGAGTGCCTATGAGAATACCTAAAAAACACCCCCTATAAAGCAATACTAAGCCACATACTAAACCACTTCTAAAGTAAAATGATGGCAAAAACATCCCAGAGGTCTTATTGATCTTCAATACCTTAATGCTAGAGTGCTTTTAATAATAGATGAGTGAGACATAAATGCCATGTAATACTGCATTATCCTAAATAACACCTATAAATTGCCATGTGTAACATAAAATTGAAATATGCTAATGGAACATTGTGTGGCTTCTTCCCAGTAAAAGCTGTCAGGAACCTGCCAAAATATTAAAACTGACAGAGATAAATGGGAGAAATCAATTAATATTTAAGAATATTGCTTGTCTTTTTATTTCACTCTTGGTTTTGCAGTAGGTTTCCTCAAGTATTTTGTGGTTACTGCACAATCCCATGTTTTGATCTTCTGCACAAAGACTTGTTGTGCTAAGGTCATCTATAGGTTTTACATTACTCTCCCCCATGCCAAAGCTACAATTTCCTTCATGTTTTACCCTCTGGTACTTGTCAAGTGATACTTCAACTTGTCTCCTGCTGGGAGAACATGCATGTCACAGATGTCCCTGCTGTCTTCATCAAGATAAGAGTGATTGAGTCTTCCTGTTTCTAGGCTCAATTTTGGGTAAATAAACTATTGGATGTAGGAATATTATATTTGAGTGGAATGAAGAGAGTTGTGAGTGAGCCATGACTTTGTATGCTATGAGGAAAACAGTTTTGAGAAGTTGTGGCTGATGGTTGGGGCATTGTCTGCCTTGGCCTAGAGGAAAGCAGAGCTCCCATCCATACTGCCTCAAGCCAGGAAGACCAAGGACTTGAGACAGCTTGTGGCTTCATTCTAGTTTTTAATAAGAGCTATTTAGAATATATATGTCACAATGTTTCATGAGACTGTCATCTAGCTAGTCTTGCTCAAACTCATGTAGGTATTTCATACTGAGGGAAACACAAAGACTTAAATTCTTCTCCTGGCTGTAAGTACAAACAGACATTTACCCTGCTGCAAGAGGCAGGCATATTTTCTTTAAGGGCAGTTAATTTAAAACATGACTTGTGTGTTTCAGGTTGGAATTGTTCAGTATGGACAGACTGTAGTCCATGAATTTTTCCTGAATACATACTCAACGACAGAAGATGTGATGGCTGCAGCCTCAAGAATACGTCAGCGGGGTGGCACACAAACCATGACAGCCTTGGGAATAGACACGGCCAGGTATGCACAAGATGCTGTCCTGCACGTGGGAGACACAAGCACAGGCAGCGTGGTGATTCTGATTTCATGTGTTAACAACATGGCATCCTAACACCTGACTTCATTTTAGCTAAGCAAGCATCATTTATGAGGAAGGTGGATAAGCAGATTCTACCCAGCACCTGGAGCAATTGTGTGTGAAAGGCAACTGTCTCCTGAATGGAGGAATTAGGAAAATAGAATAGATATGGAACAAGATTGTAGGCCTAAACAAAGGGCTGACAATATCTGATGTCCACATAGAGCAGGTAGGAACTGTGTATGTAGAGGGATGAAGATAATTAAGTTTTTCAGAGGAAAACCAAAAAAAGTAGAATTTTTAATGTTAATTTTTCTTCATTCTGGAGTTGAATATTACAATATTTGAGCTCACACTTGTCAAAAAGCCTAAAAATTTTATGTCCTAAGTCTTTGAAGCTTCTCGATCATTGGGCGATTAAAATCCTGTTGTAGCGATAGCAGTATTTAGAAATGCTTCTTTTATGAGAAAAATTAAATCTGACTTGCATAGAACAAACAGTAAATGTAAAATCTCTCAGAAAATTTCAAATTGTGCAACGTTGTCCTGGTATTTTTTTTTTATTTTCTGGGTATACTTTCTCCATCACAAAAGCATGCTTTTATTCCACAAAGGATTGCATTCACTCTTTACAACCATTTAGTGAAATATGCATCATCCTTATAATGAACAATTTGATTAACTGACCAAAGTTTTGGTCAAAGTTTTGAATTGTATCCTTATATATTAAGGTTTTCTTGAAATATGAGTAGAAACTTGAGAAGTCTGAACAAGTTCATGAAAGCAGAGCCAGTTGAGAATTGCCAAATATGCAGAAACCACATCTAGTTCAGAAAGCCCCTGTGTACCACAAACTACTGTAGGCTTGTATATACAGAAACTGTCAGCAAAAGCTTCCCCTGTTGTCAGTCATCCCCCTTTGGCCATTTTCAGTGGTAAATTTCAGCTTTCACTCATGCGGCCAGTCCTAGAATTCTGTGGTATTTTTCTGAAAAGAGGAAGCCCTGCTTCCTTCCTTCTCCTCCAGAGATCTAATCCAGCCTTGCCTTGTCAGGTCCATGGTTTGGGTGAACAGCTGCCCAAAACCTCAGAGCGTGTATATCCATCTGCAGCTGTAGAATTCAAGTAGATGCTCCAACCTGCCCCCACTTGCCTGCAACCTATTTCTGCCACATCCCCAACACCCAGTGTTAATTAACATAGGTGTGCAGAGGTGTGATGGCAGCTGAGTAAACAGTTTGACCGCTTGAAGTGCTGCTGTAGGGTGGAAGTAGGTGAGGGTTTTCTGCATGGGTTTTTGGAAAGGGAGGGTGTTGGCTGAGTCTTTTTTTAAGATGCCAAAAGCTGTTTTAAAGTGCCAGAAGTTTATTTGTAGAGGGGAAGAATTTTTCACTATCCAGATTCGTATTTTCTGCTATTGCTCTGAAGTCAATGAATGATGAATGAATGCTTCTGAAATTTTGGCTGTGAACTGTCTTGTAAGTTCCAATTGCAGTTGTTTGTATTTGTTTAAGGTTAACATTAATCTCCATTTCCTGCTTCCTAGTTAATATAAAATCTTTCCTTTTATGGCTGGCTATGCAAATATGATGCATGTGCTAAATGCTGACATTGCCTTTCTCCAAAATGCTTTAGGGAAGAAGCTTTTACTGAGGCTCACGGTGCACGAAGAGGAGTACAAAAAGTAATGGTTATTGTGACTGATGGGGAATCACATGACAACTACAGATTACAAGAAGTGATTGATGATTGTGAAGATGAAAACATTCAGAGATTTGCTATTGCTGTAAGTGAAATTTAATGGGAAAATTCAGAATCTTAAAAGCATGTTTTGTCTTCTAAATGTAATTTCAGTTTTAGAAGTTCATTTCACAGAATCTTTATGGAAATATAATTATTTCAGAGAGGAAAAAGCTGAAAAAAACGTTAAAAATTTGCTTTCTGATTTTATAGGATATAAGAAAAGCAATTTATCTGTCTTCTCAGTGATGACAGGTGTGTGTCTATGTGAGGAAAAAGAAGGAAGAGTTTGAGGGACAGTTTTAAATCAAATCCTTTTTGTTAAATGCAACACTGCGCAAAGTGGACTAATACAATTCTAAGCAACTTCTATAGAAAAATTACCTATTAAAGAAAAAGAAAAGCAAATCTAAACCATTAAAAAATTACATGTTCATTATGTTGGTGTTGTTTGCTTGCATTCTAAAGCTGCCATTTTTATGTTAAGCAAACAGTTGCTGAATGAGAATAGAGATTGACCCATGTCATGAAATATGAAAACATTAGTGATGGATTTGATGTTAATACTTCACCATATTTGTGTATTTTATATATTCTATTTTCTGCTTTTAATTTTGAAGTGACATTGGTTTGCTGCCTCCACATTGCTATCTTTCTTTTTTTTGCTATCTTTCTTTGTTTTGCCGTCTTTCTTTGTTTTGCTATCTTATTTTTTGGGAAAATAATGTGTCTTGAAACCATAAAACTTAAAGAAAGATGTTATACTTAATTTAAAGAAAGATATAAAACAAAAATTGAGTCCATCAGTGCACAGATTTTCAGTGGCTTTCTTAATAAAATTAGAGATAACTAAAGAAAAATTGTCCTTGACACTGCAACAATTCCTAGCACTAAAATCCCTGTTTAGAACCAAATTTTAATTGCTCCAGTGGGCTGAGATGCTAGAGCATAGGAATTTGTTTTCTGTCTCCCTCTCAAATAGAGTTTAGTCTATATAGCTCATTTTTATACGAAAAATATCTGTTTGTCTGGGAATTAAAGAAGTGAGGTGTTTTTTTCTGAGGTATCCTGAATTGCTACAGCAGTGTTGTTTAAGCTGCAAACCAAATCTAAAGTCTTGTACTGTATTGAATTTCTTAGCACTGAATGCAAGTTTTGTTCTTGTATATATTTATAGGGCAAATCTTCACAGAATAAGGAACTACTCTATGCCTAATCAACTTGTCATTAATTGCATGTGTAACATGTTATGATAAGAACTGATGGTTATGCAGAAGCCAGTGTAATAGTACTCTGGGTTGTGAAGTGTTTTGGGTTTTTTTTTCCTAAATTATGGCCTACTTCAGCCGTAAATCAGAGAATGAATTATTAGAATTTTGTGAAGAAGGGGTGAAAAGTACAGTTAAGGATAACAGACATCACACCATACAGTTGCTTTGTTTACTGTCAAATGGTGTTTTCAAAAAAACAACTGAGCCATCGTACAGTTCTGTTCTCCTTGAGAAAGAATAGTTTCAAATGAATTTGAGTGAGGTTTTAACGGAAAACATTAAGGTTAGATGTGATTTTCCACCATTCTCCGACCACCTAACTCAATGATATCTTTTTAAACAAATTATGAAATGTATGCTTGACTTTTATTTTGTTTTTTGGGGTTTTTTTTAATTCTCTTTAGATTCTTGGCAGCTATAGCAGAGGAAATTTAAGTACTGAGAAATTTGTAGAGGAAATAAGATCAATTGCCAGTAAGCCTACTGAAAAGCATTTTTTCAACGTCTCAGATGAATTAGCTCTTTTAACCATTGTTGAAGCACTTGGAGAAAGAATATTTGCCCTGGAAGGTATGACATTATTTAAAATTTTACTTTATGCCTGCATTACAACTGAAACAAATAGAACACCTGTTTTTACCTTCGTTTGAACGACATTGTGATGTGTAAAATTTATTATGCAATTATTTCTTCCATGCTGGTTTTAAAAATATTTTATAATAGACTTAAAAACAGTAGATACAGATGTGATACATACAGATTCATAGGAGTTAGAGCCTGTGGAGACAATAACCTGAAAGGGTAAGTAGCCAGAACTGTCATAATGCTGTAAATAGGAAGTTGCCCTCTTTTAGCTAAAAAACATTGCCAAATTGTACCCCAATTCCCCCATGATCATCTATTTTTATGCCTAAATGGGTCTTTAGGGTCTCTTTTTGGTTATTTATTAATTACAGCATATTACTTTGCTATACAAGTTAGCATGGACTTGCTGTATAGAGTTAACAAGACATAACTTTCCTTTGGGAAGGTTCACAGTATTCAGACTGTAGCAAAGAAAATGCATTCTCTCATAGTGTCTGCTTATATTCTCCATCCAAACGAGACAACACTCTCCAAACCACTGTTTGTTTCAAGTACTGGTAACAAGAGACAGTTTATTAGTTATAAATTATACTCTGCCAGCTCTGAAGGGATTCATGTAATACAAAGAAAACATCCATCTATTTGGAGTATTTTTTTTCAACACTTCAAATTTCCCAGTAGCTAGAATAGTGTAGTTTACAGCTGGAACAAAAGAAAATATTGACTTGAATGTACAAAGCTGAGAAAGTATTTTTATTTTTTTTACATTTGAGTTGTATTTCTCAGACGTACTTAGATTGGGATTTTTTTTCAGAATATTATTTAGTTTGAACAAATATTAATGTTTTTCAGCTATTACTAAATCTCTTCAGCAATAAACAGTTTATTAAAATATAATTTATATGTTCTTTTTTTACTTTGTGGACCATTTCTTTTCCTCAGCTTTGCAACAAATTAATTTGAGGAGAATCTAATCTCTTTAAAGCTCAAAGTTTAGCCTGCTTAGGGTCATCGAGTCCTTCAAAGTTCATTGATCATTCTTAAGTCACTGTGTACTAGGAAGAATACACTTTCAGTAGGAATATAGTTGTTCAAACAGAAATTGAAAACTTGGTTTTCAATTTGTCCTTTATACTTTTAAAAAAGTAAGAAAAATATTTGCATTTCATTGTCAGAATAAAATGTTAGTTACATATATTAGCTATAATGAATATAGAATAAGAAGTTAATTAACGTGACAACAAGTGAAGGGTGTAAGACCTAACATGACTGAGTTTCTGAAATTAAGTAATTTCATTACTGCCAAAAGGCTTATTGGTTTGCAGATTTTCTGTAGGAACTCAGAGATGTGCTAAGATTTCTATAAAAGACCTGCAATATGAGACATAAAATGTCTCCTCATCCACTTAAGCACCAGAAATCATGTAATCTGTCTGCAAGAGAATCAGAGTAGAAATGGAAATGGGATTTTAGCTTTTTGTCAAAACACAGCAAGGTCAAGCTGCTCCAGTGGGTTGGAGCTAGATAATGCTGAATAAATCAATTTATGCTGATGCTTCAGGCATTGTTTCCTGACCTATCCCAAAACCTTACAGTTGTATTCTGGATTTACAACTGTGTCCATGCATGCATTTTTCTGGTGGTGGAAGCAAGCAGATTAATTCTGTACCATGCAGCTTTCAAGCCAATTGACAAGACAGTTTATTGGATGTGTTTAACTGGAGATTAATCAGCTCCGTACATAGTAGCTTCTGTGCATCACAAGAACCTTGGTTGTTAAAATTCAATATCTGAATCTGTTCAAATTTTCAATCTAAATTTCTTCTTGCTAGTGTAGTAGTACATTTGATTTTTTTTTTCTTGCCTTTCTTATTTTCATTTTAGTTCTTTAAAAAATTCAAAGAAAAATTGAGAGAGATTTGAAAAATCAAATCCAACAAAAACTCCTGCTTGACAGCCAGTGGATTTTTACACATAATCTTTTTCATATGCCTCTGTGTCTCATGGCATAGACATTGCTTTTAACAGCAATTTTATGTTTTATCCAACCTGTAGGCAGGCACAAATGTTTTTTCACAAAATATACTGTGTAAGATGCTTGGCAGTTTAAAACTGAATGGAAAGTTAGGCTAAGGGCCATTATCTAAGTAGTATTTTGAACTGTACAAACCAACAGTACCAGCTTTGTCCTCTGTCTCAGGCTGTGAGAATCCTGTCTTTCTCTGCTCATTAAGGAGCATCCTTTACTGCATGAAAATATTGTTTATCAACAGATGTGCAGCTTAAGAGTTTTATGCCTATAAATGACTTTTTCAGACTTAGCAGCTACATCTTGTGAAACATGATAGTCTTCATTTTTATGTCAAAATAAGTCAAACACTTTGTCTTTGAGATCATGTCTCCTTCCTACTGCTGGCTGTGAATTGCAGCAATTTGGAAAGCCATAACATCCCAGGAAGCAACCACTGGGGTTTAGTTGCTGAGTATCAAAAGTTCAGCATTTTTAATAATCTAGATGTCTGAAATTCATGCAACCATAGCTCGCTATGGCTCAGTTTCATTCACACACTTGAAGGTTTGCTGCAGGATTCAGCTGGTAGCAAATTGTGAACTTTTCCTGGACCAGCATCAGAGCAGATTTCATAGCTTGCCTCTACTACCTGTTAGCATATCTTGCTCTCAAGGAAGAATCAGCATGCAGAATATAGTTCCCTTACTTGGCCACTTAGAGTGGCAAAATAGCCCTTGACTATTAAAGGCTGCTTATCTTTTTTTTAAGTCAAAGAAAAGGCAGAACATTTTCTTCCCCGATGAGATTTCAAGTTTACCTGGAAGAAAAACAGCCCATCAAAGTTTAATAACTAGCATATGACTACTTGACAAGATACTGAAGCTAGTACAAAATCACCTGATACCTTTTTTATACAAAGTCATTTAAGAGAATCAGATCTTCATGTAATTGTCTGGGCAAGATTATCATTCCCGAGCACTTTGCTGAGGCTTATGAATCTTGGACAACAGAGATTTTCCTACGTTGTTTTTGCAAAGGTTCATACAAACATCAAGTGTTTTTCATTTAAAGTTCCTCCAGCTGCCTACAAAACTTTTGTTGCTTGAATACAAGGCCAGGGTTACATGGCTGATGTTTTATTGTTCACTTAGCTCAAGTGGAAAATGGCTTAACCATATTAATCAAACATTCCAAACATACTTACCATCAGCCTGAGTTCAAATCTGGTCAGTTTTAGCCCAGAAACTTTGTTGGACAAGTTCTGAGACATGATCTTAAAATGGAAATTCCCGTACTTAAGAGTAGCATTCTACATGGGTTTTTATTTCTCTATTTATTATGAAAATCTATGGTAAACTATATTTACTGAATAGATGAGTTAATTATGTTTTACTTTACTATCATATAATCATTTTCATAGCACTCTTCAGTTACTTTTTCAGATTGGAACAAATTTATTTTTGAAATTTATTTTTTTCTCTTTAATAGCAACAACAGACCAGCAGGCCTCTTCTTTTGAAATGGAAATGTCTCAAGCTGGTTTCAGTGCTCATTATTCTCAGGTAAACAAATGATTTGAAAATAGAAATTATTTTACAAAGTAGATTATTGCTGGTGGTACTGTGAATTTGGAATAGGTGTTTCAGATTTCTTTGTATAGTTCCTGTTTGCTTTTGGAAGTTTTGGAGTGTCCTGTAATCCAGTTACCTTTTTTGTAAAATGTATGTAAAGAACATTTATTAACAACAGAAGCTTCAAAGAGTGCATACGAACACTAAACTTAATGTTCCCATAGCACTTTCTATCAGGAAGACAGTCTAATAATACGTCAAGAAAGATTGAGAAAAACTTTTTGCCAGAGCCTTTAGTGACACAAGGGGCATTGTTTTAACTTAAAAGACAGTTCCAGAGCAGGGCCACAAAGATGACCAGAGGGCTGATGCACCCATCCTAAAGACAGTCTGAGAGAAATAGGGTTATTTATCTTGGAGAAGAGAAGGCTCCAGGGAAGGCTCCAGGGACACCTCAGAGCAGCCTTCTAGTATTTAAAGAGGATTTATAAAAAGCAGGGAGAATTACTTTTTAGATGGGTAGCTAACAATAGGACAAGGGGGGAACAAGGTTTAGATTAAGGGAGTAGAGGTTTAGATTAAATGTAAGGAAGAAATTCTTTACATGGAGGAAAGTAAGGCACTGCAACAGATTGTCCAGAGAAGCTGTGGATGCCCCACCCCTGGAGGTGTTCAACAACAGGTTGAATGGGTCTCTGAACAAACAGGTCTAGTTAGTGGCATCCCTGCCCATGGCAATGGGGTTTGGAACTGGATGGTTTTCAGGACATTTCTACCCAAGTCTTTCTATGACCCTGCGATTGTACAATCAATACCATAATAGGAAAAGCAAGGCTAACTGTGTAAGTACGCAGGAAGCATTACCCAAATGTGAGCATCCTGAACCATGAGTGTCTAAAGATGATTCACATAGAGAAAAGATGATTCACGTAGAGACCATGATTTTTGTTTTACTCTCCTTAAGGATTGGATCATGCTCGGAGCAGTTGGAGCATATGACTGGAATGGCACAGTGCTCATGGTGAAAGACAGTGGCATTTCAATGCCAACTAATGACACCTTTCGTGACAGGCGTTCAGAAAGAAATGAGCCTCTTGCAGCCTACCTCGGTAAGAGAAATAGTCCACCTTACAGCACTTTACACCTTACAAATGCTACAAGACCTGTCTCAAAGTTCATTCAAAAGGTGTATCTTACAGAATATTTTATATTCCAGGAGCCTGGGAGCAAGTCTTACTCTCTGATTTTTATGCTCTTCTAAAACAATGAATGACAACTCTTACAACTAGAAAACAAGTCCTTACAGACCTAAGTACATCTAGACTTTCCCAACAGAAATATTTCATCTGTTCAACGAACATTTCACAAATTCCTCTAGTATTCTTATCAAGTTTTTTCTATGCCTTGATAATTAAAAAATCTTATACAATATTAACTCCAAATATTTGCTTAAAATTAGACTGTTTTCTGTCACTCAGTGGACAAAACCAACACGACCAACATCTTTTTTTATAATAATGTTTTACATATTGGCAGGTTGTTTTTCTGCCAAGAAAGATCAGTGGCCTTGCTCTCTCCTCTAGGTCTTGCTTTCTATACCTCATGGTTCTGTTTGCTCTGTTATCTCATTTAAGTTATGCTTCCATTGACAAAGGATCAATGCTAGAATATCTTAATGTTTTTCCCTAGGTACGCTTCCTTCATTGCCAAATGCCTTTAGCTGTTGCTTTTTATTACAACTCCCATTTGGTAAAGTAATTTTCAAATTAAAATCATATCCTCCCATAATACTTGCAACTCTTTCACAGTCTTGATTTCACTGCAAATTTTGTAAGTCTTCCTTCACCAAAATTGTTAAACTGTTGTTAATATTAAGCAGAACAGAGGTAGGTTCAAAATTCCCCTAGAATCACTTTTTGAAGACTCCATGAGTTTGACAGTGTGCCGGTGACAACTGTTATTTGAAAGTAGTTTTCCAACCAGCTATTCATGAGTTATTTCTTACACTGTGTGAGAAGGCAAAATGAACATGGCTCACCAGCCTGGGAACAGATTTAATAACCCAGTGGTGCTCCTCACTCTGAGACTGGAGACAAAAAAAAGAGGCCT
Source organism: Certhia americana (assembly GCA_018697195.1). Classification (NCBI taxonomy): domain Eukaryota; kingdom Metazoa; phylum Chordata; class Aves; order Passeriformes; family Certhiidae; genus Certhia; species Certhia americana. Next base: position 15,306,576 of record CM031878.1, read on the forward strand.
TTTAATTAACTGCTATTGCTCTCATGAATAGGGCTAAACATTTAGCTGTGGAATAAACTTACAAAGGCTCTGAATCACAGCAAGAATTTCTGATGCTTTCTGTGTGTATTGCATTTTGATTTCTTTCTGCTTCCCAGGATATACTGTGAATTCAGCACTGACACCTGGAGGTGTGCTGTATATAGCTGGACAGCCACGATACAATCACACTGGCCAAGTCATCATTTATAAGATGGAAGGAAAAGAGGTGCAAGTGATTCAGAGATTAAATGGAGAACAAGTAAGTAGGCATTCACAATTAACATAAAAAAAGCAATATAGCAGAAGAAATAATAAGGATTTCAAATGAGAACTCATTAGAAGAGCACATGAAACTGGGAGTTGTAAGCGAGATCAGAAGGAAAAGTTAGGCAGCTTTTCTGGTATAATTAGCAATGCAAAGTAGACTGTACAGCAGATCCTTGGAAATTTAGTCTTTGCGGGTTAAATCTTCACCAGTGTCAAAGTGGTTATTGCCATCTCTGTGCATGCAATTTTTTCTGTCTGCTGAGTAGAAGAGCATGTCACTGGCAGGAAAGAGTTTTGACATGCAGGGTTCTCTGTGCATAAGCATCTTCTGGGATAGACTGAAGTATCAAATAGTTGCTTGTTACAGTGAATAGCAGCTCACTGGGAGCTATTGCTGTAGGATGAAAAACCCCTACGTAATTGCATAATTAAGGACGGTATTATTAAGATAATATTATGCTTATAATATTATGCTTATGAGAATTGAAAGACCTCCTATTCTCATCTTCCCAGGCTGTAGTATCAGCTTCTCTCAGGAGCATTCAGGTTACCTAATTTTCATCAATAGCTGATGTCTGCAACTCAGCTAATCAATCAGTCAATCAATCAGTCAATCAAACAAACAATTTAGAGTCAATGAACTATACAATGAATGTATTAGGGAACTGGGCCTGTTCAGCCTGGAGAAGAGATGACTGAGAGGGAACCTCATCAGTGTCTGCAGGGAGGGGTCAGAGGAGGGACCAGGCTCTGATCAGAGGTGCTGAGCAATAGGACAAGACGCAAGGGGCAGAAACTGATGCACAGGAAGTTCCACCTGAACATGAGGAAGAAATTCTTTACTTTGTGAGTGACCATGCGCTGAAATGGATTGTCCAGAGACATTTATCTCCCTCCCTGGAGATATTCCAGAACCATCTGGATGCAGTCCGGTGCCATATGCTCCAGGATGACCCTGCTTCAGCAGGGCAGTTGGAACAGACCACTGTGGGCCACTCCAGACTGACCCATTCTGTTATTCCATAATTTTAAGGTTTGAAATAGCTGAACTACTTGAAGCATCTCTGTGAGAGGAGATGTATCTTGGACTAGAAGAGTCTGCTTTTCCTGCTAAGTGTAAAGGAAATGCAGGGCATCTTGCTTATCTGGGAAGTGAATATAATCAGATAAATCCTATAGCTTGTCTATGAATGTATCCATGTCTTCATGTAGATTTTGTTCCTCTGAAAATAAAAACTTGAGAATTTTGGAGTCTGTTTGCACTGAGCTGTTGTCCAAGCTTTTTTACTTGCTTTTGAAGAGAAAACTAGCTTCCCCTAGGTACTCTTATTCCAGTGCTGTCTTAAGAGGTCCCACTCCCCATAGCAGGTAGAAAGCACCCATTTTTACTTTAAAACTCAGAAGAGTTGAAAGTTAAATGGCCCCCTTGTTGATTAAAAAAAAATAAATCAGACAACAAATGATAAAACTGAAAACTAGCTTCAAAGACAAACAGACCAAAAAAAATCTATCTAATAAAGAAAATTTCTGCCTAGTGGTTAGTATTTGTCATTGTTGCAAGCAAGAAGAGGTCTCTGAAAAGGAAATGCAGCATTATGTTGCTGACACTGTCTCTGATGTATACTTTATTTCCCAACAGATTGGGTCATACTTTGGGGGTGTTATTACTACAGTTGACATCGACAGGGACTCATTTACAGACCTTCTCCTTGTTGGAGCTCCTATGTATATGGGAACTGAAAAGGAGGAGCAAGGGAAGGTGTATGTTTATAGTCTGAATAAGGTAAGGCAATGATTTTTATTGAACAGGTACAGAGAATGCTCTTTAGTGCCTTCTTATCCTTGTTTTAAAGATATACAGTAGTTTGAACTGGAGAAAATGACCAGTTGAAAATAGGGGAAAATGGTTGTGACAAACAATATTATAACCAAACTTAATTTTAAACTTCTTTCTCAAACTCTCATTTGAGAATGAAGTGTATTATGTAGATAGGTACTGTATCTCATAAGCTGAAGTTTGGTATAGATACAAATTTATAGGATTACTTTTCTATCACTTTTTTTTTTTTTTTTTTTTTTGCTTTCATGGATTAGGGAACAATAAGGCTCATCCATCCTAAAAGTGTGATCTACAGAATCCTTTTGATTTTCTTGAGCTAAACCCCATACATCCAACAGCTTTTAAATGTCTGACTAGATAGAGGATTATACCAAATACGCCTCACCTTATTAATTTGCTAAGTCTCTTCTTCCAATGTCTGTGCATACTTCTTCCCTTCCCCTTTCCCTTCCCTCCCCTCCGTTCTTAGCAATGATGATTTCCTAAAATCCTGTTTCAAGAAAAGAACCTGGAGACACTGGATATTTTTGACAAGGAATTCTTACAGTCTCTACATGCATGTTGCCAACAACAAATTGCTGGTGAATAGATAGGAATGGTGACAAAACAAGAATTTCATGTCCTCCAGTAGTGTGAGGTTTGAAATTAGTTTTTCCTGTGCTTGCTGTTACCCAGCTCCAAATGAAGGAGATGCAGTAACTGCTTCTTACTGCTTATTTCTAACATGGAATTCATGGGAAAGATTGGTTACATGCCCTAGTGTCTATGTGGTTTGGGCCACGATACACACTGGCTCGGAATATGTATATTAGGCCACAGTGTATGTGTCTGCTGGGGACAAAATTCAGTCTGTGTAAAAGAAATGCTGTCTTTTGTTCAGGAATAACAGTATGGCCATCTGTGTTTCATTAGAAACTTGGCTAACTTCTCAGATTAAGAGAATGCCTTTAGAAAAACTCTTTACACTGCCTAAAGAATGAAGTGGTTTATTTACAATAGCATCCAAATATTGTTATGATAATACTGTACTTTCCTGTGAACCTCTAATTTGGAGAAATATGCAGAAGCATCTAGAGGAGAAAAAGGAACAAGAATGTTATTGCCACATGCGGCTCAGAAAGAACACTTGAATTACAGTTGTAGAATCACAGTTTCTACAGTGCACGTAATCACTAGGAATAGTTTGTAATTGTTCTGTTTAATTCATCCATTTGTCTTCTAGACAGGAGCTCTTAAAAGTCTGCATTGCTGAAATGTTGGTGGAGATTCACAAACACTAAATCTGTTCTTCCACAGACAAAGTTTGAATATCAGATGAGTCTTGAGCCCATAAAGCAAACGTGCTGCTCACCATTAAAACAGGACACCTGCAAAGTTCTTAAGAATGAGCCTTGTGGTGCACGATTCGGGACTGCAATTGCTGCAGTGAAGGACCTCAACCTGGATGGGTACAATGACATTGTGATAGGCTCTCCCTTAGAGGATGACCATCGGGGAGCTGTTTATGTTTACCATGGCCGTGGCAAAGCAATCAGTAAAAAATATTCACAGGTATGAAGTAAAACTCTGCAGGTTGCCAGGTACTCTAATGTATATAATATCTATAATCCTGTCTTCTCAACATAGGATGAGACTGTGACTTGACCAGTTGTAACAGCTTTTTTTTAAATAGCTTCATACTTTTAAACTTACACTGATTAAACTGAATCTGAGTCTTAATATTGGTAAAGAATATACTCCTATGCTTTTATTAGAAACCTTCTGACGTGCTCTGAACAGCCAGAAAAGCGGATATTTTTTAATCTGAAAATTTATAGTGTGTTCATCACCATGGTAACTGTTTTAGGAGTATTGTAATGAAAATTTAACATAGTTAAAGAGCCTAAACCCCATCTCACTGCATCAAATGCATCTTGACTGTTACAAAATCCTTCAAAGTGCACTGCATTAACCCTTTTATGCATTTCACAGCGTATTGCATCAGGTGGAGATGGGGAAAAAGTGAAATTTTTTGGCCAGTCTGTGCATGGAGAAATGGATTTAAATGATGATGGGCTGATTGATGTTACCATCGGAGGCCTTGGTGGGGCTGCCCTCTTCTGGTACGGAGACTCACAGCAACTGTCGGGACAGAAAAAAAGTTTTGCTTGCATACCAGTGTAACTTGCATGCATGACTGTTTGGATTTTGTAAGGTTACTGGTTTCTTCCTATGTTTTGACACTGACTGCAAATATTTATCTTTTCACATCTCTCTAGAGGAATGAGCATAAAACAATGTATACCATTGCAAATACAGGAATTCCATAGAAATCTTGCTAGCCTAGAATGAAGAACTTGTCTTCTTAGACTACCTTCAAAATAGAAACTGATTCCACTTGTGTCGCTAAGTAAAATAGGCAAAAACCTTAATTTCTCTCTTTTTCACAGTATATAGCATATTATTTTATTAACAATATCAAGAACAGGTTCAAATGTAAAGGGGTCACTAAAAAAACTTATTTTATTTTTTAACAGGAAAACTGAAACTTGAGTCCCTACAGAAAACCTGTAAAATTAAACTAAGCCTTCTGCTTAACTGTCAGTTCATCTTCTTTATATAAGAGTATGATTCAGATCTAGTAGTGAGCAATATAATTTTTAAGGGAGATGACAAAAAATGTGACATTAAATCCCTCATTTCTAAAGCACAAATGAAACTATTTCTGTCTCTGGTAAGCAAATTGCTAAGCCAGCTCCTTGCTTTCCCTGCCCTGTTGTTTCACCTAACTCAGCTGGTAGGTGATCAAGTTTGTCAAGGCTTGCTACCATCCTCAAGCTCCCAGATTCTTCTGAACTTCACCAAGTTGTTTCTTTCTAAATGTCCCATGTGTAAACACAGCATGATGCCCTTCACTGCATTGCTGAGACCGCAATTCTGGAGAAAGTTACTTTGCAAGCTAAAATTTTTGCTGGCTTAGTACACTGACATGCTGTGTCTCATGGCCGAAAGGGAGCTGAATCAGACCAAGGGATGAGACAGGAATGCATTGCAGGAGCAAAGGACATTTAAAGTGAAACAAATTGAGGACAATTATTTACCTGTTTTTCTACTCACAACCTAAGAGATGGCTTGCTATCCTCCAACATATGTATAATACTATGTTCTGTGATACTCTCAGTGATAGGTCTGGGCCTTTAGTCTCTTTTAGAATGGATCTGGCTCTGTAGAGTTGCTTTAATGGTTTCAGAAATATTTCACCTGGTATCTTTTCTGAAACAAGTACAGCTTTGTGGAGAAATCCTGTGACTGTTTCCTCCATAATTCCTCTTTTACTGATACTAGGTATAGGATATATAGTTAATTACTCTTCTAGACCGTCATGTTACTCGTATCCTGAATTCTTTAGGGACTTTCCCTCCTGAATGATAGCTGAGCTTTAAAATATGCTCCAGTGCTTTATAGGTTTTGGCTGCTGAGGACATTTCTTTGCCTCCTCTTTTTGTTGCTCACTTTTTGGTTTTCTGTATGATGAGTTCTCTCTGTGATGGCAGTTAACTGGTATGAAGTAATCTGCCTAAATGGAGAAAGGCAAATGCAGAAAAAAAATGTGCCAGAGAACTGCATTGCCACTGCCAGTTGTTTTTATAGCATCACACAACCAAGACAGAAAACATGAAATAATAGATGGCCTCTTAATTGGCACAACACGGCCAATGCTGTGTCTGCTACCGTACTGCAGCATGGTGCCATCAACATGTGCCACAAGAATCTCACTTCAATTGTGGATTTTATGCTTCTGTTGTATCTGTGGATTTTCTGTTCTGTTCTTTTTCTAAAGAACATTAAGGAATTTTTTTTCTTTTTAGCTATAAGCTTTTTGACAGTTGCACTAAAATGCTCTTAAAGTTTTTTCCAACCTAGACAATTCAATGAATCTGTGATTCTGCTGTCTGTATCTGAATGTTGAATGCTGCATATTTTGTAAGTTCATTCTTAAGTTTAAAAGAGTTACTGTTCTTATTTCCAAGCACTTTCTTTGTGGTTTTTTTTAAGGTCTCGTGATGTGGCTGAAGTAAATGTTTCCATGCAATTTATGCCTAAAAGCATCAATATTCAACAACAAAATTGTCAGATAAATATAAGAAAAACCATATGCATAGACGCCACAATTTGTTTTAAGACCAGACTAAAGTCAAAGGAAGATATATTTGAATCCAGTAAGTAGATAAGCACTAAGCTATGGAAGCTTTAAGCTATAAAACTCCTATGCTAGCATGCATTTATTAATTAAAATGGAATTCAACTTTTGTAAATTCAGTATTCAAAGTGCATCCAAGATATTTTGGGAAAAAGAATGTCTAGAGGCAAAATGCTTCATAATATGCTTCATAATATTGATCTCCACCTCCTTTGCAGATCTGCAGTATTGGATTACCCTTGATGCACAAAGACAGATATCTCGAAGCTTGTTCACAGAAAGCCATGAGAGGAAAATGCAAAAAAATATAACTATCAAAGGGTCAGAATGTACAAAACATAACTTCTACATGTTGGCAAGTAAATCATTTAAAGTATTTTTCTCATGTTGACACTAGAGTAACCCAAGTATGTATTCCATTAATTGCAAATTGGACAACAAAATCTGTGTTCAGAATTAATCTTAAGAAGTGTACATAATATTTGTTTAAAACTTAGAGTTATTTATTCATTTATTTATACATGTATTTAAAATTTACGTATATGTTCAGTCTTTTTAGCTATGTCTCTGTGTCTGTCTTAAGAAAGAGCATACCTCACTTGGTGGAACCAAGCACCTGTCAAGGTTACCAGTTTAGGTGCACTCAAAACTCAGCAGGAGCATGTGAGAGAATTTCAGTTTGGAAATTGGTGCAATTCCTCCTAATGAAATACCATAAATAAACTTCTAGGTTTGGAATATTTATTCACTGTAAAACATAATTAGGAAATGTATGAATATGTGAGCCCAGATTGTAGCTAATGTGTGGAGTGAATGAAGTTGCATACTGTAAGCTACCCACATTTAAAATGTTTAATGACTTTACAGTTGTATCTTAATGCAAAACTAATGGTAAATGATACCCAGAATTTTCTTCACCGAACAGGGAGCCTAAGTTTGACTTCACAAAAGGTGATGCTGTTGATGCTTATGTTACTGATCCTTTGATCACAACTAGAAGAGAAAAGACTGTGAGTCAACAGTTGAGATATTCTTTAATGAAACTCTGTGGAATATGCTCAGGCTATGTTAAATTTTGTGATAAGATACACAAAAGCCTTAGTAAATATTTATAAGGAATGCCTGGCACATTGAACGTTTCATCATCAACCACAAGCATTCAGATACTTCTCTAGCAAGAATAGCAACAATGTGACAGAGAAATATTTTACCTCAGCACTTTTTTTGGGTTTTTAACCTCCTCAGTTACTAAGGTGATTTCCATAACAGCAGTTTTATTTTCCTTATGTTCTAGGATAAGCCTGATTTTCAGGACTCAGTAAAGGTTTTGCTGGAATTCAATTTTTCTGATCCAGAGAGTGGACCTGTTCTTGATAGCAACTTGCCAAATTCAATAGCAGAATATGTAAGTCAGAAAGATTTTGTATCAATAACCAATGTATTTAAGGTAAAAATCATAGCCCACACAAGGGCTGAAACTATTGCCCACAAATTAGCTAGAGAGGGGGAGTCATTGGGCCTGTCCAGGAGATGCTTCCTCCAAATGAGTATTCAGGAATGAAAAGCTTGGTTTTCATTGTGCTTGTGAACCATGCTGGGGTTTCAAAGCTGTCCATAGCTGACTGGAGATAGAAGAGAGTTACCAACAATTTTAATGTCAGGTTTTAGGTAGATGGAGCAGCGAAGGTTATACATTTAATTTGGTGGTGCTTGCCATCAATTATATTTATATTAATGTCTCTTTTCAGAATCTAGGTGACTCATTTAGAAGGGAAAAAATGAGAAAATTTATGTTTCACACATGCATTTTACAAGATATTGGCTGGTTACTAACTAATGAATATTAGGGAAGACTTCTTTGATTATTAAGCAGAAGGTCTTACATAAAATTAGATAATGCATTAAAATGCAAGTATTTGATAATAAATGTAATGAAATTAATAATAATGTTATAATATGTTATTTTTGAATAACATGTTGAATAACATGAAGAAACATGTTATTTTTGCAGATTCCTTTTACAAAAGATTGTGGAGCCAAAAATAAATGCATTTCAGATCTTGTTCTGATTGTAAAAGCAAGCATAGCTGGAGACAGGTAACTACACTGGAATTAATTTATTACTTGATATCTGTACAAAGTTTCTATGTGAATTATAAATTCTGCTGGGGCTTCCTTTCTAATTCAGAAACAAGATAGTCTGGAGATTGAAAGATGTTTCTCTTTATGTTAAAAATGGATTCAATAGTTAAGATGTCCAACATTCTTACTTTTTTTTAATAGCTCTTCTCCATTCATTGTGAAGTCTCGCAATGATAAGTTCACCATCCAGCTCTCTGTGAAGAACAAAAAAGACAGTGCCTATAATACCAGAGTTTTGGTTCAATATTCTCCAAATATTATTTTTGCTGGCATTGAGGTAGGACTTTTTTTTTTTCACTTCATCAAAATTTTCATAACATATAGAGATATGAAGAAGCCTTTTAATTAAACCTTAATTTGACTTCTTGGGCTTTATTTCAGATGTTTGAAAGAGATTTCCCAGGGCTGCTCTTCTTCCTTATGCCTCTAAAAGAGTGTATTTATTTTGACATGAGCGGACTCTTGCCTAGCCCTGTCCATAAAATACAGGTGCAAATTTCACAATGGCACTTAGAAAAAGTGCCTGCCTCTTAGACAAACATCAGCATTATGAATCACCTGTATTTCTGTAGAGCCAGAAATGCCTTGTTCTTTATCAGTAGAACTCCTGAATCTCTAGAATTTTCCTTTTGTTCATGTGTAGAAAAAGCAGTGTCATGGTAGGGCAGGATATATCAGTGCCTGTGTCTACCCTGCCTCAGACAGCATTTCCAAAATTGGCTGGAGTTCTTCCTGCCTCAGCAGATAGGGTACAAATACACTTCAGTTCAGATGGGAAGCGTTTAGAACAGTTTCTTTTTTGTCAGCAGTCCTGATGTTGCACATTAGGAGAAGTCAAAGATCTATAGCACTGTTGCTGATCCTATGGCAATAATTGATGGAGTATGAATGTGACTTATTGCTACGTTAGGAACACAATTTACAAATTTTATGGATTAGGAACAAATTTACAAGATTTGAAAACTGTGTAATTACAGATATGTTGATTGATAGCCCTCATGACTAATTTGCATGATGACCAGTAGGCATGTAATCGTGAATGTTCCAAACCCTGTCATTGGCAAGACATAATGGCAAATAATTGGTATAAATGTCCATAGATGAAAATTGTCTAGCAGAATTTGTGGCTTCATATTTTTGTTCTAATTCAGCTAAGGCTTTGACTTCCTCAATATATTGACAGTGAAAAGTGGCAGTGGTATATGTGTTCAACAAGTCTGTGATGCTCAGTCAAAATTTAAAAGGAGTTTGCACAAGGCCATGCTTTCACTGTCTTTTTCTCTTCAGGATATACAGAAAGATAGCTGTGAATCTAATCACAACATCACCTGTAAAGTGGGATATCCATTTCTAAAAACTGCAGAAGAGGTAAAAGGTCCCCCTGCATGCAAGTTCTCCTTGTTCCATGCTGATCTAAAGGCAGGGCAGTCCACCTCTGAAGTTCTTTTCTCTTGTGTTCATCCCAAGAACTCTCCATGCATGTTTCCCAAGCTATCCTTGATGTCAACTGCACAGAGACAGATGGGAAACCATCAGATATTCAGTACCTGGGCAGTCAGATGTGGTACATGAGGATATAATAGATGCACATTTGCCATCCTTGACACTGTCAGAACACAAGTGATACGAAAGTGGCTCAACTGGCCAGCAGTGTCTGGCTCAAGGCTTTCCACAGCCTGAAGCCTCTAAGTTCAGTTATTCTGTATATAAAATGTAGTCCCTTGGTTGAAGACAGAACAAGATGTTATGTGGCAGCACTAACCCAAATCTGCCAAAGTCAGGCATCAAGACTTCACCTATGCTCAGTGGGGAACAACTTTCCAGCAAGCAGTCCACTTAAAATCAAACTCCATCTTGAACAGTTCCAGTGATGCCTGTATCTCTTGTTGAAATGGAGAGAAAGCTTTAGTTAAACTAAGGCTTCAAAAAGCCATACCTAGATCTTGATCTTGATTTGGGAAATATCAATTGCAAATAAGACAATCTTTCCTGGCAGTTTCTTGTTTGCCTCTATGTCATACATGGGGAGGTTCATGAGAGATCAATTCTTACGCTGCCTGAACACACAAATGTTCCAGCTTGTCTTGAACTTCTAGGGATTAAGGCAGCTGTTACCTTCTTGAAGCCAAATAAATCCAATACCTCTGCCCACATTCCCAGCTTTACTGGATTTTACATTTTCCTTTCATGCTTTGTTAGTTTGTCCATAGCTATAAGGCCCTAAATTTAGAAATGTCACTCTTTCCTTTGCGTTCAGAAATCAATTAATCTCTGATGCACTGATAACCATCCCTAATATATTCCTTTCTAAAGATGCTTTTTGTTTTCAATATTAATATCTAGGACAACTTTCTGTGGACCACTTTGTAATAAAGATTTATACACATAAAAGGAAAAATAAAAACCTGAGATGAAAATTCCATACAGTAACAAATAAGAAAACTTTTTTTTCATATAAAATTACCCTTAAGTTTCAGGATTTGAGGAAGAACTTTTGGGACAGTATTCCAAAATTTTGTATAATTCTGAATTATAGTAGATTTGCCCTGATTATTATGAGATTTTTTTTAATTTTTTTTTTTGATACCTGGTGGTCTCTCCTTTATTTATATTGTAAACATTCTTTTTGGTATTCTAGGGGTTCTACTATATATTAAGTGATATTCCAGCAGCCTTCTACACACAGCTCATCTCCACTGCAATAGCTGGGCTTTGAAGCTTTTTTTCCTTCTCATTAGAAGGAAAAAAAGAGATTTCAATAAATTGCTTGTAAGACCAATTGCTATCAAATAAGAACTATTTAGCCATGTGTTTCTAATACACTACATAAATTTTTTTCTTGAGGCTTGTGAAAATTGGAGGCTTCTGTTTAGTAAGCAATAACTATTGGATTTCCTTCTTGGTTGGAGCAAATTCCAAATATTGAATTCATTCAGATTCATAAAAAACTGATAAAATATGAATAAGGACTTCCTAGAAAAAAGCAAATGTTTTTACATTTTTCATTATATCAATCCCTGTTAGAGTGGACATTTTTTTCCCTTTCAATATGTGTAATGTATTTCTCTACAGATTTCCTTCAAAATATCATTTCAATTCAACGCATCATACCTCCTGGAAAATGCTACTATTCATGTATATGCAACAAGGTTAGTTGCAGTCTTTCCCTTCTGATCATTGGGTTTTTTGTTGTTTGTTTTTTGTTTTTTGGGGTTTTTTTGAAAGCTCCATGGTTTTGTGTTTCATAGTAAAATACAAAACTTATGAACTCATAGTTAAATTTTCTGTAGAGATAGCACCCATACAGATGTATTCAGTCCAGCAGTGGATTGATTGGACTAAAGAGATGATACTCTCTGCAGCCTTAGAGTTACAAGTGAGTCATAATATTCGTTTGCTTTAACTTCAGCAAAGGTTTATTCTCCTAGGGAATTACTTCATACTTCAGCATGAATCACAGTTAACAAAAAGCTTGGCCCTCAAAGAGTCAAAGAGCATTGCAGAATTTGTCCCTGATAGGGTAAAGGAATGCACTTGCCCTCAGTGTTTGCTGTCCCTGCAAAATCTAGGGATGGTGTTGCTTGCAATTGATCTGTTTTCACTTAGTCACCTGCCATCTGTAATTTTAACAAAGATGCGTTTATGTGTTACTTGGGCTGGTGCAGGACTTAAATCATTAGTCATTGGAAAAAGTATTTTTAATTTATTTTAAGACAGTACTTAGCTGGAATTGAGTATTAGGCTTTCATACCCAGAGCTGTAGATATTTCATTTTCTAAGATCTCTTTCCACTTAGTAGTTATGTTGTGTCTGCAGCAGTCTGATCTGATTGACGTATGTTGTTTTGTTTCAGTGACAGTGAAGAACCACCTGAGACCCTGAGTGACAACAGAGGACATGTTACAATCCCAGTAAAATATGAAGTAGGATTAATATTTGTAAGGTATTGACACTTCTCTATACTTTACTTGCTAGCACAGTAAATCGCAGGTGTTCAAAGAATATAGTGTTGTTTTGGTTTTGAAATATGCTCAGTATCTGCAGACAACAGCTTCAAAGCTCATAAAGCAGTACAGGCTTCAGTGAAAAGTCATGGAATAATGGAGCAGTTACAGTAACCTGATGAAATTCCATTTTATCTATTTAAATTTGGTCTGCAGTTTGCAAGTACAACAGCAGCTTTTGCTTGTTTCCTGTACTTTGCTATATTCTTTCAAAGGCATTTCAGATACATAAGAAGGCAAATGCTTCCATCTTCCTGATGGCCATGGATTTGTGTCATGATAATATTTTATGGTGTGGTGTTTAATTTCCACCTTCAAAAATTAGCCTTAATTTTAGGGGTTTGGGCATTTGGGTTTTTTATGTTCAGACGCATACTTTATGCAGATCTTGTAGTACATTTTATTTTTAGAAACAGCCAGAATTCAGTTAGATTTCATCCCTGAAAAGCGTTCTATATATTATTGGTAAGCAACATTTTGTGTTGTGCAGGTAGAAATAATTAAGCCAAATTTGTTTTGGATTCATTTCATGGTTCACATCCAGCCTTTGTGTGTCCCATAGGGAATATATCTGAATTTTGAACATGCTGGCTTTGTTCTGTTTTTGCTTGATTCTGTCTTTTACAGGATCCCACCTGTTTCACATGTCAATGCCCAGGATAAGGAAGTGCCAACTTAGACAAAAAAAAAAGGACAGCAAAATCAGACCCTAATATATTAATTTTGGGAATAATATTTTCTTTTTTCTTAGTTATATCTGAACAAAACATTCTAAAAGTATGTGGCAAAAAGTGGGGCCTGTTCAGAGAACAGAGCACTTGAACTTCAGTGGCTGCAGCAGAGCTCTCTTAATTGCAAGACTAGTCCATGAAATAATGAAAATACCTATATTATTAACTCCTAGGTGTTTTAATGAAGTTTATGTGCTTACTTTTTTGTGTGTTTTTTTTAACCCACAGTGTTTTCAAAGAGCACCATGTTATTATTGCAGCCAATGATACTGTCCCTACTGCTATTAACACAACAGAGCAGATTGGGGATGAAGTTACTCTACATTATAGGGTAAGAAACAATTAAAAATGTATGACATAGGTACTGTCTTTTTTTTTTTTTTTTAATTTTGTTTGAATTACTTAAATAACAGGTATACAATATTTTAAACCTTTTACATGCGTATTTTGTGCTTAAAACCATTTTTTCCTTTCTTCCTTTGGAATACAGTGAGTTAGAAGGTCCTCAGATGGCCCATCTCCTCCAGAGTAGTTCTGGTGGGTTTTAGACCTTCTATCCTCAGCTGGGGAAAGAGGGCATGCCCTGGTAAATGAGAACTTGAACTACCCCTGCTGCAGGTTAGAACTGCCATTTCCAAAAATCCATTCAGGTGTATAATAGGCAAATGCCATGCTCGAAGAATATGGCCTTCCTAGTTGATGGATACTGCAAAGTAAAATCAAATGGGAAAGATATTTAATAGACTCTGCTCTTGTAAGGTCCCTGCTGGACTACTACATCCAGCTCTAGAACTCCCAAAATTAGGACATGGACCTCCTGAAGTGAGTCCAGAGGAGGGCCTTAAAGTTGATCACAGGGCTGGAGCACCATTCCTGTGAGGACAGTCTGGAACAGTCAAGGCTATTCAACCTGTAGAAGAGAAGGCTCTGTGTAGAACTCATTGGGCCCTTACAGTACCTAATGTGAGGCTTCAAGACAGCTGGAGAAGCAGTTTCGACAATGACATTTAATTACAGGACAAGGGGGAATGGCTTTTAACTGAAAAAGGGGTAGGTTTAGATTGGGTATTAGGTGGTGAGGCACTGGAAAAATTATGGATGCCCCATCCCTGGAGTGTTCAAGGTCAGGTTTGAGCAACCTCTTCTAGTGGAAGGAAGGTCTCCCCATGGCAGGGGCTTAAAACTTTAGATGATCTTTAAGGTCTCTTCCAACCTAAACCAGTCCACAATGCTCTGATTCTGTAACTAAAAGTCCAACCTAAAGTTGCAGCAAAACTGAATTTAGTTATCCTGAGAGCATCCTGTTTCCCAGTGTCAAATCTGAAATTTAACAAGTGTCCCATATAAAAGCATAATATTGTCTAAATCAACTTCCGTCTATAAAAAATGGGATATGGTAAAATTCTTGCTGTCACTAAATAGCAATGACAAAAGATTATCTTCCTACTCTTTTAGGGCACTACAGTGTTTTACTCAGCTACCTTTTCTTTTTGTCTGCTGTGGATGTCTAAGTCATTATTCATCTAATTTGCCAATCTTTGTTTTCTGAGTCAAAATGCTGCTGGATTGCAGAGCAAATCATTTCTGGTCTTGTAAAGTAATCACAAATAAGTAACCAGGAGGAAAAAGTTTTAAAGGTTCTTGAACATTTTTTAAATTTGTCCACCTCAGAGACAATATCACCAATTTCTCTGCCAGCAATTCCACCTAAGTGTTTACCCAATCCTCAACCACAGCAGGCCTTGCCAGAAAAAGCTGCTGCTTACAGATATGTCCGGTTGTTTTCAGAGAAAACAGGAGAGCGGAAGAGGTGAGCACAAGAACAATTACCTAAGCACACCTGAGGAGGAACTAGTAGGAGCACCACTGATACAGCAGCTTCTCTCCCATATAAAGCGCTTTTTGAATTACCTGAATAATTTTTCCACATTACCTGTGGAAATGAAAAACTGAACAGAAGAAAATAAAAACCCAAGAAAGGAAAATACTTACAATCAAATACTAACAAAATGAGGAAAGTATAGTCAAAACATCTTTCTTTTTTTTTTATAGATTGAAAAAGGTGAACACTTCCCAATGCCAAACCTCACACTGCAGATCTTATTTCCCAATGTAACAGCTGCCAAAAACACTCTTCTCTACCTTACTGCATTGTCACATTCCCAGGTAAGATAGGAATTTCTATTTTTATGATCAATTTAAATTTGAAATTTATGTTGTAAGGAGCTGCAAATTGCAGACATTTGGGATTATGCATTGGTTTTAGTCTAAATAACAAGATGCTGTTGTTTTAAGAGTATATACAGAGGTGCATAAGAAGACAGAGGGATAAATTTTCCTAAAAGGAAACAAGCAGGTTTACAATGGTGTTGAGCAATAACTGCACTATAACAAGGCTAGTTTGTATTATTGCAAGTGCTGAAATGTCCAGACTCAGATATGAACCTCATATTCTCTTCATTGTCAGCAGTGCTTATTGCAAATGCTTGAACCCTGCTGTGTACATCAAGAGCCCAACCTCCTGTCACTGCCTTTGGGTACTGAAATTAACTTTAGTGCATGTCTGCTCCCCAGCACTAGCAGCTTCTGGCTTATTCCTTCTCTGGGGCACTGAGACATCTTGAAGGGGGTGATAGTTGTATATTTCAAATGCTCTTCACTACAGCCCTCATTTGAGTTTTTCCACTTCACTCCTCCAGTGCAGCTGACAGAGATCACAATTTCAACAAATTCCATTATCCTAGATCTGTAGGTATTACAGCTAAAGCTATATCAATAACAACATGGCTGAAAAACTCAGCTATCACTAAGTGTTAACCTAAACCTCCCTTTTTTTCCTTTCACTCAGAAACATACACACGTGCACCTCTGTGCTAATAATTTCACTTAGTTTTTCAGTGTTGCCCAAAAGAAAAATAAACCAAAATATATAAATGAAAGTTCAAGGTTCATTTTAAAACAAAACAAATATTAAATGAACAGAAAAAAATCATATTTAGAATACAAAAAAAATTGTTCTTGATTTCCTTTCCCCATTGTTGTAATTCCTAGACAATCACCCCATTTCACACATTTGCATATAAACTCAGTAAATCTTGTTTTTACTAAGACAAATTTCATGTCCTGCAAGCTATTCCCTAGTGATAGTAGTGTGCCAAAGTGCATCACAGAGGATTTGTAATCCTTTTTATGCTACCAATGTGAAAGTCAACGACCTGACTGAAAAAAACAATTCCCCCACACTGAAGATACCAAAGGATTTCCTAGCTACCTGTGGAGCAGTAACAGAGATCCAGCAGTGCTCCAGCATCTGCTTCCCCTCCCTGGATATTGCAAGTGAGAGTTCTGCATCCTGCACTTAACCTGTCTGTCTGCTTGCTAGGGCAGAACCTCTGTGGCTTCCCATGCAAAAGCTGTTTAGCTCATTTAATTGCCAACTCTTGCTGGTTCACATAATGGTCATCTTGCAGGAAGCTCTTGTTTGCTTGTGAAGAAGGTTAAGTAACTGCATAGAGTTTAGGTTAAATTATCTCTTAAATATTTCATGTGCTATTTGACTAATAATACTTCAATACATAGACATCTGAATTTCCTATTCTGCACTCTTGCAATATCCTATTTTATTTTAGTGGTTAGTAGACATTAAAATTGTTATTAAATATTAAATATTATTAATGTTGACTTGTTTGTTAATGTTGACTTGTTCCCAGGTCATTTTTTGTAATAGATTGCATATCCAGACAATAAGAATATTGTTTTTATTTCTGCTTACAGAATGCCATCTGCCAAACTAGTTACCCTGTAGATCCTTTAAAGATTGGCACTGGGAAACCATTTGTGCTGTCAAAAATAAAAGAACCTACAAGGGATACAATTATGGTAAGCCTACTCATAGTATATATATCACACCAGACATTAATCCAGGTCTTGGAGCTGAGTACTTCTGAAAAAGATGTATAAAATCTGCTCTGAAATGGCATCATTTGGAAACTCATTTTGTTTAATAGCTTAGAAAATCTTTTTTATGTCTAGAGTTTGTTTTTTTATTTGTCTGCAAAACTCTATGTGCAACTGGATTTACATAGTTTGGGGTTTAATTTTAAAAATATGTAATTAGCACTAGCACGTTTGACAGCTGAATAAATCATTACCTTCTATGCTTCCATTGTAACTAATAAATGTTAATATTCTAAATGCTTCTTATCTCCCTTCAGCTTCTTTAGGCATCCAGTAGAAAATACATTCAAACGTGACCTGACAGATTTTCCTCACAACTGTGATTAATGATCCCATTTGGAAAGAACTAACCCTTCACTTTTTAGATGAAAGAGTTACAAAGGGATTTTGCTGCTGTAGTTATGTTAGCATGTCAGGGGGAAGGTGTCCTCAGCACAGAGGTGCAACTGGAGTTTCTGGTACAAGTGCAACCATGTCATGGGAAGAGTATTTAGCCATGCTTATCATCCTTCACAGAGATGACAAAGGTCTAGGCTAAGTGACTGTTTCTAACTTTAAACAATATAATCCTGCTGTACTCCCAGCCAGCAAGGGATACTAGGAAGTAAATATACTTTAATTTTCTCACACACACGTATTGTCCTGCTTGAGAGATTCAGGTGTCCCAAGATTTGAAAAGCACTGCAGAAGAGCCATATCTGTGTTGGTAGAAAAACACTTGCTTTTACAAGCTGTGTCTCTCTTAGGAGTTCTGTGATAATTTTTACTCCATAGCCTCAGCAACAGAAATTCCTCAAGGCTTGCCAGCCTGCAAAAACTCAGTCTATTCTACCATAGAATGAATATCTCAACCTGTTTTATATATTGTAGTATCATTTCTACATAAAAAGCTGTGGTGATTTATACCAGTTTATTATTGGTATCATAGCAAGTGATCTGTATATACAGTAGTTTATGTGGGTTTTATTTTAATGATGTGAAAAGTCTCTTCCTGTTACCTCATGCTGGTCCCTTTTAAACAGGACTGTGATACATACAGCTGTGCCTCTATTAATTGTGCCCTTGTCCCATCTGACATATATCAAGTGAATGTTTCATTGAGAGTATGGAAACCTACCATCATAAAAGTAAGTAAATCTTGTTTGTATTCAGAGTACTATCAGGTTTGAGAAACTTAAGCCAATATTTCTGATGTCTATTAAAATTGTATCTTTCATTTTCTTAAGTTTCTCCTCTAGTATTTGAAGAAGTTTCTTTTCCCGTTTTAAAATTTTCTTAAAACTGTATCACACTCACACTTTCTTATCCTTAAAGTAAGCACTTATAATTTAGCAGGAGTTTGAAACCATGGTAAGAGGACATCCTTTACTTATTCTGTATTGATGGTCCCTTTTCAATAGCTACTTATACATCCACAAAGTCTAATCCAGCAGACTTAAGAAAGAGAACGTATTTTTTTAAGTAAGTACTAATCTGTGAAGATTTCTCAACTCTAGAAAGGAGTTTTTGATCAAAAAAACCCAGGAGAGACAGTAGTATTCCAGGATTAAGTAATATTTCTTTGAAATCTCTGCCATTTACCTTTCAAAGCCATATTGCTGTCTTGCAAGCAATAATGTGTGTGCTGAAGGTGACCTACATGAGCAGTTTCACTGACTTTCATGTTTTACAGCATCCCCAAAAGCATTAAGTTTTTCTTTCACCCTTCTCATTGCTACAAAGCTTTCTACTAAAAATAACTGTAAACCGTAGTAACTACTGTCTTCTTTCAGGCCAGTATTCACAGCTTAACGCTTGTTGTGAAAGCATTACTTAGGAGTGAGAACTCATCACTGATTTTGAGAAATGACCATCAAAAACTGGAGGTAAGAGCATGGTAATTGATGTATTTGTTCTTCATAGGATTTGTTGTGTTATGGAATCATTCATTTTCATCCATTACTATGAAATGATTGTTACTTTTAGTAATGCATTATTCTACTCTAAACAGAAGTGATTTCATATTACAGTAGAAATGTCAGAATTAGTCAGAAAATTACACCAAAGCCCAGTACCCACCAATGTATCTTGGTAAGGATAAGTACTATCTGAATTTTTTCTGCTTGCTGTAATATAAATACTTCCTGCAGCTATGTAAATTCAAAATGTGATTAAAATTCTTTGAAGAAATCATAAGACAACTTGAAAATTGTCCTGGATCAATTAAAATTGATTGTACTTTGTATTTTCTTTACTATTTCTTTATTTATTCTTTCTTTCCACTTTACTACCCAGGATATATATTTGAAACAGGATCTTTTATTTTTCAGAAGTCCATTATGATTTTCTTACATAAGGAAATATATAATACGATAGTAGTCACATCAGCTATAAAGGGAAATGCTTTAAATGTTGTTAGAGGTATTATTCATCCTTTTAATACTCTCAATTCCAAGCATTTATAGTGTTTAAACATTGGGCTTTTGTGATAACTTCTACATAGAGGAGCTTATTTACTACAATTTCCATTTTTTAAGCAGAAGTCTTATTATGAGTTCTTAGTGTTAATACTCCAAAATTTAGAAAAGTGATATTCCATGTGAACTACATCTTGCACAAAATATATTTGAAAAGTCAAAAATCAGTCCTCCATTGTTAGCTGGCTTTGTATCTAGAAATTTCTTTTAAATGATAGATTAAAATTCAGTCCAGGAGTTAAAACACATCTGGGAGACTCGCAGATAATGAGAGAGAAGGAATTTCATATTTACCTTTTATAGAGACATAATTCCATGCTTAGTGTTCAGTTCTTCAATGCTCTTTTTAACCATAAATTTGGTCTCTAATAAATTCTTTAGTTAGTTCAAACTCCTACATGATCACATTTATTTAAAAGTGAATATTACTTATTTCTGTTCAGTTTACACCAGATATGCTGTGTTTTAAATCAAACTAGTGTCTACACAGGCTTTTACACTTAAGCTTGCCTCCTCCTTTCAAGGAGGCTGGCACTGAGTGAGGAATAGTGTACTGAAGAAACTCCTTAGCTTATTCTTCTGCTTGTGATTTTGGTCCTGTGCCCTTTAAAACTATGACTACTGACTTGTAGCAGACCCACTCTGAAAAATGAATGCACTTACAAAAGTGCAGAGTATTGTGTAAACACAGCCTTTCATGCTGGAGATTATTTTCTTAATTCCCTCCTACTAATTCCTGTAGGTAAAATGAAGGGGTACCCTGGGGAAAATCACTGCATACTGATCAGTCACTACTGTTGTTTTGATATTTTAGAAAGACAAATTATTTATTGCTTGTGTTCTGAACCCTTTGCAGACCATGATTAAGATTTCCAAAGAGCACCCTCCGGGTACAGTCCCCTTATGGGTTATCCTCCTGAGCATCTTCGCCGGACTCTTGATTCTTGCACTGCTTATATTTGCTCTGTGGAAGGTAAGCCTTCAGGAACACCCTTGTCTTCAGGAGCACAAACAAATACGCTTAAATTCTTCATAATTTCTTTCTCATAACTAGAACCTCACAGACAATACTCTTATCTAATAAGCAGTCTGAAATCTTGAAGAAATTACAAAATAACTAATTGCACTGCATGTTTTCTGTTGTGGAGTGAGCAATGCTATATGAAACCCATATTGCCATTATATTAGGGAAAGAAAAATAAGAAGATATTTTAGTACAAGTAAGGGTTTATTAAGGAATTTTTCTATCAGCTTTGGCTGTCACCTTTGTCAACTCGGTTTTCTCTGTTGTGCAAGAGATGCTAGGTCCCGTGGTGTAAGTCTTGCCACAAGTGGGCACTCCTCTCCAGGCTAAATATTTTGTTCATTTATTCTTTTACATCGGAAGGTTACAGTTTATGAATTTCAACACCCATAATCTCTTGAAAATTTTGACATTATAAAAGGAGATATTATTTATTCAGCTGAGTAACAAATATTGCTATTAAGTATTTTAACCATTGACAATATGTGAGCAAAACAATGATTCAGCAATCATTTTATTAACTCTTTGATTTAATGCTTTGAGCAGTTCTTAGTCACTTTTTTCTTTTCTGCAGGCTGGATTTTTCAAAAGGCCATTAAAGAAGAAAATGGAGAAATGAAAAAAAAAAAAAAAAAAGCAGAAATTTTCGCTCAGGTCTGCCTCCAAAATGTTACTGTAAAATTATAAACTTAGATGCAGTGGTTACAATGCTTTCTAAATGCTGGTGCATGAAAAAAACCAAGAAACAGAAAACAAGAAGAAAATCAAGCACACATGCAAAGGAATGATGCAAAAAAAGAATGAACAACCTTGCAGCATTTTGTGATCTTCAAGAATATACCTTTAAGCGTTACTCATTTTTGGAGAGTAACTGAGTTCAAAGATCCTGAAGTTTTTGAATACAGAAAGTTTGTAATCATATTTTTATATACCTATGTATGGGGAATTATTTTTCATTCCAAATTACAAAACAGGTCAGCCTGTACGTAGCAATCCCAGTCTTTTTTATCATTTTACGATTTTCTAAAGAACGATGCATCATTTTCAAAATTCCCTTTCAGTGTCAGTTTTGTGGAAGCAGCTTCTCAATTCACAAGGCAGAACATGTAAACTTAGAGAATGCACCAAATACTGTGTGATAGCTGATGCAGTGGCGACTCAGAAGACAGAAGCACTTCCAGAATATTGGGTGAAAATTACTGAAATACCGTGGATTTCTCTTTTTGCTCATTTTAGCATGTCCAGCTGAATGAAGGATACTCCAAGAAAAAGATTTTTATGGTCAAGTGGATCTTAAATGGTTAATCCATTGAATCACATAACTGTTTGAACCTGACATATATTTTTGGCAGGCCTAAAAATGCGCAAACCATTCAAGCCCATCTGATTGCACACTGTACTCAAATAAGCAGGGGCATAATTGTATCTGCAAATTGAAATGTCCATATTTATGCAGAAAATGTTTAGAGGCACCCTGAAAGTTTGACTCTTGCTGTATATCTTGGAGTAGCCAGGAGGGTGCTTCATAAACTGTCACTGTAAATTTCTTGTGTAGCTATTTAATCCAATGAATTTAAAGTGTACAAAATTAAAATTATCGAAAGAGCACAGATAGGAAATTCAGCACTGGCAAGCTTCTTCTAGTATTATAAGTCACAGCTCATCTTTATTACTTAGGAATTTAAGAAGGGATGAAGAATTTGCATACTAAATAAGCACTTAAAAATGATGTTTATTTTGTGTCAAAGATTAAAAGTTTATATGAGAATACACTGAAATGTAGATAGCAAAAGGTTTCTTTAAGAAATTTTTTCTTTCTGTTTAGATCATTCAGTTTCTTCCTTTCTTTCATGTACTTGTCTTCCTCCCATGAGGATCTCTCCCTGGGGCTTATGGCTGTGCCATGACCTTGAGAGCTTCCTGTGTTTCTTGGAGCCACATGAAATTGACATGAGAAAAAGAAAGCATGCTGGCAAAGTGTGATGCCGCCTCAGCATGACTGAGTATTGATTGCCAGTAGATCAGAAAATTCTGAGGAGGTGTTCTAAGTTCTGTAAGACATACTTGTTGGCAGAAAAGCTTTGCCTTGCCAAGGAATCCAGGAAAATCTGTTCTTCCTCTTGGGACAAATATCACTGGGGAAAAAAAAAAAAAGCAAAAAAAAAGCAATTTTCCAGAATGTTTTTGCTTATCACTGTCTTTATAGTAATAGCTTAAAAAAGAGTAATAAATTTTATAAATACTTATTTTTCAAGAAGAGAATATAGATTGGGTTGAACATGCTGACAAGTAAAACTCTGAAAGTGTCCCAGAATGTGCTTCACTGCTTGAAAGGTGCTGTCACTCTTCAATACCTTTTATTTAGTTCCTAAGTTAGAGAAAGTAGTTACTGGCTAAAGGCTGACTCGCATGACTGGGACAAGTAGGATTGAGTTTGAAAGTGTTGGCAATTTCTCCTCATGTCTGTGGGAAAGGTGGTTATTTCATAGCAGCAGTCTGCTGAAGGTAGCAGTATGACTCAGAGGAGAGGGCAGAGCCCTCCGTGGGAACACTGTGGGTGGCTGTGCTTTGCAGAGCCTGGGAGAGCTGCTGAGACAGTGGGACATGGTTGCTGTGCTCATCTGGACAGCTGGGAGGGCACCCTGCCTGAAGGGGGTCTGAGCACAGAATGGAAGCAAAAAAGTGACATAGAGGAATTGTGGATAGAAACCCTGCTTCGTTCATTGTGAAAGAAGACAAAAATCTATTGGTAGAACTGTGAAGATAAATTAATACAGTGGTGATTTCAGTCCCAGGTTTTACTTTAGGAAAATGTACTATTTTTCCAATTTGTTTGAAAGATTTAAAAAGCACTTGTCACCATAGCATTTGACCACATCGGAATTGTAATTTTTTTTTTCTCACAGCGTCTCTGAAAAGGCATAGCAGTGTTGTTAACCTCTTATGAGTTTGTAAAGGAACAGAATTTTGAAGGAATTGTGACTCACCTATACACATGTAGGAAGTCTATGGTAGCAGAGGAAATACTTGTATTTAGTATTATTCATTCAGTTTGTTGACAATGAGGTCATTTTTCCTGGCTACATAAAATTACTCATAGATTGTGTAAGACACACGTAATTCGTATGCAGCATACTTTTAAGTGTTTCACAATTTAGTTATGATAAGCTGTTAACCAGAGCTTTTCATTTTTCCTGGGACATTTCATATCTTATTTTAAAGCACCAACCTAACTGAAAAATGTATAAGTCAAAAAACCAGTCTGTTTCCCTAGATGAAGACTATGCAAAAATAAATCAATAGTATTTATCAATGTAGAGTATGTTTAAGATCAGTGTTTCATTTTAGACTTTCTTTGCACTAGAAAACAGTAATAAGCTTCATATAACCACACTGCTTTCCTCTTTCATGATGCTTTCTCTCTCTTCACATTTGTCCTATTATCATGTTTCCAGTTATAGTATCTATTTATAAGATAAGTATACATACATACATAAAAGTATGTCAAGGGGATAGCACTATAGCACATTATTCTGACACGATTCTTAGCGATTAGTAAACTTGTTATTTTTATCCATACTAGCCTTTCCACACAGCACTGGAAGAGCAGTATTTTACTGCTTGTCATGATACACAACAGAAAAACCTACTGAAAGCAATATTGCAAACATCAGGAACATCTCACTTAAATTTGGCAGGCACTAAAGGTACCAGAACCTAATTTTACAGCATGTAACCAGTTTTATTCCCAAAAAACAGACACATTAGGGTTGTGTAATGTGATTCTAGTAACTATGAAGATAAATATTTTTATTGAAGAAAAAGTGTGTAAAAATTAATAATAAATTGGGTGTGTAACTAGAGATTAGCAACTAAAGGATTCTGGCCCACCCAGCTCAGTTCCTAACTTCAGCACTGAAGTAGGTATCATAGTGGGAATGGACAAGCTACTTTTCTACAGGACAGGGATTCTCAATATCCTGCCTCAATATCAGGTTGTTCTAGAGATTGCTGATCCCAAAAATTATTTTAGAAGACTTAGGAAGCAGCATCTCCATTAGAGCAATCTCCTTGAGCAGCTGCTTGTGATTTGGGGGCAGTTCCTTTGCTTGTCTGGTTTCACTCTTAAGTCATTACTATGAGCCATTACTGCAGACACAATCCACGTACCCTGATCCCTTACCTGAGCCCTTTAGTACATATCCTGTGCTGAGTCATTTTAAGCATGGTGTTCCTCTTCTTCAGAACTTGAGTCAGGGGAATCCACCTTAAACTGTAGCCAAGGGTTTTCATCTCACTGGGCACCAAGATGCTGGAGTTAGGGTCATACTCATCTAATGAATTCCACAAAATCTAACTGGTTAATTTCTTTAATTACCTGTTGTATAGATGATGACCCATTCAAAAATTAGGACAGATAAGATAATCAGAATGTACTGCTCTTAGCTATACCACTTAACAGGAACAAACGGGGATTTACATACTTTTTAAGAAAACCACAACATTCTGCACAGCATTTTCTTTTTCCTGTAAAAGTATTCTATGTGCTTTATTGATTAAAAAAGAAATTAAGAGTCTAAGAAGTCTCCTGTGTAGTTTGTTTTCTTGTTATTGATATAAGAATAATATTAAACCTAAAACCAGATTCATCTATATGTCAATAAAAGGCATTGTAGAAACAAGCATTCTTGCACCGCATAACATCCAGGAAAGCTCGATGCGGTCCAGCTCTCAGAAATACATTGTCATTAGATTTACAGACTTTGTGCCTATACCCACGTTTGAAAGCTTTTTAGAAGATCATATGACTTCCTGGGCACAGAGTTGTTTCCATGACACTAAATAAAAGTTGAAAGACACACTCATTCATTTATCTAACCATTTTTCCTGTCCAGCGATTCCTCTGTACCACTTATTCCAGTAACCCAAATAGTTTATGGTCTTGCATAATTATAAATGATTCACATTAACGTCCTTAAACCTAGTAAATGTTTGTATCAAAAGTTCCTAGAAGGCAAAGATTATACTTTTTATATCACCATTAACTTTTAGAAAACATTACAAAATATGTAATACATGTTCTCTCATCAGAGACTACTTCGATGCTGAATCACAGTTCTCTAATAGCAACATCCTGTCTAGTCATGGGGGAGTGCTTACCAAATTAACTGCTTTGTATGTATCTGATCATTAAGAGTTTTATGGACTTTGTCCATGGGAGCATTTCAATGAAAATCTGGGGATTGAAAAAATGAAAAAAAATCCATTTCTAGGGTTTTTTTTGGTTGGTTTATATTGCTTTTCAACGGAATTAATGAAAAGCCAAAATCACTTTCTGACAGCAAGAAGTGTAATGTGATATGTGATTTTCACAGAACTGGATTATAATTCATTGTGTTTATCAGAAGCAGGCCTTAGCATTTCACAGTTCAGAGATAATACCATTTCATGTGGTGGGTGTGGCTAGACCCTGTAACAATACAGAGTCATAAAGATTCAAATGCTGATGAAGTTTTAGTAACAGCTGGCTGACACCACAGTTTACCCAACTGGATTCTGTTTTAAAAAGAGGATAAGCTATCATCAGTGAAATAATGTTTTATTTGGAAAGGCTGAGGGCTGACACCTCAGAGATACTGGATTTTGTTCATTCAATTAAAAAAAAAGCGAGTGAAAGACCTCAGAAAGGCAGATTTTGATTCTGACTCTAGCAAAATAGGGCATAGAGCTACTTTACTGCTTTTCCCTGCTCATGCTCTTACCCTTTTGCCCTTGTTTTCTCAGTTTCTGAGAATTCTCAGAAAGGACAGACATTCCTCAAGGGTTCACTGAATGTTGCATCTCCTGTGGATCTTCAAAGAAATGGGATAGGGAACAGAAGTATTCAAAGTAGATTGATATTACAGATCTAGTGAGCCAGTTGTCTTGGCACACTTTGTCCATTCCCTTCACTCACTCTTTCACTTTGAGTGGTGGTGAAATTACACTTCTTGTTTATGATTCAGCTTGATTTGGTACTGGAAGTTAATATTTATTGCAAAGCTTCACATGTCTGGTTCACTATTACCTATGCTCCTTAAGATTTATTCCTGTTCAGGGTACTATTGTTCTTCCTGGGGTAAAGTGGAAACTTCCACTTCTCTAGTGTTCATATTGTTTTCTATTACAACACATTTTCACCCAGTCAGAATGGTTAAGATAAAAACCAGATTATATCCTGAGTTTTCCCTGAAGAGCATTTGAAGTTTAGCAATTCTATGACTGTAGATGTAGTCTGAGAAAAGTAAATTACTTTCTATAATTTTGGAGAACAGACAGAGAAACCTTTTTCAGTACTCTTTCTCAAGGTCCAAATTAATAGCCATTAATAGCTCACTTTCTTGGATGTCAGCTCATAAAATCGCACTGTCAAAAGCCGGTTATTTTGGCCTCAGCCGTTTTACACTGTGCCAGAATAGACATTGTTGCATCTCAAAACTTTTAAGGTTCAGCTAAAATTTCCAATGTTAGCTGTTAGCCAGTAAAAAAAATTAGTTCTGGAGAGGCAGGTTTTGAGACTCTCAGGAATCTCACAAAATACTGAATTGGTTTTTACTGTTTATTTGGGGAAACTACCAAAATTAACTCAGAGTCCTGGCTCCTATATGCCATGAACTCCCAGTATTTGGAAAATTACCTATAGCACCCAGCCAACAAATATTAGAAAGTAATATATGCCTTATAACATACTGCTACAATATAGTTCATGGAATCATTAAGGTTGGAAAAGACTTCCACCATCATCAAGTCCACCCTTTGATAACACTGTATCAAACAAACCACAGCACAAAGTGCCATGTCCAGTCATTTCTTGAACACTGACAGGGATAGTAATTCTACCATCTCCCTGGGTTGCCCATTCCAATACTTAACCATCTGTTCTGAGAAAAAATTCTCCCTAATTTCCAACCTAATGCTCCTCTGGAGCATCTTGGACTTAGATCCTCTCATCCTGACACTGGTAGCCTAGGAGAAGAGGCCATCCCCCATCTGGGCACAGCCTCCTGTCATGCATTTTTCTGATCTGGTAATTTGATCAGGTCTCCCCTGAGCCTCCTTTTCTCCAGGATAAACACCCCCAGCTCCCTCAGCTGCTCCTCACAGCCCTTGTGCTCCAGACCCTGTCCCAGCTCCATTCCCTTCTCTGGACTCTCCAGCCCCTCAGTGTCTTCCTTGCAGTGAGGGGCCCAGAGCTGGACACAGCACTCGAGCTGTGGCCTCCCCAGTGCCCAGCACAGGGGGACAATCCCTGCCCTCGCCCTGCTGCCCACACCAGTGCTGAGCCAGCCCAGGATGCCATTGGCCTTCTTGGCCACCTGGGCACAGCCTGGCTCCTGTTCAGCTGCTCTCACCAGCACCCACAGGTCCTTTCCAGACACTCTGCCCCAGCCTGTGCCACTGCCTGGGGCTGTTGGGACCCAAGGGCAGGACCCAGCACTGGGCCTTGTTGAACCTCACACCATTGGCCTCAGCCCATGATCCAGCCTGTCCAGATCCCTCTGCAGAGCCTTCCTGCACTCCAGTAGATCAACACTCCTACTCAGCTGGGCGTCACCTGCGAACTGACTGAGTGTACCCAACCACTTGTCAAGGTCATTGATGGAGATACCAAGCTGAATTGGCCCAACTACTGGGCCAATTCCAGACCTGGGGAAACAGCACTAGTGACTAAATAAAATCTACAAAAATGCAACATGCACACCTTTGCACGTGGTCTAATGGCACAGTTTCAGTCACTTGTCACCAACCCTCAGAGGGTGCATGCCCTCTCTTATCACACAGCCCCTGTCCCATGACCATACCACCAGCCCTTCATGCAAAGAACTTTCAGATTTTATTCCAGTTTTTGAGGGCTGCCTTTTTGATTCTCCCCAAGACAAATTTTCTTAAAAGGTGAATAAGATTTTTGCAAGCTGGTAAGGAATGTATTATGAGAACATTAATAGCAATACAAAGACAAAGAAAAAACTCCATTCTTTATTGAATATAGTGGGGGGGAAATATGGTTACCAAGATGAAGAAAAGGCTGATGTTCTTAATTCCTTCTTTGCCTCAGTCTTCAACTGTAAGACCAGTGATCATCAGGACAAGTGACCCCTAAACTCTTTGACACAGGATAGGGAGCAGAACAGATTCCCTGCAATCCAGGAGGAAGTGGTCAGTGACCTGCTGTGCCCCTCAGGCACCCACAAGTCTATGGGACCAGATGGGATTCATCCAAGGGTACAGAGGGAACTGACACAAGAGTTTTTGCCACAACACTCTTCATCATTTATCTTCAGTCCTGGCTAACTGGGGAGGTCCACAGATGACTGGTGGTTGGTCACTGTGATTCCCATGCACAGGAAGGGCTGGAAGGAAGATATGTAAAACTACAGGTTTGTCAGCCTGACCTTGATCGTAGTGAAGGTTATGGAACAGATCATCTTGAGTGTGATCACATGACACTTACAGGAGAGGCTGTAGGGATCAGAGGGATGACACGCAGCCACCACAGGTTTAGGAAAGGCAGACCCTGCCAGACTGACCTGATCTCCTTTGATGACCTGGTGACACCCCTAATGGATGAGGGAAAGGCTGTGGATATTGTCTATCTGGACTTCAGTAGAGCCTTTGACACTGTCTTCAATGGCATAGTCCTGGAACAGTCCAGCCCATGGCTTGGACAGGTGTACTCTTTGCTAGGTTAAGAACTGATTGGATGGCAACAAGGAGTGGTGGTGAATGGTGCTGCACCCAGTTGGTGGCCAGTCACTGATGGACTTCCACAAGGCTCAGGTCTGTTCAATATGTTTATCAATTATCCTGTTCAATATTAAAGATCTGGATAAGAAGATTGAGTATACCCTTATTAAATCCACAGTCTACACCAATTTGGGCAGAAGTGTTGATCTGCTGGAGTGCAGGAAGGCTCTGCAGAGGGATCTGGACAGGCTGGATCATGGGCTAAAGCCAATGGTGTGAGGTTCAACAAGGCCCAGTGCTGGGTCCTGCCCTTGGGTCCCAACAGCCCCAGGCAGTGGCACAGGCTGGGGCAGAGTGTCTGGAAAGGAGCTGGGGGTGCTGGTGAGAGCAGCTGAACAGGAGCCAGGCTGTGCCCAGGTGGCCAAGAAGGCCAATGGCATCCTGGGCTGGCTCAGCACTGGTGTGGGCAGCAGGGCGAGGGCAGGGATTGTCCCCCTGTGCTGGGCACTGGGGAGGCCACAGCTCGAGTGCTGTGTCCAGCTCTGGGCCCCTCACTGCAAGGAAGACACTGAGGGGCTGCAGTGAGTCCAGAGAAGGGAACGGAGCTGGGACAGGGTCTGGAGCACAAGGGCTGTGAGGAGCAGCTGAGGGAGCTGGGGGTGTTTATCCTGGAGAAAAGGAGGCTCGGGGGTGACCTGATCACTCTGCCTGAAAGGAGGCTGTGACCAGACCAATTTCTTCTGCCATTCAGGAAGTGTCAGGATGAGAGGACATAAGTCCAAGCTGCACCAAGGGACGTTGAAATTGGACATCAGGAAGTATTTCTTCACAGAAAGGGTGATTTGATATTGAAATGGGTTTGATGATCTTAGAAGTCTTTTCCAACCTAATTGATTCTGTGATATTATGAATGCTTTTTACAGTCACCTAGATAATATGTGATCACATTACCACATGTTATCCACCACCTTTCTGATGTTTCAACTTTTACTCAAGGTTTGTAGGTAATCCTAAATAATGTAGCAAATAACCAGGAGAGAATAGGTTCAGTTCAGCAGTGACAGATATACCAAAAGGTGGGGTTTCTTTTATATTCAGTATTACTTTTTATTAGCTTCACACAAATAAATTGCAAACAATCTAAGAAGGAAAGAAAAAGGAAAGCAAATCCGTCACAAAGTAATGCATTAAAACTAAAATATTTCCCATGTAATTAATTAAAAATTCAGTGGGATTCCATGGAAATTGTTAAGGGAGTCAGGTTTGCTAAAAAAGTTTCTACCAAATTCTTGAGCAATTTTGATGGCAGGCAAATATAAAGGAATAATTTGTAGATATTAATTCCAAAAAAATCAAAACAATTATGAAGTTTTCAAAATAGAAATAGTCAAAAATGTAAATGAAGGCAAATTTAAAGAAACAAAGGCTCCTGTCTTCTCATCAGGTACTTTTATATCCCGCCTGATAAATATTTTAAAGATACCCACTATTTTTAAGAGTTCATGTGGTTATTGCTTTCTCCAGGTTAATATTTTGGTAACTGGGGTAGCACATCAGCTGCTCCACAGACCCTGAAATTACATAGGTTACGTTAGTGACCACCACTATAGGACCTCACTTTTGGGTAAATGAAAAACTTCACTTTTTTATATCCCATTTGTAATATTTCCCCGTGACAGGTTTAAGCTTTCCTTACCTGAAAAAAAGAATCAGTAAAAGGATATATATGTATATATTTTAAAACATCTATATGTGTGTGTGTGTGTATATATATATATATATATATATATATATATTTATATTTATATTTATATATATGTACATATTCTGTGCTGGGTAGAACATAGTTCAGTCACAACAGGCAAGAAACAAGTAAACATATGCTGGTACATGCAGAGTAGGAAATGCTGTTTTGTCCTCTGTCTCACTTTTCAAAGTGCTGTTTTGTCCTCTGCTTATTCCCTAAAATGCCATTAGTGGTTTTTTTGACCTTTTACAGTTTTATTTCAAAACTGAATTATTACTAATGTCTAAACTACATCCTCACAGCTAATTTTAACATTTCCTTTATAGATTTGGGTTTATTTTAGTAGCTTGTTCTTTTTCCTTCAGTGGAGCTCTTAAAGAAACATTTTTGTTATAGACACATGTTTCTCCTAAAAACAATAACTAATATTTGTAGCCTTTTCTTCTAGCATCTTCAGACAAATTGAAGAGTGAACTGGAGCCATGCATCTTAGCTTCCTGTGTGTAGCCTAGTCACTTTTCCAAGATTTCCTTCCAGAAAGACATTATCAGAGAACTCCTAAGTTTTGCATACTGCAGAGACTCTGATTCTGTAGTCAGCTCTTGCAAATGACAGAACAGTGGAAATGCCTGCATATTCCGCTGAGAAGGTTGGCATTAATTTGTACATTTTTTCATCACATTAAAAATCTAGAATAACATGCATAAATTGTAAAATTGATCATGAAGTATGTGTTCACCAGACTGACTTTTAAAAGCAAATATTTCATCATTATCTTCACTTTGCAACTTCTATTTTTTCTTGAAAATGCAAAAACTATAGTGATCTTTTCACAGTGGTCAAGCAACCTGCTTGACACAGTCCTTATTGTGAAAAAGAAAGTTTGTTTGACCCTTGATAGCAAAATAGTTTATTCTAATGTGCAAGCACACTGTATTTGCATAGAACCAAGTCTGAAACTTTGCAAATCAGCTCAGGCAGATGTAGTGGTTTTGGCAAGCGTCCCTATGATCAATGACAAGCGGACATGACAAGGTGCTATAAAACTTCACTAATCAACAAACACGTGTACAACAAGGAGTGTGTATCAGACCCTACTTTATAGTGCAGAGATAAGGAGCACTAACCAAACTGTTGTCTGAGTAATTTGATTATCAGTGCAGGTGAACAACAATAAATAATAATTTTCCTGAATATGTGCAATATTTGTATAAAATTTATGAAGTGAGTCAAAAAAAGGTGAAATATCGCACAATATAAAAGATCTTTTTTCCTATAATATGCAAAGTAGAGTTCGGGATTATATGAGAAGGTTGTTATCAAATGGCTTATAATAATTTAAAACAAAAGCATTCATCTAAGGGAGTATTGTTAAATACAGTAATTGTCACAGAATTTATTCTCCTACAACCTAATCTTCCTAAACACGGAAGAATGTTGGTCTGAGAAGTAACACCCTGGGAGACAGCCTTTGTGTATGAGAAATTACTCTTCAACATTGTGTCTGGGTGAGGAAGAAAGTTTCATATCCTAAGGGTATATTTATAATTAGAATGATGTAACTAAATCAAAGACATTGTTTCTTAGGAAACTTAGACATTAGTCTGCAGAGATTATTTTAGGGTGGGGCAGAGGGCAATTCTAGGTTTATTCCATTATTAAGAAACCATTTTTCTCTATGCTGTGGATTTTTGTTTTCTGTTTTTTATTATGCTTTCATTAGTATTTTTTAATTAGTGTTCTTCTTCTTCCTTGTGGGAGCATAGATTTTTTCTTTCTTGTCCTGGAGAGGCACATACATATATGCACTCAGTGCAGATGGAAAGAAAATCTCCCACAGCTGCTTTTCCCACCACAATTTCCCCACTGTTCACTGGATCAGTCTGGGTGCTGAAGCTGGTGTTAGTGCTTCAAAATCTGCACTTTGATACTGCTCGAGGTGTCTGCAGGTCTTCTGTGGCACTGTGCAAAGGAAACAGAATGCTCCCAGAGACTCGTGAGTCATCCCTGGTGATGATGGACCAAGGGCTTTGGAAAGGGCCTTGGAGTTCAGCAGTGGCAGTGCTCATAGTGAGACCATCTACCAGCTCTTGCATAAAGATGAGTAACATTCCTCTGTGCCCTATAAAGTAAATATGTGAAAGAATTCAAAGTTATACAGACAGGTCTCTGCTGCACTTCCCTCAAGTGAATTTTAACATCCTGGTGATTTCTGTAACAGCATGATGTCCATATTAAAGCCAAGTCCAAAAAAACCCCTGTTGAATAATTCCCCTCACTTAAAAATGCTCAGAGACTTCTTCATTTTAACTTACAGCTCAGCTTCCAAACATTAAAAACAAGTAAGAAGCTGAGAGAATACACATGCTCCTTAAACAATAGCTACTGTGTGTCACACCTAAAGGGCCATGACCTAGATGCCAAGAAGGGCGAAGGAAGGAAGCTTTTTTATTTCAATTTTCCAGGCCTACTGTCTTTTTCATTACACAATATTAATGCCAATTCAGCAGAATTCACTGTACAAAATGAAATGCATTTATATGAAGAGGTAGTGCCATAAATTTCGATATTTACTGGAAATGTGGGATGGAGAAAATGCATGTTTCTCAAATACTCCGCACATACAAACAGTATTCAAACAGTGCTGAAAAGGCTAGGTAGACTGAAAGCTACACATCACCTTGCATAAGAACTCTTTCTGATTTCTTAGGAAGTCAAACTCCACACCTCTCTGTTTTTACCAGTTCTGATTCTCTCTGTCTTCCTGGATATTGGCCTGGCATCTAGGGCAACGTAGGCAGTTATTTTGCCTAGGCAATACATCCTCACCATCAGTGCCAAGTTCAAGACAGTTGTGTGGCAAGGCTTCTGCTTCACTCCTGCGTAGGTGGGGGCATATTCTGCAAGAATTTCATTTAAAGAAGAATGTATATAGACTCAGTGTCATCAAATATGCAATTTAATACTCGAGGACGATAGCTGCTCCACATTGTTCAACAAATACAGGTTTAAGACCACTCTACAGGTTTCTGCCACCAAAGAAAAAGAGACATCTCCAAAACGCTGTTGCCCAGAGTACCCAGGGCAGGGGTGGCGGGTGTGTCGATCCCGGAGCCTTCCGAGAATCCTCCTTCGAACGCAGCCACGAGGCAAGGGCACGCAGCCTTGGGCAGCGCCAGGCGGAGCGAACGCGTGGGGTATAAAACCCAGGGAATAAAACCAGAGGAGAACCGAGGGGAGCGACCCGGCTGCAGAGCCTGCAGGGGACAGCACCGCCAGCAGCGCCACGGGTGCGGAGCGAGGGGCAGGAGTCGGGAGGAGCTGCCTGCGGCCCCTTCACGGCCGCGGACCGCAGGGGGCGTGGAGGAGGAGGAGGAGAAGGAAAAGAAGGAGGAGGAGGAGGAGTATTTGGGGGCGGCTCGGAGCAGGTGGCGCTCAGTGTCGCCCTGGGAAGCGGCCAGCTCGGGAGCGGCACCGGCCCGAACTCGCACCGCGCCGGACATGGGCTCCGCGGGCGCCGCGCTGCCGCCCCTGCTCCTCGCTCTGGGTACGTCCGTGCTCCCGCCGCTCCGGGAAGCAAGAAGGAAAGAAAGGAAGGAAGGAAGGAAGGAGGGGAGGGAGGGAGGGAGGGAGGGAAGGTCCAGGCGCGGGCGCGAGGTGCGGAGCGGGGCCGGGCAGAGAGGCGCGGTGGGTGCGCGGCTGCCAGCTGGTGGGCAGCGAGCGAGTGCCATGTGTCGGCGGCGATTTTAAAGCAGGTTAAACTCCTGGAGTGGCATAGATTGCACTTTCCCGCAAATGGAATGTGTGTGCGTGCGGTGGTGCGGAGGGAATGGGGACAGTCTGATGTGTGAATTTAGGGTTATATGATGATTATACCTTTTTAGGCGCGAAGATGATGTTCTCTTTATGAATGCTGCTCCTATTTGCAAGAGCTGTCTAGGTCTGTTACCACCCTGTTGGGCAGATGTCTCTCCTTGGAAAAGGATAGGGAAACTTGAACCATCTCCTCCTTCTCTTGGCTAAGTTAATTACCATTACATCTATTTTCCTGGGAACTATAAGCAATCATATTCACTTGCCATGAGCAAATTCCCAGGCAGTTTCAGAGTTTTAATATTACTGTATACTCTCACAAACCCTTAATTAGCAAATCACCGAAAAGGCAGAATGAAAATGAGTTTTCACTGATGAGCTGTCCCAACTTGTTCTTTCAGTAACTATAGTGAACGCTGCAGTGGAATGTGTGGCTGCAGGGTATGAAATAAAATACAAAAATATTAACCTGTGATGTGATCTATAGCACACAAACAACCTGGCAATTTAAAAAAAAAAAAATTTGAAAAGTACCAGTGGGCAAAACATTGCACCCTGCACTTTTGCATAATCTATCCTTTATTCTCCTAGTTACAGCTACTGAAGACCAGGATCATTAACATTCCCTCTAATTCATGGGGTCTTAAGACTTGCAAAGGTTGTAGAGCAGTACTGAAAGCAGAAGATAAGGACTGATTGTGAGAGGAGAATTCCCCTGGTATTGTGAATGACAGAAGTGGGATAGGTCTACTTCGTTCAAGTGCTATCCACGATTGATCTCAATTTTTACATCTGAAAGCTGTCATAATTTTGATTTCAGATGAGTCATGACATTTGATGTTAGTGGATTCAATTACTGAGTTAATGCTTCCTCAGGCATTTTTGATCTTGTAGGAGCAGCAACAAAAAGAAAGTTTCAGGACAGGAGAGTTTTCCTTGAGTATTTTTAGAGTTTTGCTTTGGTGGTACTCTTGTATCTCTCCCACAATAGTTTTCAAATTGCTTGAATTTAGTGAACTGGTGTACTTTCAAAGATGACATGCTTAAATTTAATTGGGATAGCTTAGCTGAATTAGTCATTACTTCCGGAAAATATTCCAAGTTATTCCAGACCTAATTTTTTGTCAATATATTAACTTCTGAATTATCAGCTGTATTAAGTGGGTCATATGGGGTGCTTTGTTGTGTCTCTAAATTCAACTGAAAATAGTGCAACAGTGAAGTACTGGGTTACTCTTTGCTGATGTGTACTTTTGTGTCTGGAAAGTCATTAAGGCTTTGTACATGCTAAAGAAGAAGAGATCTGAAACAGAACTCTCATTTTGATAGCATGACTTTGCTACCAACCTTTTTAATTGTTGACCAAAAAGTATATACCATAGAGAAGTAGATTATATTAAGAGGAATAAATGATGCGTTAGCAGGGCAACCTATACAACAAAGTCAGAAGTTTTTCTGTTGCTACACGCTGCTGATAGATTTGCCACGTCCAGTTCTTTAAATTTACATTTTAAGCATACATTTTTTTTCCTTATCCTCTTCTTAAAAGTCAGAGCCAAAACAGCCCAGCTCTCTCTGAGAGTGAAGCCAGTGGAAAATACTGTAGCTTTCTGGGGCTCAGTTATGGTAACATTTTCTTTGGAAAGCTCTATTGCCCTCATGCTTTGGAGGAGATGTTTGGAATTCAGCAGCAAGGCACTATTTGCATTTTCTACCTATATCTGTCCAGGTAACAAGTCTTTGCAAAACTGTATTCCTCTGGAAAGAAATGCATTTTTATCAGAGAGATTCCAAGTTAATTTATGTCCACCTTGTTTTGCGCCTTAGTCAGGTGTTTCTGTGTGAGGTCTTAGAGCTACACCTGCAAATACCAAACATTTCTTTCTTGACTTCTCATGTTATTTGTTATCTTTACAGCAATATCCATTGTTGTTTAAGTCACTCTGCTTTCCAGTTTGATTCTGGATGATGGTCTGCTAACTGTACTGCATGCTCTTAACTTTTTCCTGGGCTTCGGATGAATCAACTTGTTCTCCTTTTTATAAGAATAATTAACTTCAGAGTAAATTATCAAGGGATAGTATTGGAGGACATACCTATGGAAGGAAATAAATTTGGGGTGACCTCATTTATATTATCTCATCAAGCCTTCATATGAAACCAAACGTACACCTTCCTCCAGCAACCCAGGACATGAATGATAAAACTCTTAGTGCATTCATGAAAACTCCAGTCTGTGAAATACACATCCCTTGAGCTCTAATTCTGAAATGAAAACTTGCAGTGACATAAAGGTTATGCCTTTTGGGCTGCAGGTCTACCACAAGCACCATGGATTCTCAAGACTCTCATTGCGACCCAGGCAAACTGAAGGAGAAAACAGGTGTATCTGAAACTGAGGTGTGTGTAGAACAGAGAATTTCCAGTGATGGAGACTTTGTAAGTAATGGTCTGTAAGGCCTTGTACAGGAATAGGAGACCCTACTTACAAACTCTTTTCTTCAGTATGCTTTTGTTTAAACTGGGATGGAAGCTGAGATAATAGCATTTAACGTGCAAAAGTTGGAAAGTGTCCAGAGTAAGTTAGCCACCTGGATTTGTCTCTTTTGGATGTAAGTGCATCATGCTGTCACTGCCTATGAACAGAGAAAGATGGTGTGATCAGAGAATGACCTGGAAGTCCTGCCTTGCTTAGTTTCAAAATTAGAAAGTGGTCTAATGAATGAGGATGAGATGTAGGATTAAGAGAAATAAATTTATCTTTTTTCCTTACAAAAGTGGATTCTTTTTCTCTCACTCTCTCTCTCTCTTTTTTTTTTTCCCCTACAAAAGCTGAGTACAATTTCAGACGAGTCATTTAAATCAAATCTTTGACATGTGGTTGGAGCTTTTGTGTTCTTCTCTTTCTCTTTGCTCAGCCAGGGGTTCTCAAAACTGAAGCTGCGTTTTCACGATCTTGTTAAGCTGACCCGAATATAGAGCTGACTCTGCAAGGACATTTCATCCACTCCTGTTTGCATGTTTCCATCAGTTTCTCTGTGCTATCACTATGGCTTAGTCTGGGGAACAGGTCAGGGACCCATTTGCTTGAATTTTTTCCCCCTTTTGAGCCAGGTTAATTTTGGAGATGAGTTAAACTGATCCTGCTCACTTGAGTAATTTATTTGTTAGTGCTGGCATAGGGGATGATCAGAACTCGTGGCCAGAGGAGGGAGGAAGGCTGGAAAAGTCTCTTTCACTGGTAGCTGTCACTTCCTCTGGCCTAAGCTGGTTGTACAAGTGCATCTTGATGTGCAAAACTGCTCTGTATTCACAGCTGTTACTGAAGTAAATGGAAATTGTATTTTAAATACGAAAAAAAAAAAGGTTTTAGCTGTATCACTAGATATCCAAAAGTGGTAAGTACTTTTTTTTTTTTAAATGGAGCTAAGAGTTCATTTCACTTGAGTGTTTAACAATAAATCCTCTGTCAATGCAAATACTTATATTTATGGTCAAGATATATAGGCAATAATCAGAAAGGAAGATGCTAAGGTTAAAGTTATGTACATAAAAATTGCATGGCAATGTAATGGAGCAGGATGGACTAAAATGATAACTGATTAGCAAATGGAAATTCAACATTCGGTGCAATTAATACAGCTTAAAGTTGGAGTGATAATGCTTTTAACATGCATCCATACACACTAACTTAAATCTGTACAGCCTATTTTGATTTCTGCCTTTCTCCCTCTTTGTGATCATCTTTTGATACCTTGATGTTTTCTCTTATTTGTGAGTAATGTTAATGTTAAAAATCATTCTATAATCTGGAGATGGCTTGAAAGCAGGACCCAAATATGAACTCTTCTTAAAGTAAACCTGTCTCTAGTTTTTCTTTCCTTCTAAGGGAGCAAGTAGTAGCGGCACTACATATTATTTTTGGAGTTTTGCCTCTCACAGCATTGCAGATTGAAGTAAGGCTTCATTCATACTGCATTACAGGACTTGTATTTTGTATTATGTTTATTTTAGAAAGCGTACAAGCTATTACCATCAGACACCTAAACATATTAACAGTTAATATTTATTTGTGCATAATTTGGTCAAAGTCAACATGAGATCCTTCCAACAAGTTTTAACTGTCTGCTGCCTCTCTGGAACAACCTGTAAATTGTTCTTTGCTTTTTTCATTCAGTGTCACAGAACTTTAATTTAAGAAGTTAAAGAAGTGAAAGTACAGCTGCTCCTTTTTTTTTCATTGTGCTTCCTAGCCACTATATAAATATTATTCATTGTGGTCCTTCTTCACTATTGTAATTTTGAATGAATGAAAGTGGGGTTTGTGTGTACTTCATGTGATATATTTTCATGAGTAACTATAACTGGAACTACCAGTGTGACGGCTTAATGTCAAAACAGCTAAGTGTAAATAAAGTACTTTCCTTTTGGATTAATGCAGGTAAAAGGGGGTTTCTGCATCTATAGATGAGTAAAACAAGTAATTTTCCCCAGCAGAAATCCTGTGCAGCCTCTGTCCAGTGTTGCTATTTTCATTTAAAGGTTTCCTTTGTTAGGCTCTGTGCAGGCTGGTTCCCATTTCCATGGTGACCATGCTGAAATGCAGACAGGACACAGGCTGAGTTCTCATCGGCATAGCCATGCACTTGCATACCAACACATGTTATCTGCTTGGCTTAGGACGTTTCCATTAGCAGTTTTAATGTTTAGAGCTTCTTTTTCACATAATGATCTCCGGCCCTGTGATACTACACAGGGTTAGGATTTCAGGCCCTGTGCAGCAAGACAGAATAAGTTGATAAGCTTATTTTTTGTGTAAATAATTTGGCTCTACTGTTCTAATTTAAATTACTCAAGGACATCAGAGAACTGTCTCAGCCTTGGTTTTCTTTTCTCTTAAAAGTGATAACACAGAAGGATTTTTATTTCTAAACCTTTAGGTGGAAGACTGACATATGTCTGTGTTAAATAGCTGTAGGAACAATCCCCTTCTTAAGGCAATGATAAAAAGATAATAAAAATAAGTGAGTGTGAATTACACAGGATAAATGATACCTTCTGTCTGTGTCAGTTGAGTGTGAGTATGTATCTTTACGAAGCAATGTGCAATAATCTTTTTTCCTGCTCGTACTGCAATGATTTTCTGGAGGTGGTGAATACTAAAGGCATTTAGTGCCAACATAAGCCTTTTCCATCACTTCCATCATTTCAGGCTGTGATTTCTGAATTGAAAAATAAACTCAATATTCTAAATGCTTGTAATCATTATTTTGAATTATTCCGTGAGTAGCAGTTCAGGATCTTCAGATGAGAAAATTTTATTTTCTCCTGGAGATGAACATGCTGTAAAAATATAATAAGACTTGCATATTATTCAGGACTAAAAGAGCAGGCAAAGAAGTAGGATCAACACAGACTCTTTGAATGGAGGATGAGCAAAGACATTTTGTGTGCAACTGAATGGCATCTGCATGGTTGAATGTCACACATGATGAATGTCACGGATTCTTTTGTCCCTTTCAAATTGCTGTTAGGGTGAAGGGCTTGGAAGTTATACACAGCCCTGATGGAACTCTTGCCTTATTCCTGATTTATTTTGCCTTTGCAACCTGCTTCCAAATTTATCATTCTTTCCTTATATCATACAGTTGCGCTCTTTTTTTTTTTCTGTTGACAATAATTTTCCCTTAATCACATAAATCTCCTTGGGTAACATGGTTGGTTATTTCTAAAGGACAGATGATAAAGAAATCTTAGGGGAAATTATTGTCAACAGCAGACTTCATGGAGGAAGCATACTGCACAGTAGAAATACCTAAGGAAATAGTGGAATTTGAGGATGGGGAGGTGAGTGGGGGTGAATGGGTGTGAAGGATTGAAATCAGTTTTTCTCTTTTATCTGTATGACACCTAATCTATCTGCCTGTCTAGCTATCTGTCTCAAACCTAAGAGACCTTAAGCAAGTAAAGCTGGCAGCGTTGATGCTGTTTTAATACAAAGTAGTGTGTGGTGATAAGACTGCAGATGACCAGGCTACTTCACCAGGTGGATTGCCTGGTAAATAACTACCTCAGCCAGCTGCAAGATCAGTGTTCTTACCTGACTGAGGAGTCCCTGCCTTGTGCTAGGTCTGCATGCCTAGTCCAGCTAAGGATGCTCTTACTAGAAGTTGTCAACCTGGCACTTTCTGGGGGATATGCCTGTGCCATGCTCCTCTGTAAGTAAGGCAGCTGCACACAGGTAAACCAGTGGAATTAGCTATCAATGTGTCTAAATTTCAACATGCACAGCAGTCACTTCTCATAATTCCTCAGTTTCTCTGGCTGTTTGTTCAAGTTCCCCCTTCAGCTGTGAAAACACACTGGGTAAAAAATTCTACATTATGTATTCAGCTAAAAGAACAAAACAGTAAATTACTGCAATTCAGGCCTAAATTTATTCTTAGCTGGTCACATTCTCTTAGTTGAGTAGATGTCTTACGTAGGTTTTCAGTCAGGGCAACCTGTGTCAAGAGTTTGTGGCCTGGTTTCTTAATAGCGACATGCTACAATAAGGAGAGCAAAACAAAAAAGAATCCCCTTGAGGCACCAGTCCAATGCAGCAGCAAGTGGAATATTACGTCCTGAGGCAGCTAAATAGTTACCTAGATAGTTACCAAATTTCACCACAGAGGAGGGTGTGTGACTCAAATGTCTCTGTGCCTGTATTCTTATTTGAACTTTCTGTTGGAAGAGAATATTGATTGCTAACTAAAGAATAGCACAACATTTTATTTAATAATTTTTCAGTGATTCTGTTTTCTTAACAGTAAATTCTAATAAGACAATGACAGCAGTCTGTAATAATTAATTTAAAAACTATTTTATCCATTACTGCTACTATGTAGTATAAAATTCAGTTGTCTTTGTATGCAGTACTTCAGATGCACATGAAACAGGTTGAATTTATAGTATTAAACTCAGATTTAGCTGAAATTTCTCAAATGATAATTTAGCTAGCCTTTCCTGCATAGAAAAAATTTAAGTGACATGACACTTCCTTTAACTATGCTCACCAAATAAAGTTCCCATTTAAACATGCCTGAAATATGTATAGGTCAAATATAAAATAGCAGAAAGGACTGAGAAGGAACTCTTACGAAGATGGGCAAAACAACAAACAGAGAAAAAATCCAGCAGTGCTACTCACGTAGTAGTCCTTCAGCTCTCCTAATAATAGTTCTCCATTTAACTCTAGCCAAATACCCTTTCACATCACTGTCTCTACTCTTTTTTTTTTTTTTTTTTGTGTGTGGGGGAGGGGCGACTACTTTGGTACCGTTCAATTTGGTGGGGGGTCTTTTTTTGTATTTTCTATTTTCCCTTCCAAGCTGCCAAAAGCCAGTTCATCATATTGAACGGTAAAAAAGTAGTTGAGTCTCTGGAGTTGTCCTTCTGAGAAGCTGAGAGCTACAATAGACTTTGGTTCTGTGAAGACAAAAAAGCAACTGTTCTGCTTTTGTGGAGGCAAGTATTATCTCCAGAAAGCTCTTCTTAAATGTACATGGGCCCTTCTCCCTGACCCCAAAATCTACAATGGCTGCATTTTACAAAGAAAAAGAAAAAAGGAAAAAAAAAAAAAAGATGATAACTTCCTTCTGAACTCTGACTAAAGATAGCCTGTCACCAACCTGAGCACTGGCATCTGGGTAGACCCTCTGTGGTGTATGGGCTGAGGGTTGGGAGAGTGCCTGCTGCAGTCCCACTTCACCTAAAACATGGTCCCCCTGCCCCAGAGTGCAGGGTTAGGTGCCTTGGACTCAGCACTTTAAAATACACAAAGAAACCAACTTCTTGCAAAGCAGGAAGACTCCTGCAACTAAGAGGTGGGTCAGGGGTGCTCAAATTCTATCCTTCTCAGGCACCAGCATGAGGTGCCCCCTTCTACTGAGGACAAGGATGGGGAAGAATATTTGGGAGGCAGGGCTCCAGTTCAGCTTTTTTTCAAGAGGTAGCTGCTTCAGAAGTAATGGTAATAGTCACCTGGGAAATATGGGTCTAGTTCTCCCTAGGCTCACTGTGATGTAGGTGCACCTCTCAGTGTTTTCCAGAAGCATCTTTGCTACCTGGCAACAAAGCAGTCAGACAAGCAGTCTTTACCCCATGTATTGAAACAGGGTCTCAGCTCATCCCAGGATGTATATTCCATATATTGTTTCCAGACAGGAAAAGTTACATCTTGAAGGTGGCCTAATGTCTGGCCACTTAGCTGGGAGGAATTCTGAGCTGGCTCTTTTGGACCAATTACTCATGTAATTCGAATTTGTTAAGTTGGTTGTGCACAACCAACTTAACAAATTCGTTAAAAAAAAAAGTAGTTACTTAGCTATTTAATTAAATAATTTCATTACTACAAGTAGAAATAATTAAGGTGAAAATCCTTCATTGCATCTTACTGTTTTATCCGAGTGGGTTAACAGTAGGGTAGAATACTTTGCTCTTAGACAGGGCAGCTTCTAGACTTGATTCATATTCTAAACTTTTGTGCAACTTTGTGTAATGAAACCTAAGTGACAGGTAATTTTAGGTTCATTGTAGGGTAGCCAGCTGCTGAAGTCTGTGCTTCCTGGATTGTTTTCCTGATTTTTATGTGCCCAAATTCTGTCTAGACACTATCTGGTGCCAGAATTGATCATTTCAAGGTGCATTAAGGTGCAATTTCAGGTGAGTGATTGGGACCACCTGCCTACCATTCAGGGTACCCAGCCACGAGCTCCCATTAAAATCAAAGAAGAGAAGTAGTCATTACTTCTGGCATAGGAGAACAAATGTTCTGATAATTATAGCTCTTCAAAGTATTGTATTATATATCCTGTGGTGCTGTGGAGTTTTTCTTTTTGCAGGAAGCTAATGTAGCAAACTTTTTACAGCTGAGGCTGCTCTTATTTCTGTGGCTGTCTGTGTGCAGTGCACAGAGCTAAGCTCCCAGCTAGCTTCAGAAGCTATGAGGGAGGAACAGGGTCTTAAACATGCCGTCCTAAAAATGGTATGATGGAATGGTCACTGGACCCACT
Organism: Certhia americana; assembly: GCA_018697195.1. Taxonomy (NCBI): domain Eukaryota; kingdom Metazoa; phylum Chordata; class Aves; order Passeriformes; family Certhiidae; genus Certhia; species Certhia americana. Next base: position 15,350,535 of record CM031878.1, read on the forward strand.
GCAGTCCTTGTGCTTTAGGCTGTGACATTGGAGTGGCAGAGGGATAGATGGTGATGGCAAGTCCCTCAGCTTTTTTCTAGCTTAGCTTTAAGGTCACATTTAACAGTGACATAATATGATATAACACACAATATAATATGTTGTAATACACTGTAATTTTCATATAGGCTGGAGTGTGATATGGGTAAGGAAGTACAGATACCTGTGGTTTATTTCCCTTCTTGATTTTGTGTGAAAACCTACATTTTTGCTTTGTACAATCATGTTTTCCTAGCAGCTGAGATGAGCAAATGTGGCATATAGGGTGTACAGATAGCAGTCACATTGTTTTCAATGTGGTGACATGCATTTCCTCTCCTACAATTGTAATGTGGCTAGTGCTTCTCTGACTATATTTGGAAATATTCCTGTTTTAAAAAAGAGAAAATGCAACCACTGATAATATGGATATGGGGGAAGAGAAACTGCTGGAGTGAAATGCCACTTGGAGAGTCAGTTTTTATCATAAGGAAGCATGCAAGGTTTTTTTTTGTTTATCATCATTACTTGTGAAAGCCAGTGACAACTGCATAAACAACATATATGTGTGTACAGCTTGTTACCCTCTCATAGTTAATCTCTTTGTGGTGTTGAGAAAAAATTGTGGTACTCTAAGGACAAAGTTGAACAATCCTGTTAGTACCAAGATAAAAGAAAAACTGCATGTTCTAACAAAAAGATGAAATTTAAGTGAATTTTCCATAAAATTAAGCTTGTCCCCACTGAAAATGTGGGTGGAAATGTGCCAAGACAATAAATTTGAGTAGGCTTGAATACTTGCTGTCTTTATTAAAAACTCACAGGAAGTTGTCAGTCCTGCAGGAGCTGCTCCTAAGCATTTATTTGGAATCAGTCCTTGTGTGTATAGTAGGTTGTCTGGATTTTTTTCACTGCAGATGAAGAGTGGTTTAAATTTGTCTGCTCTGGCAGCCAAGGACTGCAATATCTGGGCCACAAGTAGGGAGTTACCAGGAGAAAGACAAGTCTTGTAGAGTAACTAATGAAGTTTTGTGGATAAATCTAATTAGATCTCTTACTCTGCAGCAGTGTCAGAACAACGAAATAGACAGCTCCTAGTTGTGTTAGCACGGTCTCTCCAACTTCTCAGTCACAATTCATGTCCTATCAGGTTTGGGCTGCTTTTATAGGAGGTTATTGATAACTCCTCAGAGCAGCTCCTTGCATTCCTAACTGTGCAAGTGAAAGGCAGCGTTTCAGGCTTTCAAACACGCAGAGGCTCTCAGGCTGGAAGCTGACCTATTTCCAGGAAGAATCAGTCAGCCAACTAAGCCAAGAAAACTTGCTGGAAAGGAGAGGAGGAAGGGTGGGAGGATTGTTACTAAATGAGGCATTGTTTCTCTTTTGTTCTGAGTGGTGGATTTGGGGGGAGGCTTTTTTGCCTATGATTTATTTCTAGTCTAAATATTATGATTTCTGTTAATTATTACATAGTCTGAGATATTGTAGCTGTTTTAAAGAAAAGGTTGGTCTCAAGACAACAGAAAGTAAGACATTAGATGAAGTAGTAAAATGGAGACTTGACTTTTTCAAGCTTCTGTAAACATATGAAATAGCAACAAAGAAACTGCAGTGAGGATTTTAGAATGTTTCAACTGTCAGCATAAAAGGTAGTCTTGCTGGTTACTGTCTTTACTCTTTTGGATTCCTGTAGAGGTTCACATTGTTTCTATTTAGGAGGTTGTTCTCAATAAGAAATCAGTTCAGTTTTAAATAAAACCAGATAAAATGTGATTATTATATGAGCTGAAGGTATCTACATGCTGATGTATATACTGCTGTAGGTGCATATTGAAGAAAAATTTATTACAGAAAGTAGAAAAGTAAATGAAAAGGAGGAAACTAATGAGAACATTTTTTTTTTCAGTTATGTTGACCATATTGGGTAAAGGTTGATACACCTTTCAGATTGAATTATAAGTAATCCTTCATTTTCCTTGTATTTCCTTGGGTTGGATTCTGTGTAGCCATTTGTGAGTATTCTAAAGACAGATAAAAGGGTTCTTTTTATATATGTTCATTTGTAGGAAAGTCCCAAACAGTGAAACCAATATAGAATTGCTCTTTTCACGTGAGAACTTGATTTGATATGCTTATCTGTGCATGCACACAATGCATGTCCCAATACAGTACAGACGATCACACTGAAGACTAGTACGCTACAAAAGGAAAAAAGACTTCCTTTTTTTGCGAAGATTTTGGTCATTGCAGTGAGAACTGCTCAATAACTTCAGAAAGCCACAATGAAGAACATCCATATTTCAGTTCAATAGGCTGAAGTAACTGCGTGCTGGTTGTTTTTTCCGTTACATTTTCACAGTCTTGTCAATAAAGCATTCAAATCACAATGTATTATGAAAGCTGGGTCATTCAAGTAAGAATACTTGACTAATTCCAGTTGGGTCATTGTTCTGATAATATACATTCTGAATAATAAGGGAGTAACATTACTCATAAACCAAAATGTTCCATTTAATAAAAAACAGTAAAGTAAGACTAAATATATTTAATATAAATCAAATACTACTTGACTACCCTCTTTCATAACTTTATTGCTTCCCCTTCCTGCCTTCATTCCACCATCTAACTAATAGTGCAAGGACAGTAGGTGATTATAATGTGAAGGGGATCTGTAGGTGCCTGTACTCCCTCTCTAACTTTGGTATCTGTCAGCCAACTTCAGCAAACTTTTGTAGAGGGATTACAAAAATAACCAGCTGAGTATCAGACTGAGACAAAAGTGCTTTTTCAAGTTCCCTGACAACTAGAGAGATCCAGTGTGACTTTGCACAATAGAAAATAGCTGAAAATCTACCTCAAAGAGAGCCCTTAGAAATATTTCAGTCATGGAGAAAGCTTGAACCAGAGTGTGCATCCACTGTGAGATGAAGTCAGTGGAAAACAACAGCTACAAGTTCTCTCATCCCTCCCACCCCTTTCTTTTCTCTGTCCTCAGCAGGGTCTAACAGGCTTCAGGGCCCTGCTGTTGTGTGCTCTTTAGAGGTAGAAATCTTCAAGACCAAGAGAAAAATGTTCTTCATGGAATTTGTAGTGGCTCTCTTGGAGCAGTATAAGATAAAGGGCAAAGCAAAGCCCTCTTCTGGAATGAACAGATATTTTTAAAAACGCCAGACTGAGCAATTAAGGCAATGTCAGCAGTGCACATCTTAGTGGCTGCCAATCTAAGAAACTAATTCAGGAAGCAGCCAATAATCCAATGGGATATTCTTGATTAATTTTTCCACCCGCAACAATTTATAGATGAAAAACCATAGTGCATGGTTTTAACATAATGCCAGGTCATGGCGTTGCTTTTCTTTGGTGACTACATGCTTACCCCTTCCACCCCCAAGTCCCTCAGCATGCTGCTGACATTTCATTTGGGTTTCTTGGGGTGGGCTGCCCTGCTGGAGCTGGCACCAGGGGCAGTGGTTATGGCTCTGGCTGTGCTACCAAGCAGAGGGGAGCTGCCAAGGGTGCTCTCCTGGCATCGTGACTGACACAAATGCTCACTCACAAAGACAAAGGGTTACTTAGCTGGGTTATATAACAGACTTTTTCTGGTTCATAGTTAGTAGTTGTTCAAAGAAGTGAACACCCATAACATTCAGGGAAAAAGGCAAACTTTCCTATTGACAAGGTTAATATTAGATAAATTTAAAACCTAGTGTGTGGTGGATCCTTACAGACTCAGTGGTCAAGCCCATTCTTATTATTTGATACTGTCTTTGCTAGACCTGTTTGATATATATAGAGAGAGACCTCTATAATATATATTATAGGGATATATAAATAGAGCTATAAATAACAACAGCAGAGAGTGCCTCTGTTCGACTGGATATTTTAACAAGATACTGGCATACCTGAGTCTATGTAATTATGATATTTTGTAATTTATGGTCATCTTAAACTGGCACATCACCTTTGCAATGTAGCAAAATGTGGTTGAAAATTCAGTCTTTACTATTTAGAGTGAAAAACAAAATGACACATTTATTATGATACTTATGATACAAAATACAGACTAATAGTACGTTCAGTACATTACTTCTGATACAAATATGGCTACTAATATAGGCTACTAAGATGTTCAGTACATTCTATTAGTGTTTTAGAAACTTATTTCACAAAAAAGAGCATAAAAATCTGATTTTTTTTTTTTATCTTGTTGATTATTTGCGCTTAATCTAAATAAGGGGTTTCAACCAAACAACTATTATAATCTTATCATCAAATGATTGATTTTCAAACACCCATTTTTTGCTTGATCACTTTAAGCTCACTTTGTGAGCTTTGCTTACAAAGTCAAAAAAGTTATGAATTGGGAGTACCTAATATGAGCTTTTACTTCATTAAAACTTGCTTCAGCTTGTAGTGCAAACAGAATGAAGCAAACAGAAGGCATCAGAACTATCATTAGACATGTCATTTATAGTTACAGAAGAATTCCCACACGTTGAGGCTTAAAGGGGCTCAGTTATAACATGAATTATTTTTTGTTCTGATAGGAGAAAAAAAAAAATCCTGGTGTTAAAGTAGAATACCAGCTATATAACTACACTGCAGCTCCCATGGCTCACACAGCAATAATGCAGTTGCTGAAATATGGGAACTCCCAGGACAAAAAAAACATGGAAAGAGATACTGGAGTTTTTTAGAAAGATTACAGTTTCTTTTGTCCCATTAGGATCTTTTTTCTTGCACTCCCTGTCTGAAGCTTGATGTTGGGACTGCTCCACTTAGTGAAGGTGTTCAATTTAAACTGAACTACCCAAGCACCCTTCTCAGTGGAGAGGAGCTGCTGCTTTTGAAGTCTGCAAAGGGGCTTTCAGAAGCTTTAGTCTTGTATCTGTCTTCCTTTGTTCCACACAGTCTGTTTACTTGACTGTAAATAAAGTGCCATTTACAGACAGAAGTTGGGATGTGGATTTTTACTTGCCTGACCAATCTCTCATCATGATCATTAGGTCACAAAGTAGTCGTCTGTCACCAAAAGCTATTAAAATCCAGATAGTGAATTACTTTTCTTTATTTCAAGATTCTTAAATTAGCAAAGTTCATTGCCTGAAGGCAGCAACTGATTCTGAATGATTCCAGCTTAGAATATACAGTACTTTGAACCTAGATACTTCAATGATTGGCACCCTTTTAATGCATAAGAGACCCTCTTATTTTGCACAGGCTTAAAATAGGCTTAAAGGAAACTTAGAATTTTCTCTTTTTTTGGCTGCAAATGCTTGAGTTTCTTTTTATGAATATGATATTAAGATGGATGTAAAAAATGGATAAAAGATGTTCTTATAGTGTAAGCACCATGTAAGATGGAGGAAAATGGCAGGAAAAATGCCGACTATATTATTGCCAGTATTTACTTACTAGGCCCAAGCCAACTAAGATTTGTGCGGAGTACATCTAAAAAATCTGCTGACAATTACAAAAATATGGAATTTAAAATGTGACAGAAATATGCTGAAACCATTTTTTTAAATAATGGTTGTGCTGACTCAGATTGTGTTTGCCAGAATTTCTACTTTGATTTTTGCAAAGCAGTTCTGAGTGAGAGGCAAAGCTGATCTGTAAGAACACTGCAGACTGAAGTGTGTCTTCAGAGGTTGGGTTTTATGATTGCTTTTTTTGTTCTTCTCTTTTCACTGTCCTTGACTGTCTGCCTGTCCAGAAAGTGAATATGATAGAGGCAGCTTTGTAGAGACCTGTGGTCTGGCAGACACCTCTTCATTATTCCAGCTGTACGTTTTTGCTCTCAAAGAGCAGTGCTCTGATACTGCAGTTGTGCAAATGATTAAAAAGAATAAAATCAAGCCCCAGTGGTTAATGGGAAGGATGGGTAAAATGCTTCAGTGAGAAGAAGGCATGGGTCATGCTGTGGGAAGAGAAAAAGGGCATTGCTTCTGAAACTGTGGTGAAGCCCAGGGGAGCTACAAGGAGTTGAAGCTTCCTAGAGCAGGGACAGGCAATGTCATTGCCCCTTGGAATAAGCCCCCATCTTGGAGCAAATAGGACCACAGAGAGTGGCCCTGGGAGGTCCAGGGATGGATGCTGCACACCAGTGGGAGGTCAAGGGAGAAGATGTAAAGGCAACACATAAGCCAGCACACATTTTGCTGACCCTATCTGACTTGTCACAGCGCCCCATGGTTCAGGGAATTTGAACCATGGGGACTCTCCTTTGGGCTGCTGACTGTCATACCTGCTCCCTGAACTTTTACCTGGCTCTGGAGGAAATTTTTGCCCTGCCTGTAGCATTTAGCAACTCTCACTTTGGACATAAATTAGAAACATCTTCCATGTATTTGCAGTCCAATGCACTCAGAAGTGTTACCATTTGGTTTGCAGTGTGATTTGCTAATAAGTATGTAACAGTCCAAAAAGTCAAGAGTTTTTCTCTAAATGTCACTGGATTTTGGGTCAGACCAGAACTGTTTATCATTCTAGATTGTAGATTGCTTCCATCTCTTCATTCGTAAACTAGGGTTTATTTTCATGTGCAGCAAATAATGTGGAGGGTTCTTCGGTATTTACATGGTGGATGGCACTGTGGTACAATCTCCTGTGGCCATTTGAGAATTGGACACTGCTAAATCATGCTTGATTTCTGACTGAGAATAATACAATTTAACAACAGACACAAAAAACCTCACAGAATATTTCATGAAAAAAAAATTATAAAATACAAGTATATTAGATCACAAAGGAATTACTGGCAATTGTTGATTACTATCTCAAAACACCTTTTCCCTGTCCTCAAAACCCAGACATAAACTGTGATTATATGAGGTTGTGTTTAGCGTCAAAAGGTTTGCAAAACAGACTCATGAGTCTGTACACATTCTCTTCCCCAGTCTTAAATAACTTAACTCAGGAAATACATTTATCTCTAAGGATGTTTCTCAAGGAACTATACTTCTAGCAGGGGGTGACTTCTTGCTTTCCAGAGGGTGACTGTAGATAGTGGTTGTTCGAGATAACTAATATAAGATTTCCTGTTTTGAATTTGTGGTTAAAAAGTAGTAACTCTTTTAGAGTTGTATTTAGTCTTCTACTAGTGATGTTTCTATTTTGAATTCTGTGAGCAAGGGTACAAAATACATTGACACTTTTTACAGGTCATGAACTTTGCCTGCAAACCTGTGGTTGTGATTTTAATATTTTCACTCTGACTTTATTATCATTATTACTACTACAGTTCAGATACTGTGATGGGCTATTTCATGCTGATATAAACCCTGTTAACCTCTCTTTCAAAGCTGCTCCTGGGACCTGGGAGAAAGTGATAGCAAAAGTAAGATCTCTGCCCATCAAAACTAGACAAATTGGTAGAATTTGAGATTATATTTTTAAGATGCCATCTCTCTTTAAAGTGTCCTTGTTAATCCCTTGTCCCTTGTAATTAGGGATTATGAAAAAGGCTGCTTCTTTACTACACAATGACTCATACTAAATAACTGTAGTGAAGCATATTTGTGTGTAAAGCAAATAAAAGTCATTCTGTCTGGGCAGGAAGGGAGGGGAAATATGAGGGATGTTGTTTAACCTGTGAGCAACTCCGTGAACCTGTCTCATCTGGGATCCTCAGGGAGAAGCTGCACAGTGCAACCACAAGTCATAATTTCTTCCATCATTGCCAGTTTTGGAGGCTTTTCAGGAGCTCTAAAGTGTACCTCAGCTGGGCTGTAGCTTGTTCCTTGGATCTCACTGTTGTCTCAGTCCTTCCACCTCCACACTGGGAAGGAGTTACCTACTCACAGCAGAGTCCCTCAGAGGAGTCTCGTCTTTTTCCTGCAGCCCTCCTAGTGGATATTCTAGGTATCCACTGACAGTTCTTGATAAGAAAAAAATCAGGCCCTTTATGGATGAGGAGTGGACCCTCATGTCCTACGAAATAATCAGCTTTGTACCCTGTCCACTGGTTCCTCCCAAAATGGCATGGAATGGCACACCATTATTCACAGACACGTAAGTGCCCAAGGAAAAGCAATTAAGAACAAAACCACAGTTAAGTAAAGTTGCAGTGTTAAATGTCATGATTTATTAATGCTGTTCTACCTTGCATGTTTGTATTTCTAAGTTTTCCTGTTTGGACAACTGTTCAGACTGTTTGGACTGAAAACAAAGGCTTCTGGCATGATAATGAAATGACTCAAAAGTTTAGGTTTACTGATACAGCGGACAGTCTCATTTTTATTCCAGTACCACAAACTCAAATATAAACAGCGTTAGCAGGTACAGTCAGGGCATTTTGTTTGAGCACGAAAAGTTGAGATGAATTGATCTGCACCCAGCTGGTGGACAGTCATAAGTGATGTTCTCTAGGGTTTGGTTTTTCTCTGATATCTCCATTGCCTGGATGAGGGGACTGAGTGCACACTCAGTCAGATTTCAGGTGACACCAAGCTGGGTGATGGGAGTGTTGATCTGCTGCAGGGCGATCTGGACAGGCTGGATCATGGGCTGAGGCCAATGGTGTGAGGTTCAACAAGGCCCAGTGCTGGGTCCTGCCCTTGGGTCCCAACAGCCCCAGGCAGTGGCACAGGCTGGGGCAGAGTGTCTGGAAAGGACCTGTGGGTGCTGGTGAGAGCAGCTGAACAGGAGCCAGGCTGTGCCCAGGTGGCCAAGAAGGCCAATGGCATCCTGGGCTGGCTCAGCACTGGTGTGGGCAGCAGGGCCAGGGCAGGGATTGTCCCCCTGTGCTGGGCACTGGGGAGGCCACAGCTCGAGTGCTGTGTCCAGCTCTGGGCCCCTCACTGCAAGGAAGACACTGAGGGGCTGCAGTGAGTCCAGAGAAGGGAACGGAGCTGGGACAGGGTCTGGAGCACAAGGGCTGTGAGGAGCAGCTGAGGGAGCTGGGGGTGTTTATCCTGGAGAAAAGGAGGCTCGGGGGTGACCTCATCAGTCCTTGAAAGGAGGTCATGGCCTAGTGGGGGTCAGTGTCTTCTCCCAGCTAACAAGCAATAGCACACAGAGAAGTGAGCTCAAGTTGCACCAGAGAAGGTTTAAACTGAACATTAAGAAAAATTTCTTCCTGGAAAAGGTTGTCAAGTATTGAAATACTCTTCCCAGGGAAGTGGTGGAATTACCATCCCTGAAAGTTTTTTAAAGATGTGTAGATGTAGCAGTCGGGGACATGGTTTATTGGTGAATTTGGCAGTGGTTGACTAAGGGTTTTTTCAACTTTAAAGGTTCTGTGATTCTAGTGTACCTCAGCAGGCAGTTGATGTGTTTGCTGTGCTGTAAGCTTAACTTATGCCTGAAGGCAAAGGAGGGTAACAGACCTCTGAATCATACATTTTGCCTCTATTCAGCTAAAACATTCCCATTAGTAATGCTGCAACTTTTGTTAAGAACAGTGAATGAGTCATTGATCTCTGCCCACAGTAATACAACACACTAAAGAGTGCTAGAGAGGCATTTCGCAAGGGTACTGTAGCAAAAACACTGTTTTTTCAAGTATGTGTCAAAGGCAGTATTTATTTTCTTCAGTTGGGGGAGCTGTCGCAGATGAAGAGCCTTTTTCACTGGGATCAAAATTCTTCTTTAATTGCTTCTGTGATAATCATAATCTTTCTGTTAACAGGCATTCTTCATAGCTGCTGTGAAGCCTACAATGTTGGGCTTCTGGAAGCAAAAATATTTTCTGGTCCACCAAGTGAGCAGTTTGGATATGCAGTTCAACAGTTTATAAATGAACAAGGCAAATGGTAAGCAGTTTGAATGGCTTGGTTCAGCTAAAATGTTAAGTCAAAAATGTTGCAACTCTTAATATTGCTTTTATAATTCCACATTGCATTTAAAGGATTAATTAATTTTTATATTAGAGTTATCTTTTTACAAATAAATACTTAATGTTGCTAAACCAAAAGTTGAGATATTCTAAAAACATAAGCGTGTGATGGTTTTTTGCCTTACCACCATGTGACCTGAGGTCTTCCTTATGGTAATCTTTTACTTCATCTCCAATACATTAATTTCCTTAGGTTTACAATTTCTCTAGACTTTTACCTTGCACTTCACTCCTTTGTTAAACTTCACATATATGTGGGATATTTTTCCATTTTAACGTGGTTAAGGTCAAAACAAATTATTAGGACCGGTGAGTTCTAATTATTAATATTAAAATTTAATTCAATGGATATAATTTTGTGTCTGATACAGTATTAACTGTTTGCTTCTCAAAGGATGGTGTATTTGGATGTTTGCGATAACACAAGCATAGCAAAGTCTTGTGTCTGCTACATCTCTTCATCCACAAAATCTGACCTGAAATCAACTGTTGCCACAACATTTGGCTTGATGAGCAATTAGTAAAATATTTTTTCTAGTAATTTTCCTTTCAAAAAGAACTTTAGAATATTACTGAGAGTAAGCACATTTAGTGGAAAACATTGTTTCCTCTTCTGCAGCCTCTGCATACACAAAGCTTAAGGTGTCTTTGTGTGTAAGGACTGTAAGTCTTTGAAAATAGCTGAGAACTACTGAACTCTTAAGTGGCTATTTGTGGGTGTCAGTCTAGAGCAAAAAGCCACACCAGATTATACATATACATATGATGGTGTGCTGAGGCACCTCAGAACTGTCATCTTCTGTCGGTGGAAACTGTGTCAGAGCCCTAACAAGCCACAAACTGGCAGTTCTGCTTAAGTGACAACAGACTCAGTAACTGCACTTTTTTCAGTGAAGACAAAGCAAGATGTTGAAATCTGAAATCCATGGAAATGCACATGAGAATGTATTTTGCAGTTAAAGTTTGGGAAAGCTGGTACAGAATTCCTGGCAGCGCTGCTCAGAGGCCCTGTGCAGCTGCCATCATCTGCACACCCAAACGTACACCCCCCAGTTTCTCAGTGATGTTCACTTCCAGGGACCAGGACACACAGTAAGAGGAGAGCAGAGCTGCATCCTCTGAATTAAACTTTGGCATTTCCTCTCCCTCAGCTGGGTAGGTTTTCAGCCTACCCCCCACCCTTCATCTGATGCTGTGGTGGCTTCTCACCGCGTTTCTGCCTGCTTTAATTATGTGTTTAGTCACCCATAGAGCAGAGATCTCTTTAAAGAAAAAAAAAACAAAAACAACAACAAAAAAAAGCCCAACAACCCAACTTCTGTGTAAAGCCATTGTAGGAGAACAAGAATCGTGCCTGTTGTGAATTTCACATTTTTGCCTCATACATGGAGAAATTGCCTTGTGTTTTATACTTGTGAGTTTTTCTGTAAGCTTGCAGAAGAAGCAATAGCTGCCTGATCCATTCAAGCTATTTATGTTTTATATTTCTCTCTTTCATTTTTGCTTCTAATATAAAAACTCCTCCACTGCCACTTTCTTGGATAATGTGTGCTGGATAGAAGGACAAAAGAAAGTAACTTTCGTTTAACTTTTCCTACCTTACAAGATCATGGAATCATTTAGATTGAAAAAGACCTTTATGACCATGGAGTTCAATAAATCTTCTTCTAAGTATATTAATATTTTGAATCTGGTAACCTTTTCTGTGTGTAGGCATTTCACCATTAGTTCTTTTGCTGCACTGTGTCTGACCTAGGAGAAAACTAGGAGTTGTTAGAGAGTCTTCAGTGAAGAAATGCCCATTTCAGTCTCCCACTCAAAAAATCATTAGCCAATCTTAAAAAAAATAAAAGTGAGTCATGTTCTACTGTCTTGTTCTCTTAATTTCTAGGCTGTTTTCTTTTTCTTGGAATAATAGAGCTTATTCCTTTATGCAATATTTTTAAAAAAACAAAACCTCCCCCAAAAACCCTTACTGAAACACAAAACAAAAACCCCAACAAACAGACAGGAAAAAAAGCCCCAACCCAAACAGAACACTCAATCTCTTTCAAGTTGTTCATTAGAGTTGTTTTCTCCTATGAGCAGAGGTTGCAATCCATGCACGAAGTTCTTGTTGACATGGCTGAACTGGGAACAAGATAAACTGTCTAAGATAAGATCAGGGTGATTTTTCTGTCTGAGGGGAGCATTTATCAACATGTGCTTTTGTAAAGAGATCATCACTGTGTAGCAAGAATGTGATGTATTAGAAAACTGTCCAGGCACAGAGAATGGGCCTGCTCACTGCACTATGTGCTGCTGGGGTGCCATCTCTCCTCAAAAGAGGTTATCCAGAATCTGAAGTCCACCAGAAATTATATCACTTCCAAGATTTTATTTGTAAGTTCACAGGGTGCCATATAAAATACAGCTTTAAAAATCCTCCTGTACTCTCTCAAAGAGTAGAAAAGAAAGATACAGAAATAAAGCAGATGCCAGTTATATTATTCACCACTATTTCTGGGAGGTGCATCTCCTGAGGCAGTAAGAACTAAAGAAATGATAAAGAGAGAATTTTTGCAGAATCGATATTGGTTTTCATTTTTGCTTGGAGATGACTTCAGAGAGAAAGGGAAGGCAGTCCAAAAGGGAATGCAGGACTGTTGAAGAGTACATGTTGGGAGGCTGTAGATTCTCCTGTCCCTTCAACCCCCCCACAAGCTGCCAGCCCAGATTTAGGGGGAGTATTGGAAGAGGGAATTACAGAATAGGGTAGAGAGAGTTGCAAAAGAGGCCCCCTTACCCCAGGATGTATTCCAAGGCCTTTATTCCTTGAAGGGAATCCAGAGCGAGAGAGCGATCACATGGGGAGAGAGGGGTTTTTATCACCTTTGGGGTCGGGGTCAGGTTACCTGTCCGATGGCTATAGGTCAGGAGACCAGGGGGCAGGTAACCCAGGCCAGGTTACAGTTTCTGGGGGAGGGGTTTTGGGGGAAAAACATTCCTAAAGGGAATACAACAGGAGGCTGTGACACAAACCACCAAGAAAGACGTTTTTGCTTTAGAGTCAGACAATCCAGGATAATTAGGCACTGGTCTGCTGTGCATTGACAAGCCTTAATGGCATGTGATGCTCATAAAAAACTTGCAAGTCAAGCACAGCTCAAGCTTTTCACAGTGTCTGGTGGGAATTTTAAGTTGGGAGCTCTTTAATGAATTTAAGGAAAATTGTGAATACCAGTGAAACTCATCAATCAGAAAAGCAGTTCACCACACAAGTAATTAGCCACCACAGAAATGTAATTCAATTTATGCTGTGGTTCTCCCTGTCAAGAGGTCAATTGCATTTAAATCTTAAATTGAGACTAAAATTTCTGTTATTCTATAAACATAATCTTTTAGAAAGACAAATTGTATTCTGTCAAGTTCATCTTGAATGTGCAATCCCTGAAGAGCAGCTGACAGTATATTCTTCAGAGATAACAGTACTTATTCCACAATTCAAGTGGCTTTTATAGCTGTCTCAGGTGAGGAAGATTGAAATAGTTGTAGATAGATAGCTATTAAAATGCTTTTTCCTACACACATGGGTCATCAGACACATGCTCAGCTGTGTCTGTGTCCTTAGAATTTGCAATTTTTAAAATTATTTTGGTTTTGAATTTATATCGTGGGATTTTTCTGTCTTAAAATTTTGTTTTATCTCACATGTCAGTGATGACACCTTAATATACAGTGCACTTACTGATGTATCACATAATTATTGCATCACCAAAAGTAGCTTTAAGAGTTACTGCCTACTGCTCACTGGTCACCAAATATAGAGGTCTTTTTCCCGGTGTTCTGTGATGCCTCTCCGACCATTAAGATATTTTGCCAAAAGAACACATTTCTGTAAGAACTTCTGTTGAAATCAGTACATTTTCAAAGCTTTCTGATTTTAATGAGGAAGGCCATTTCTTTTAAGGAGGGTAATTTTTAATTTTTTTTTTTTTCCTAACAGAAGCTGCCATTGTTGCAGCTCTGTCTTTTCAGTGCCAGAACCACTGCTTAATGCTGAGTTCTTTACCCAGTTTTGTTTTCCCTAACTGCATGCACCACAGTCTGCCCTTTTCCTGCTTGGAGAAGCTCTGGCTGATTTTTTTCTAGGCCTTCTGAGTTTGTTACTCAAACTCTTGCCGTAGCCACTGTAGTTTTTGAACTTTTGATTCTTGTTGAAAGGATCAAAATTTTAGATGGTGAGAAGTGTTTTTTGTGTGTGCAGAGGAGTGTCTATGAGTGTGAACAGTTTTCTGGTCTTCATATCTACTCACCGCTTCCTGTAATAGTAGGAAAAAAGGCCAGATGATCGAAGAGGTACTTTCTACTTTTATTTTCCTATTAGCCATCTTCATGTTTAGAGAACAAAACAAAACACAACACAATAAAAAGCAAATACATGGGAAGAGCGGGGGGAAAAAAAAAAAAACCAAGCCAGAAAATTTTACAACAGCTGGGAATTCAGCTTTTTGCTATGAATTCTGATTTTGCTTTCTGCTACATCACAGTTTGCAGATTACTGGCTTTGTCATGGTATGATTTCCCAGAAATAATTCCTGTTGCACTTTGATCTGCCACTCCTGCAGCTTGTGTGGTAAGGCATTGCTGCTGAATTTGATGTGACTTCCTAATGACATTGCTTTGTATAAAGTGTTGGAGAATTATTAGGGAGATGAATAATAACATCAATAGCAATATTACATTATACTCAGTATAGTATTTTGTAAAGATGGTCTGCAAGGACATATAAAGAAGTTCTGTAAAAATAAATATTTAACTCATGGCTGGAAAAGAGCCTTAATTAATACATTATACATGATGCAGTTTATTTGGAAACAAGCATTTTTAAGTATTTTGGTACTACTTCCCTGCATTTTTTCCTGATATATTCCATTTTACTTTGTTTCATGCATCTTGTCTAATTACAGTAAAGCAAAAAAAAATTTGGTTAGCAGGATGCTAGCCAGATACTCCCTTGCTGTCTACACTTCTGATGTTTCAGAAAGATACACATTAATTTTCCCAGAACAGTGTTGTGTAACTCCCTACTGTAATGGTTTATGTTAATTTTGAAAGGCAAGTAGGCTTCCTGATTTCTTACATAGATTAAGGCTGGTATTAAACATTAAGGCAAAGAATTAAAAAAAAAAAAATTGTTATTTTTTTATAAAAATTTTTTTAAGGGCTAGAGCCCTTAAGGCTGGCAGTTAAAAGCAGAGGTCTAAGCTTGGTATAAGTCTGTTAATTTTTTCTCAGGTGTGTATTAATGACAGGTTAGACTAGTTAAGTCAAATAATAGAATGGGTTTAATAGCTCTGTTCGTTTCTGAAAATCATCATTAGTAACAGTCAGTTCTAAGTGTGAATTCTGTGTACGGAATTTTTTGGCCTGCAATGTATGTATGACATTGAGATTCACAAACTCTGCAAATATACAATGAATACAGAAAAATAAGTTAATGAAATAAGTCCCAGTAAACTGTGAGGAGTACAAGACAAATGAAAGACAAAATTAAGTTTCTTTACTTGGCATAGATTTAAATTTGGTTTTAAGATGAGAAAATTTTATCTAGTTTTGTGTTACATTTTCCTGTTGCAGTGGTCTCAAGACTAATTTCAGAGGTAGCAAAAGTAAAATTATCTTGTGAATATCAAGTTTTAGAAGTGATGGTTCCTTGGTAGAAGCAGATGTCTGGATTGCAGTTAATGTTGAGGGCAGGGGAAAAGGGAGGCAAATAATGTCCATGGAATGAGCAAAAGTATGCAAGCTGGAAAGAAGAGAAAGGCTTTTAGCAAACACTAAACCAGGGATTATGTTTGTCTCTAGTTTATGTCAGTAGCAGGAGTGGAGCTTGGAGTTAGCTTGGAGTTAGGCTTGGATTTGGGGTCAGCTGGTGTCCAAGCACGCTTCTGTTCCTCTTCTCACTCTCTCTTCTTGTGAGTGATACTGTGCAGTCTAGGCTCTCAGGAAAACCTGTGGCTGCAGAGCGGTGCAGCACAACACAGAGATTCACAGTGAGTTTCATGACCAGATGGAAGTGGTTGCAGAGGGTATTTCCAAGATACAAGGCCATTCTCTGAACAGTAGCTGTCATCCTGCAAGGACTCTGAAATATGTTTGCCTTCTGGGAAACTCGAGGGAAAAAAAAAAAAGTGTATATAAATTGCACAGTGTAATGTTCAGCTTGATCGTTAATGCCAGAAAGCTGTTCCAGTTTCAGATACTGCACACACAGTGTTGCCATTCAATTTAAAACTGTTTCCTGTTTCCACAAAAAGTCCTATCCCTTCTCTCCCATCAGCTCAATTAGCTTTCTATACCTGTACCTAACTCGGTAGTACCTAGCAAGGCAGGAGAGTGTTACACCATGACTTCCTCCTGTTCTTCCTCCCACTGTTGACCAGCTCCAGCCCTCTGTGTCACTGTAAGTATTTGCAGATTATGTTATCTGTTGGCACATGACCAGCGCAGTAGCTGCTTATGAGCTCTGTTTATTTGGTCCTGAGCTGTGGTGGTTCTGATTTCCACTGTGCTGAAAAGGCTCAGAAACACTGATAAAATAACAAGAAAATCAGATGCCTCCTCACAGCTACTGCAGTGTACATTGTTTTGATAGAGGTGTTTATATGAACTTAAGTTGCATATTTAGAGATGTTATAAGTACACAAAGTCCTGTTCCTGCTGCCTGCATGATCACCCTTTTCCAACAAGGTAATTGAGAAGGAGTTAGGCATTCTTAGAATATCCAGACACACAAGAACGAGAATCTGAAACCAAACCCTGAGCTGAACTGATAAAATAATGTTATTTGTGTTAAATTGAGGTGAAATAAACTTAAAAAAGAAAATGCATTTAGCAGTATTTTCTCTGAGCAAACTAGAAATGTCTAAAACTCTTTCTTGTGCATCTAAACCTGTTTTTTGTCATAATGATTTTATTCAAACTAGTAATAAAGTCACAGCATAAAACCAGATGATCCCTAGGAAGTTAATATGATATATATAAATTGCTTTAAAATATAATAATTTCACTTTTTTTTTTTAATAGTGCAAAGTATATTTGTGTTAGCTACCTATAAAATTTTAGAGAATAGCAATTTTGCTTTAAACAACCTATTGATCGACTAAAAAAATAGGTTTCTAATGGAACTCAATTTTCTGTATTGGTACTCCATTGCTTGTCTTCCTACAGTCTCCAAAATTAATTAATTACTACCATGGATTGTTCTGTTTGAAAATAAAGTCATATTGCCGCTGGAGCAAATACCCATATTCCCTGCTTTTCTGCTTTATCTGTTTTATTTTTAATAACCCTTGAGATCATAATTTAGAGGCTTTTGATGAAAAATAAGTATTCTTAAGCAGTATTCCCAGAAGGTGAACTAAACAGTTTGTGAAGGCTTTCCAATAAAAATTAAAAGTCTTGAGGAGCAGATGTTGGAAGGAAACTTTATGGCAAGGTTTATGAAGAAATGAGTCAGAGAATATAAATCACTTTGTGTTGCATGCAAAATTATCTAAGTATTAACTTTCTTGTTCAGGATTACAGACTTTATGCAGCAGATTGTTACTTGCAGTATTTTGTTTCTGACTCAGTGTTATCGAGGTGTGGCAGTGCTCAAGCTCAGACATAAGTGTTTGATTGTTGGTGAGATCCTGTAGAAAATGCTTATCAGTTTAAAGAATACCCTAAAAGAATCAGTTAACCATTAACTAATAGAACAATAAGTAATATATCTCTTGATCCCCAACATATATATTTCTAAATTTTTATGCATCTATATATATTAGATCATTCACTGTATTTCTTCCGACCTATAATGTAACATCACATTAAAAACAGTACACGTGTTTGAGGCAACTGAATCCACATAGGCTCTCCCATTCTTCTTCCCCACCAATGCTGCCCTTGGTGAATCCAGTGCAGTGTATTGACATGCAAGTAAAGCTTCTGAACAGTTCTGGAGAAGACTCCTATGCCTGAATGCCTTGGGTCCTGTATGTTGTGAAAGCCTCTCTACCTGTTACCTATTGTGTGCTACGCAATGCTGCTGCTGAACCTTTTTGGTATCGTTGAGGACCTAATGAAGTTCCTTTTCCTTTAGGCTGTTGGTTGGTTCACCCTGGAGTGGCTATCCTGCTAACAGAAGTGGAGATATATATGCATGTCCTCTTGGTGTGTCGAAAAACACATGTAAAAAATTGAATTTACAAGGTAAACTGTAAACGTTTAACTAACGATGTCTTGCTGCACTTGTTTTCCCTTGTGTTTCCCTTGTGTATGATGCAAATCTACCTTATTAAAACTTTCCTTAACTAGCTGTCTGCATAATCTTGGATTCTGTGGAGGTGTGTGTGTCTACTGCAAGGCCTCAGTGCTGATGAGACATGTCTGTCTAAGCAAAAATTGATGCCTGCTACTGAACTTAGGCCAGGTGGTGCCAGCTGCTGGTAGCACCGGGGTCTCAGTGTCACCCACTGGAGCACCTGGGGACTTCAGTTCAGCCAAGGGGCAGGAACACTGTGGGTCCCAAAGCCAGTGGCTGGCAGGAGCAGGGCTCTGTGCTGGCATCCAGGGGCAGGCAGCTATGGAGGGAGAGAGGGGATGTGTGCCTGTCCCTGTCCTCCCTAAACCAGGTAGGGGTGTGTGTTTATGTTTGCAAACTAACTATAAAATGGAGTTCAGGTCTGGATACAGTGAAAATATGAGGCAGCAGGGTGTGCTGAGATTTCTCCTTTATGTTTGTAGTGTAGATCATTTCTGCCCTCCGCTGCCCTTCCAGTTTTTTGTCTAAAGCCTGATTCTGGATCAGAGGAGTCTGGTGTCCTGAGGAATGTAACAGTAGCTACTCATCTGCAGTTTCTCAGCCAGCCAAAAATTTGCAATAGGTAGATTGTTTCTTCCTCTTTTTTGCCTTCAGTTCTCTTGAGGGCAGATACTCTAAATGGCCATTTTTTGAAAATTGATGTCTAATGGTTAGCCATTTTTTTTTCCCAAAGATTGGTTTTGGTTTCTTTTGTCTCAGAATTGTCGCAGCCATTTGGAAAAGGTGCCTTAGATTCTGAAAAATCAAAAGTTTTTGAAAGGAATTATAACTTAGTAAATTGCTTCTACATCTTATTTATTATTCTGTCATTCTGATTTTATTTCAGCTTTAATAAATATTCCAAATGTGACTGAAATTAAAAAGGACATGAACCTTGGCTTGACTCTGATACAGAACTCAAAAACTGGAGGATTTTTGGTATGTATCAAGACCATATGCAGTGCACACAGAAACCTCTGATAAGAATCAAGAAAACAGAATACTCCACTTTTTTTCTTAAGTCCAAGATAAATGTATTTTATTATGCAGCATGGATTAGTACATCCCACTACAATTACTGAGGGTCCAAAATCAATTGTGACATGTATCATTAATGTAGGAAAATTGTAAAGTCTCTCCTTTGTCATTTATCTAAACATCTTAAAGAATATCTCAGTAATTTAAGTGAGACAATATAGGCAAGAATATTTGCACCATTAAATTATTTAAGGCAGTCTTGTATAGTCCTGATGGTGCTTTCAAAAGACTTTATATAATCTCTTCCCTATCATTCACGCTTGCATAGCCACTGTTCTGCTGAGATATCAGTATTTCTATTCCCTTGGATTTGTGATATGTTTCATTTGATTAGTGAGCTTGGAAGAGGAGGAATTTTCCCAATTTATATTCCACAAACCACTGTCCTTGGAGTCTGAAAAATAGAATTCTTACTCTAAAGGAAGTGAATGCCTGTTTGATATGCTTTTTTATGATCCTACTCATAAGCATGAAAACTATTGGTCTGTAGGTATATTTCAGTTTGATGTAGCCATGAGCAGTAAGTTAGTAAAACAGTAAATTACAGAGGGAAGAACTCTAGGCTCTTCTTAAGCTTTGCATTTTTTTGTTGCATCTTCCTAGGAATCACAAAAGTATTCAAGTATTTATTATATTATTTTATTTATTTAATTATATTTATTATTTATTATATTAACATGTATCTCAGTTTACTGAAGTACTTAAAAGCATGCCTAATTCTAACCTTTCCAGCAGTCCTCATGGAATTAGTTATTCATAACTTCAAAATACAGCAACAGTAATTTTCTTGACTTGTGGCTTGAAAAAGCCTTGATTAAAAAAATCTTATTCTGTCTCTTGAATAATACTTTCAATTACTGTTAGTATCCTATGCATACCCAATTTTAATCAGTATGAGTAACTGCAGTGTTTTAAAATATCTTGTACAGGGAAATTTGTATTTTCTAATAATATATGAACTTCTCTCAGTTAAAAACTACTTCCTGATCCACACGTTACCGATTGATTCTCCTGAAATTGTGTGGATTTAAAAAAAGGAAAAAAAAAAACCAAAACACAAAAAGCCAGGTTGAATTCTAAGACATAAATAGCCATGTCTTCATCAACAGGAGTTCTTTTTTGACATAAGGAGAACAAGGTACTGGAGACAGGTGCTTATCTGTGACTCAGCCTCAACAAATACCAAAAGCTGTGTGACTTAGTTGTGGCAGGTATTCACCCCCATGTGTGGACTGCCTGCTTGTATTTGCAAGCTGCTTCCAGCCAGGACTTTGCTCCAAGACTCTGCCTGTGGCAGCTGGCCTCTGTGGTGGGTCCTTTGGGTCATTTCAGGGTTTCCTCCTCCCAGCTCACTGTTCTCCATTGTCCTGTGGCTCCTCTCCGCCTCTCTCTGCCCATCCCAGTCGGTGCTGTGTGCTCAGTCCCTGAGCTCTTTGGCTTGGGAGCGTGAGCCAGGCTAGCATGTCTGTGCTGCAGCTCCCAAGTCCTGCTGGTTTGGCTCTTGGATGCCAGGGGATTGCTTCCCACAGGTATTCTAAGTGCAGGGCGGTCATTTCCCACACACAGTACATTTTTCTGAGGCATGCTTAGTCCTGTTGCAGAGGTGCTGAAGAATTTCAGTGATGGTTAACAAGTTTTTTCTGGATTTCTCCTGTAAATTTCTGTCAGAATTCTTATTCCTGGGCAGTGCTGTGCCTTTAGTTGAAAGAAGCAGCTCACATCTCCCTGCATGTAAAATCTCCCTTCTCTATTTGACAGCCCACAACCACCTTTTTCCTTTGCCTTGCTAAACAAATGTAGTTTTTTGGCTGAAATGTTCTTTTTAAAATACACCTCTCTCAAACACCAGTGACCAAGTCCATGCTCTATTCCAGGTGAGTCTTTCCCAGGCACTGTACAGTGTATCTGGTATTTCCCCAACTCAACAGCTTCTCATCATGCACCTCTGAGCCACATTTACTTTGCATGCTGGTTGCATGCATCCAGTGCCCAATCCATCTGCTTCTCTCACTTCCATTCTATGACCTTCCAGTTTGTCCACTTTTTCTGATGTTAGTCTTGAAGGGCAAGTCTACACACCTTTTTAACAGTCTGCCTTTCATCTGTCCTAGATATGTGATCTCCCCTTTGTTAATGATGCCTCTTAAATTTCTGACTTAAGCAATACTAGAACATTAGTTTTCCCTTTTCTTTTTTCTCTGAAGATAACAAAGATTATTAGAAATTTTTTGCTATTTGCTCCAAGATTAACATCACAGTTTTGAACTACCACCACTACAGAAAAAAGTTACAAAGTGGGCAAATCAGAGAGATCTAAAAAGAACTTTAAATTAGTTTTAAAGGCCACTAACCCTCCTCCAGCTTCATATAGATGATTTATATTGTACCTTTCACCTCTCTGAAAATGTATCTTTTTCAGTAAGAACTAACCATGCCCCATATAGCAGCTAAAAAAAGCACTTATCTCAAGATCAGATAATGTGGATATACTTCCTTTCTCATCTAGAAAATCCATTATCTGGCAAAATATCTTAGGATAGTTTGATGTTGCCTCTCACGGGGAAACCAGTGGGTGATTTAGGTAACTTTTAATTTACTTTTGAATTTAATTACCTTTTGCTGCCCTCCAGTATTCTTGAGAAAAGCGTAGAAGTCCCTCTTCCTAAATTGAGGTGGGTGCAACCAGAGTGCATTTGTAAAGAAACTATAATTTCTCACAGAACAGTTGGAGAGAGGTTACGTAGAGGTTATATTTATTTCCTTGAGTATCTAATGTTTTCTTTTAAGGAGGAAATACACCCACCGACTCGCCACCTTCATCCCACGCATACACACAGACACACACACAGCTCCCCCTATATTCTCACGGCAAAATACTGTCTTAATATGGGGTTGAGATGAGTACGTATAAAGATCTATAACGACGTAAATAACAGCTGGTTGATCCAGCTGAAAATACTTCTTTTTACAGAGATTATTTTCAGAGGGTCATTCTTCCCCAAAGCCAACGAAACGCGTAGCCGGGCGGGGGGGGAGGCGGGGGAGGTGCGCGGGCAGGGGCACACCTCTCCCGCTGGTGCAGCCGAAAGGGACAGTGCTCACCGCGGGGCGGGGGATGGTGCAGTCTACCCTGTAAAGGCGAGGTGAATTCTCGTGGGGACGAAGCTTTCGGAGGGCTCCGAGCTGTCAGACCCCCCCGCTCCGGCCGCTGCCCCCGCCGCGGGTAGGCCGGAACGGCGTGCGCGGGGCGCTACCGCCACCCAGCGGCCGCCGCTGGGATGGGCGCGGGATGGCGCCGGCGGGAATTGCTCCCCCTGAGGAACCGTGTGAGGGGGGGGACCCTCACTGCAGGGATTCGGCCTCATAACCAGAGAGAGCTTCGCTGATCCTGTATGCCTGTCGTCCTGCTTGTGGTGGTTTTGTGTGTAGATATGGTGAGACAAGTACTTGTTGTTTTTATAGTTTCTTTTTGCTGTTATTTTTTAAGACTTGTGGTCCCTTGTGGGCACAGCAGTGTGGAAGACAATACTATGCAACAGGAGTTTGTTCTGAAATCAGTCCAAGTTTCGAGATCCTAAGAAGCTTTTCTCCTGCTGTTCAAAGTAAGGCAACGTGTGCAAAACAGATTCAATTAAAAAAAAAACCAAAACAACAAAACATATCAAACAAAATCAAGAGATATCTTGTTGGGGACTGTTAATTTTGATTTCTTAAAAAAATGTATGTGCCAAAAGCAAAGTCCCAGGATTGATATGTAAAGACTGACAAATTGTGATCCGATGCTGATGTGAACATGGTCTTAATCCTCTGTGTTCAGAGGCATTGCACCAGTGGAGGTACATTATGTTCCTTTTGAGTCCCCATTCTGGCAAAACCTTCTGATCTGAAGTGCTGCCCTTGTGAGACCTAAATATGCACCTCTGAATTTAGTTGAAGCGTATATTGAAACTATATTTAATGTCCACTTCTTATTTTTGTTTTAGAGTGTTCCTCTGTTATCGACGTTGTGGTGGTTTGTGATGAGTCAAACAGCATTTATCCCTGGGATGCAGTGCGGGCATTTTTGAAAAAATTTGTACAAGGCTTAGACATAGGCCTTAACAAAACCCAGGTAAGTCAAAGACATACTTGAGAAAGACAAACAAAAACCCCAAACAAAACAAAACCTAAACCAACCAATTTTAAAGGAAACCTAGAATAATTTTGTGTAACTATAGTACCTCCCTCAAAGCCACAGATTACATATTTATTCTATTCAGTGCTGGGAATTTTATCTCATGGTTATCCTATTTCAAAAGGGATTAGTTATTTGATCCAAAATACAAGTTAACTGAAATAGAAGTCTGTGTTGTATCTAGGGGAGTCAGATCACTTTCATACATTAGATGTAAAAGTAGTTGAAAATAGCCTTTGGGGATGTGATAAAAGTAGAACAGATTTTTAATGGGTTTTTCATACAACTCTTACTTTCCAACTGCTGCATCTTTAAAACAGGAGTTTTCCTGCTGGTTTACTCACTGATCTTTGAGGGGTTTTTTTTCCTTTTGATTTGATGATGGTAAGGAAAATTTTACTGCCTTTTTTTGTTTAAAACATCTTCTGTCTTTACAGTTGTCCATTTTCCCCAAACAGTTCTGAGAACAAAGACTGAGGCACTGGAAATCTCTCTCCCAAAGGCTGCCTTCTTCCTTGGGCTACTTTGGAAGTGAGGTGCTTAAAAGCTAGGCTTCCTGCTCAGTTCTTTCTGAACCTCACCTTTAGCTTCTTCTCTTTTTTCCTTTTGTTTTAAAAGCACATCTTACCATATGTCTTTATCTTCACCTATATTAAAAACAAATAGGGTTTGCAGTACTGTATAGTAACTAACCTTTAGGACTTCCTTAGATGAAATCAGACTGAGGTGCTGTCAGCTTGTAGAACTATTGCTATTTTCTCATTTTTCCCAGAGCTCCTTGTATTATTGCTATCCATCAGCCCTTCCAGAAGTAACCAAGCCAACATTTAATGTCTACAATTTCAGATTGTTTGCAGTAACATGCATAACAAATGATGTAAAGCGCAAAGAGTGTTTTAGCTTTCTTTGCTTTTCAAATGTGTTAATATTAATTTGGTTTATTTATGTTGAAAGAGAACTGTGCATCTGCAGATCTTTTACACCAACCTGACACATAAGTAAGCATCATGATTTTATGTAAGTATTGTAAAGCAGCATAATCTAACACCATTTTTTTATTGCATAGGTGGGTTTAATTCAGTATGCTAATGATCCCCGTGTAGTCTTCAACTTGAATACATATCAAACAAAGGATGAGGTTGTTCAAGCAATGGAGAGAACATCTCAGAAGGGAGGAGATCTCACTAATACTTTCAAAGCCATTGACAATGCAAGGTGAGATGCATCGATGATTTACTGTGCAACTGTTGTAACGTACCTTACATGGCAATGAGAACATCTTGAATGTCATTCCCACTGGAAGATCATGTGCCCAGGGCCTCTGGAGTAGGTTCCCAGCACCTGGCAGAATCCAGCAGGTGCATTTAATTGCTGAAAAGCATATTGTTAACCACTGGGTTGAATGCTACTCTAAAGGAATTCTGAGGTACCCAACAGAATTGCTTGTTATGTCACAGATCTCTAAACATGACAGTGCATCAGAGTGGGCAAGGTCTTAGGAAAGATACAAAACCACTGAAAGAAGTAGAGTTTATCCAGGGATTCAGCAGGCCCAGTAACATTTGTGTTTGCAGATCAGGCTTTTGTTGATTGCAGAGAAAATAAAACTTCTTGTCTGTTGTCAGTTTTTCGCAGCACGCATACCATGAACATGAAAACATAGGGAAAATTTAAACCAATATTTTATGACTCTGAACACATATACAAACCAGGTCCATTCTTCAACAAGAAGATGCTGTTTTGAAGTTTAATCAAGTACAGAACTCTAGGCCAAAGTACATGCTGAATCAAATGAACTTGAGGATTTGGTTTAGGAACAGACTTAGCCTTCAATGGAGTCAATATTTTGTAGTATTGAGAAGCCTATTTTTAATTCTGATCCATTTTTGTCTGAGCTTGGTAATGCCAATTCCTGGTGTCATAAAACTTTGATAGTTCTGATAGAACCTTCTTTTCATTAGAATTACTTGTACAAAAAAAAAAAAAAAGAAAAAAAAAATTTTTTTCCAGGAATTTACATTTCTGTCAGAAATGCCTTCCAGTCCTACGTTTTTCTGTTTCTTTGGTTACATTTCTTATTCACTACAGAAGAAGCACTACAGAACTTGTTCTAATTCAGTGATGGGCATATTCATTACAGTGTATGTGCTGGATTCCATCCATTGTGGATTGATGTGTGATAACCCCAATGTTTTATAACAGACAGTATGCCTTCTCAGCTGAATCAGGAGGACGCCCGACAGCCACAAAAGTCATGGTTGTTGTAACAGATGGTGAATCACATGATGGCTCCAACTTGAAAACAGTGATAGGTAAATGCAATGAAGACAATATAACCAGATTTGGCATTGCTGTAAGTAATACTCAAATTATACATTACTGCATTTGAAAGATTGTTTTGTTGTGTATGTATGAAAGTACACGTTCTATACAAAAGTGGTATGTGTGCATACTTTGTTACACCGGTGAGACTGAAGCAAAGTCAAATTAATCCTCTGAACTTTTGGATGTACTGGTCTTTTCACTGGCTGAAATATCAAGACAAGAGCTGCCTGAGCAACTTCAGTGATTTTCTCCCTTGCTGAGCCTTATGTACTTTTCCTGTATGAATGGTCCCTTGCATAGGAATGAACTCTAATAAGCAATTCAGTAATATGAATAAAAGTAACTTTTTTTAAAATATGTAGAATATTTGCTTAAATAGTACAGAAGAAAATGGAGTAGCACTATGATCTCTCTTTTTATTTTGCTGTTTATTCGTTTCTTTACACAAGGTTTTGGGATACTTAATAAGGCATGAACTTGATACTAAAAACTTGATTAAAGAAATCAAGGGAATTGCTAGTCACCCAACAGAAAAGTATTTCTTCAATGTGTCATCTGAGGCTGCACTACTGGAAGAAGCAGGAACACTTGGAGAGCGCATTTTTAGTATAGAAGGTAAAATACTTAACATCTTCGAAAAATTAGATCAGATTCTCCCAGCTGAGGAATTTAGGATTATATTTAGCTTCAGTTTAGTGCAGTATTGTGAAAATGAGGGGTAGATAGAGCTGCAGGCTTCTCCCTGCTCACTGGAAGGGTTCTGGTTTTCACAGATGTTCCCCCAGCTACTCCGCCCCTAATTAGCCTGAGCTTTAAGTTAATTTATGCAATTTGGGGAAAGCATTCCCCAGGTGATGAAAATTTCTGTCATGTCATGGACTTCAGGCATGGGGGCTTTTCCTTATGCAACCAAATGTATTTGTTGCCACCAGAAGAATAAAGGTATCTTTATGCTTGTGAGCTTCACCTGTGTGAATCCTAAGCCCAGAAGACTAGGTTACTGATTACAGAACTGAAAATGCAATTTGTGTGGTACCTACCAGGTCTAGCATCACCCACACTCCTCTGTTTTGTTCAGAGGAAGTTGTTGTAGAGGTACTTTGGCTGTCCCTAAAGCCAGCTTTTAAATTTAACTTAAATTGAGGACTCTCCTCAGAGATGTGTAAACTGCTCTCAACTCCCTTAGGAGCTTGCTACCACTTTCTGTGGTAAGCTTACTGCCACTTTCCTGTGCTCAGGAAGAAATCTTCCCTTCTCTTTCACCTTCATTTATTCTTTGCTAGGTCCATGCTGCTACTCAAACAATGGAATAGGTCTTTTTGCTGAGTACTCCCACTGAATTCCCATCCATCTAGCTTAGGAAATGGATGTCACAGTATTTTTCAAGACAATTGCATCAGTTTTTAGAAGTCCTATATGAAAATAAGGATTTCTATTCTGTTTGAAAGTTGTGAATATATAGTCATTAAAGCTGCTAATTTCAGAGTATTAATGCTTCCTAGGAAACACAAAAAGAGACCAGTCACAGTGGCAAGACTATGGGAACTGAATCAAACCATCTTGACCGTCATCTTCTGCCATTTTTTTGGCAGTCATAGACTTATATCATGGCTCTTGGCTCCATATTACCAATTTGCCATGAAATCCTCCAAATTTTCTACAGTTTACCAGCTCTGATTTCCAGTGTTTGTAAATGCTTTAGCCAGATTGGTGGACATACACAGCCCCTATATAGCTAAAATCAGTGGCAGCAAGACTGATTTTGTGTGGTTATATAGAGATAACCGTATATGAATATCTGTTTCACCAGGTACTGATCAAGGTGATACTTTCCAAATGGAAATGTCACAGGTGGGCTTCAGTGCATATTACTCCCCAAAAAAGGTATGTGAGTTTAATTATTTAATGATACAAGTAGATGTACGTATGTATACGAGTGTAAGAAAGGAGAAATAAAAACACAATGTCCAATTTTAAGAACTTTTAGAAGCAGGAGAATATCAAATTATCCTTCTAATTTTTTTACTTGAATATGTATTAATAAGTATATTTGTATCACATTTTTTTTCATGTACTGATTTTGAGATGTGTTAATACAATGACTTCAGTAATTTCAGAGTTCATGTAGGATGAAAAAATTTAATACCTCCATGTTTGTGACTAGCTATATTGTAAAGTTGGTAGTCAGTCACCAAAATATAAATATTTTGGTGAAAATAATTTCTCTATAAATTATAAAATTACTAATATTTGTGTAAAGTATATTTCACTTCTAAATTAGAACCAAAAAAAAATATATTTTAATGTTAATCAATTTCAAGATTATCAAATAAGTCCTCCTTTTAAAATCCAAATGTTGTTCAATAAGCTTTCAACTGAAAATAAAAGAAGTTTCTTTCTTTCTCATAGCCCTTAAAGATGAATGAATTTGCAAAATTTGAAATTTTAAATCATGAAGCAGTTGATGCTAAGAAATGGCAAAAAAATGAGAAACATATGGGCGTTTTTTCAGGAAAATTACACATTTAGTTTTATTGCAGTTTTCTGTAACAGTATCTCAGTTTAGTGAAGAATTTTAATAATCTGAATAAACTAAACTGTATTTTCTATGTAGAAGTATAAGGTTGTTTCTGTATGAAGTATTCTGTATAATAAGCCATGTTAATTTGGATTTTAGATTTAACCGTTCTCTCAAGAACATCTCCTTACGTGAAGAATTAAACTGTATCTGTTCACATCAGCTTTTGTGTGCTGTCATTGTCACTTTTCTTGTCAAGAAAAGGGGGTTTAGCTTTTTTGTACAGCTGCATTTGTGTGATCCTCAGTCTCCAGAGGATCATGGGAGCATAAAAGCATGGACTTAACAAGCCCATCCCCAGCGTGGACAGACTTAGGAAATTACCACAGTGTTTAAATAAACCCATTTTATCATGAGTTGCAGTGCCATGGGAACTAAAGCAGTCACTTATCCTCTTGCAGTAGAAGGGTGATAATCCCTCTTAACAGGGCAGTAAAGTCCTGCACGTAAGTGGCAACTATGAGCAGCTCCAGTCAGCTGCCTGCAGGCTTTAGCCTGCAGCACTGGCTTAAACAAGTGATGTAGGAAATCATGCATGGGACCTTCAGCTTTGCTCACACTTCTTCTAAATCAGGTAGTTCTAAAATGCTGACTTTTATTTTGTAAAGGATGTTCTGCTGCTGGGTGCAGTTGGGGCCTATGACTGGAGTGGAACAGTAGTTCAAGAGTCTTCAGATAGAGTCGCCACGTTTCCAAGCCATGTGTTTGAGAAGATTCTACAGGACAGAAATCATAGCTCCTATCTAGGTAAGGGGCTGAAATACAAATCTGAAAATGTATGAAATCTTGATTAAGATGTTAAAGAAGTTGGAAAGTTCTCCTCTAGCCAGATTTGTGTTAAGAAATGATTTGAGGATGTGAAAATAATTTTTTGGTCAAAAAAGATTATTTTTTACCCGTCAACAGTTCATTGAGTAAAAACTTGACTGTATTTTTAAATTCTACTAATATCAAAGTATGAAGAAAAAACCCACAGTCTTTGTTTCTGCTATGGTTTAGCCCCAGTTGGCAGCTAAGCAGCCACTCAGTCACTCTTCTTAGGGGGGGGTGAGAATGGGGAAGTCAGAAGAGACAAAGTGAGTGAACTCTTGGGCTGAGGTAACAGACAGAGAAAGTGAAAGTCATGCATGCAAGCAAAGCAAAACAAGGTATTTTTTCCCCACTTCTCATGGGCAGGCAGGTGTTTGTTCAGCCATCCCCAGGACCGCAGGGCCCCAACACACACAACTGTGAGTCGGGAAGACAAAAATGCCCTCACTCTGAACATCCCCTCCTTCCTCCTCCAGCTGGATATGCTGAGGGTGTCACCGTGTCCATATGGGATACCCCTGCAGGCATTTGTGGGCACTGCCCTGGCTGTGTCCCCTCCCAACTCCTTGTGAGCCCTCCCAACCTCCTCACTGGTGGGGTAAGGAAAAGGAAAGGACCTTGACACTGTGTGAGTACTGCTCAAGGAGAGCTAAAACATCCCTGTGATACCAATGCTGTTTCCAGCATAAATCCAGATCACAGCTCCACACCAGCTGCTGTGAAGAAAATTAACTGTATTCCAGCCAAAACCAGCACAGTCCCAAAGACATAATAAATCATGGGATTTGAAAAGGCTGCTTAGTGAATCATACTGATAATTACAAGTTGCTTCTGTTACAATATTTGAGTGTTCTTCCCCAGTTCAATGTAGATGAGAAGCTGATTGACTTTCCATTGTTTCATATGTTCTTGCTGTTTCCTTAGCCTTTTCCAGTTCATTTTATAGATTTTGAATATTGCTACCACTTCATAGAGATTTTACTTATAATCTCTGTATATATTTTTGACATGTCTTTGTGACCCAATAAAGCCAAGTCAATCTGTATTCTTAGTTCATTGAAAAGTTTTCTGTAAACCTTCAACATGTCTGTTCTGCTGTTTCATCCCTGAATAATACTACGACATTAAGCATCTATGATTTTCTCATTCTTTGAAAACATTTAGTAATAAGCTCTCTTTGCAACTAACATACTCTTTTTTCCCCCTATGGCTCAGCATTACTTGCGTCCAACAAAATGAATAAATCTAAGCCCAACCAAATGAGCAGTAGCTCTTTTGCATGTATGACCTCTTCAGACCTCTTCAGACTTTCTCTTACTTAATTTTCTTAATAATTTTTAAAAGATCAGGTAATTTTCTTTCTCTACAAGACAGTTTTAGTGTATTTAGTTTAATCTTTCTGGAGCAAACAGTGTTGTTGCATTTTCTGTCCCTTTATTTCTATTCCACTTTCTGTCCTCCGGTAGGAGCTCTCCATACCAGCTCTCTCTCATCAGCTTGTGGGAGCATAAGTTAAAGAGCTGCTAGAACATCATGGCCTGCTCAACTGGCCTCTGTTCTTCACTGCACTCACTCACTTCAAATTATTGTATTCTGTATTAACTAGGAAGGTGTGTACTTGCAGAATAAAATACCGTTTTGTTGCTCATTAAACTTCCAGTCACAAAAGCTGTTCTCACCCTGTATCTGAACAAAAAATCTGAATTAGACTGGTGTGATGTAATCAAGGCATAATCCTTTTAGACTGTGCTCCTCAAATTGTTCTTCTGCTTGCTAAAGATCTGCATATTCTATCCTATCACTGGCATTTTGTTACTGAGTTTAACTATAGACTTAATAAAGAAGACTTTGTTTTTCTGTTTCCTGACAGCAAATAAATGCTAGAATAATGGTAATGAGGATTAAAATGTTCAAAGAAGTTCAATCAACCCTTCAGCTGACAAGCTGTTAATGTAGCCTCTTCTATTCAGACAAACCACTCATCTGTGGTTTGGTGAGCTGTGGGAAAATGCACTGCAAACTTTGCAGGAGCTAGGTGTTCCTCCCTAGTTTGAAGACTGTTTCAAATGTTCATCTCATATTTCTCTTTATTTCTTTTTTCCAAGGATACTCTGCACGTTTTTTTCCTGTCTCCTTCACAAGCATGACATTTTTGTGGTCTACATTTTACTGAATAGTCTAAGCTGTTGTGTTATTCTGTGAACCTGCTTCATCTGTGTGTCATTGTTCCCTCCAGGAGCATATTGCAAATTTTATGCATATGTGACAGCATAACTTCCCATCTGGAATCGTCACTCTCTGCAAAAGCATATCAGATATGCAAATAACATCCTCTGTGCCTCAATGGATAACCAACTGATAAATTGTAACTAATGGTTTCTCATATGTTAAATGTTGGCTTATGTTGTTCTGTTTTATATTTATATTCAGGTTATTCTGTTGCTGTTCTCTCAACTATGAGCTCTGTCTATTTTGTTGCTGGTGCACCAAGATCCAACTACACTGGCAGAGTGGTGGTTTATGATGTTGACAGTGATGGTAATATTGCAATTGTGCAGTCACAGAGAGGCGAGCAGGCAAGTATATTTTGGTCATGAAAACAGACTTTCAGGAATCTGTTTCTATTGACCCAGCAGTAAATTGCAATTTGTTTTGAAAATTTCTCTTTGTCTCAAAGCACTTAGAATCCACTTGAACTTTTCTCTGTTGCTAGAGTATTTCAATTAGGTTCGCTGTAACTCTTACACGATACTTTCGGAAGTCATCCAATTAGTGGTAAAAGATAATATACAAATCTAACAAATGTATCCTTCTGTCAACAATTCAAATTGGGAGACACTCAGTGAACTCTGCCCTGCCTGAGAAGTTACAAAGTAGATGACATCAGAAGAAGATCTGGAAGCTCAATCTCTTTCTCTGGAAAAGAGGAAGGATTTTAGTTGGTATCATCTGTAAGACAAATCTGAGAGTAGATCAGAAGTTGGGTACTTTCATGTGCAGTTATGAAAAAAATATTTATCTCATCTCTTACTTTCTGTTGGCATTTGTATTGCTGATGGTAAAGCCATAGCAGCGACTGTGGGACAGAAACAGTGAAATATGTGTAAGGATATGATTCTTCCAACAATGGGGCCTGCTACAGAATAGTCTAATTCATCAGCATTCCATAGTATTGGAATATTAATGGGTGTAAGTTTTCTGAATCAGGTGCTAAAACATGATTTACAAAAACATACAGTGACAACCCATTTACTGCTGATTTCAGATTGGCTCCTACTTTGGCAGTGTGGTGTGTTCAGTGGATGTCAACAGGGATTCTGTGACAGATGTGCTGCTTGTGGGTGCACCGATGTTTATGAATGACCTGAAGAAGGAAGAAGGACGAGTATACATGTTTTCTGTCACAAAGGTAAAAATGGCTCAAGCCAGCATTGCTTAGGGATAATTTCTTTCAAATCAGATTGGCCACATGTATGCTAAAAGGCCTTTGGCTCTCCAGATCCTTGAAGTCACTATTTAGGGAATCTTTTCAAAGTGTTAGAAATATTTCAAGTCACTTTTTTTTTTTTTTTTTTTTTTTTTTTAACAAGAAACAGAGCACATGCTTTTCCTGGGATGTGGCATAAGGGCAGGGATGATGGTGCCAAGTCTTCCTGGTTAGAGGACTGTTTGTGGAAGCCTTATGTGTTCTGCTTTTCAGTAGCAGTTGCAAACTTGCCCCAGAACTGCTTGTGCTTGTAATCTGTGAATTAGGCAGCTGAAACAGGCCAAAATGGAACCAATGAGTTAGGCACAGTTAGTGGTCATGGGCCTGGTGCTCTCAGTGTCTCCCTGGTCCTGGTGTCAGGCAATGTGCTTCATGCTAATATAGCATAGGTTGGCCATATCTCTGAAAACTTAGCTCAAGGCTATTGCTAATTAATTTGCCATTTGTTTTTGGTGAAGGTATTCAATGCCTGATAATATTCCCAAAGCAGTTCTAATAAATGTTCTTCTACCAGCTTTCTGCATTATATCATAGACTAACACTAGATGGTTGCCATAACTCCTGTTGTCCCCTCTATTCAGTAAAGCTTAGTTATTTGTCTGATGCTTGACTGACAGTGCTTTTTATTTAAGCACTATTTTATTTAAGCTATTTTATTTCAAATACCTGTAGTAGGTACTTTCAGAATATATGTATTAAACATACTGAGCCCTCTGACATTTTTAAACAATC
Source organism: Certhia americana (assembly GCA_018697195.1). Taxonomy (NCBI): domain Eukaryota; kingdom Metazoa; phylum Chordata; class Aves; order Passeriformes; family Certhiidae; genus Certhia; species Certhia americana. The sequence continues at coordinate 15,383,861 of CM031878.1, forward strand.
TTTGATTCACAGAATGCCTGCAAAGTAAATTAATTTGACATCCATCAGAGAAAACAGAAAATGATCTCTTTACTAGGTAAATTGCAATCAAATAAGAGAGGAAGGACCATCCTCCTCAGTAGGACCTCAGTAAACCACATGTTGACTAGTATGATAGTCAACATACTATCCTGATGCAACAGGAAACTACCCTAAAACAATTTCTGCATAGATGGAGGAGCTGAAAGTTGTCAGCTGACATTGGTCTGTTTGCCTGTGGTATCACACATGAGATATGAAAGAAAAGAAAAATTAAAGAATTTTTTTTTTCTTTTGAAAACCAAATAAATTGGAAGACTATCTTAAAATTTTTAGTTGTTAAATGTTGGGTTTAAAATTGTTGAAATTTTAAATAAAAAAGAATAATGAAAGTTATTTTTAATGTTTTTTTAAAAGAATCAGGATTTATGCAACTTGTCCCCATTGCGCAAGTAATGCTTTTCCAGTCATTTTTAATAAATAACTTGGCTGTTATTTCTAAAATTTTAAGCACAGTATGATAATTTGAGGTTAAAGGTGAGAATGCTATTTGCCAGAGTTGCATTTAATCTAGTGTAAATGGGATTATTTAACTATGAACAGCTCCAGTCTTTCTTTCTTCATTGGCATTGGAGAGGTCAGGAGTTTACCATTTGGACACATGTTTTTTGCATTAGTTTAGTAAGGAAATTCCATTTCTGTTTCAAAGAATTATGTCCAGTTACATAATTTCCATTCCCTCTGCATAAAAACCAGTAATCCAAAACTGGAAACTGTATTTTTCAATGTATTGTGAAACTTCAGAACAGTCAGATGAGGACAGAGAGGGCATTTAAGCTTCATACATATGGTTATATTTGCTGTTAGTACTTTGCGTAGCATGCTTTGATTTTGCTGTGTAATTCTTGCCAAGACTTTGAGACATAATGCAAATTGAATGGGCAATACAATGGGGAAGGAATTCAATGTTGAGCTATCTGAGGGGAATGTACTGGAAAACAGAAACAAAAAACAATGCACACAGATACTGCTCCTATGTCTAATCTGGTGCAATGATAGCTGTATTCCTGCTTTTTCTTATTTTTCAATTTTTAAAGAGAATCTTGGATCGACGAGAACTCTTGGAAGGTCCACAGGGGTCAGAAAATGCACGCTTTGGATCAGCTATTGCAGCACTTGCAGACATTGATTTGGATGGCTTTAATGATGTTGTAATAGGTGCACCACTGGAAAACCAAAACTCTGGAGCAATTTACATTTTTAATGGATTTCAAAAGACTATACGTACCAAATATTCTCAGGTAAATAACTGTGTTACATAATTCAGAACTCACTGCCTTTAAATCTGCTAGAGGAAAACAAGGTTTTCTGTGTTTGACTGACTACTGTTCCAGCCTCTTAAAGGAATGCTGTTATTCTCATTGTTTATTTCACATTTGTGCCTCTCCTTCCTTCAGATGTCAGCATATCCAAGTAGAGGTTGTGGTGCATATAAATTAATCATATAGAGGAAAAGGATGTGCAAAATGTTCATTCTGAGCCATTTTTGATGCCTGCGTGTGAAATCAGCTAATATCCTAAAAGTGTTTGACACCCATTATTTTCAGGTTTTTAGTGTTGATGTACAGCAATGAAGATTAGATAAATCCCAGCTCTGCAAATTACAAATACATAGTATTAAGGCTATGGCTCTTCATATTACTATAAAGTTATAGCTCTTCATATATACTATAATGGCAATCTTTTTATCACTTTCCATGCAGATTTTCCGGTTGCAGCAAGTATTTGTTAGAACTCTATTAAGCTTCCCATTCTCTGAGTTGCTCAATGTGAGATGGAAAAAGTTTCCAGCTGTGTCTGGCATACAGCAGTCAGTTAGTTGATCTGATCCAAATTCAGAAAAATCTAGTCCTTTGTCTGCTCCAACAGAGGAGAAAGAAGTGCTACAAAAGCATATGAGAAAACACCCACAAATGCATTTTGTTTAAACAATACCTTGCATATACAGGGAATATCAGTGAAAATCTGTTAATTAGGCTACTATCTACAGACTCTAAGCATGCTTTGGCAAACTCAGTAACCAAACTCTCTTTCCCAGAAAATCTTAGGATCGGATTCTGCTTTTGGACAAAAGCTCCAATTCTTTGGAAGATCAGTAGATGGCCATAGAGACTTAGATGACGATGGCATTACTGACGTATCAGTTGGTGCTGATGGAAATGTGGTTGTGCTATGGTTGGTATACCCTTTCTTAGAAAGGAAGCAGCTCAAATGCAGCAGTTGAACATGTGGTTAATTAAACAGGAAAATCAGCAAATTAAAAATCTCGTTCCAAGTGTTCAGTGCTATCACACTTACTGCCTCATCACTGCTATCAAAACTAGCTAAAAAAAGAGCATTAGACTAATTATCTTTTAAGCATTTATCATGAAACCACTGAAAGCCAAGGCAGCACACAGGGCAGAGCCAGGGCATGTGGGAGAAAGCCATGTGGCAGAGCCTGCTGGGAGGGACCTGACCAGGAATGAGAGGGCCAGGAGTCATCTGCATGCTACGTGCTGTGCAGACACATGGTCTAGAGGGAAAGGACAGCAGCAGGGAATGGGGCTTGATGGAGAATGTTCGTAACAGCAGGTTGCCATTAGCCACAGTATAATTTTGATAGCTGAGCCTGAGACAAATGAAACCACATCTCACACAACCTGTGTGAGCTTTACTAGCTAATAGGCTGATATGGGCGGAGTGTTGTCCTGCAGGGTAAGGACAGAGAGCAGTAGTAGAGAGCTGACACCTAGTTCTGGCAAGAAACACATTTTTAATGGCACATTAAAATGTGTTTGCCACAGAAGTCAGAGTGCTTTCACAAAATACAACAAGGTTTCACAGAAACCAAATCATCTGCCTGCCTAAGTAGGCTGTGATTTCCACTCCTTGTTTGAGGAGCTAAATTCAAATGCTGTTTCCTTTCCTATCTGTTCCCTGTCTTCATGCCTGAGGCTCCCCATTGTAAGAAAAATATCACTAAATTGCTACTTCTTTCATAATGAAACAAGATAATTAAAAATGAATGGTAAGTTTGGGCCTTTGACTGCTGCTGCTGCTGGGAATTTCATTAAAGAAAATTATGCTCCTTGAAGTACCAGCATTTATTTAGATTTGATTAATGAAGATGCTCATTCTTCTTTCTCTCTGACATTTGGGCTGATTAATTCATTTTGTTTTGATTAAAGTGTTTGTTTTTACATGTAGGGTTCCTTTGAAATTATTCTTCAAAGTCTTGATTAATTACATGAAAGTTGTTTTTCAGAAAAATTAGGTTATTAAATAAATTGAAGAATTACCTGTTCTCACCTTCCCAGAAGGGCTCTAAAGGAGCAGAAGGTTACTTATTTGGAAAGTAGGTCAAGGGCTTCGTTCTCTGATACTTTGAGGGATTGATTAGAGCATTAGGATGAAGACATCAGACATTAATTTTACATGAAAATATGTATTATTATTATTACTGTAATCAACGATATCAACAAATTCATGTATACCTAAGGAAAAATAACTTTACCAGTGCCATTAAAAGAAGTTTTACATTAGGAACAAAAAAAACCCAATACTAACATTTACAGATAGTATTAGACAACAACTTCTATGTTACCCAGTCTTCTTCAAAACCCCTTGTAACTTTTAAAATATATTTTTCAGGTCAAGAGGCATTGCAAATGTGTCCATAATTGCTTCATTTAAACCTGAGAAAATTAGTCTGCTGAACAAGAATACGGATATAACTGTCAAAATATGTTTTCAGGCTACATTTAGACCTGCTAAGAAAAATAATCAAGTGGGTAAGAGTATTTCAATGATTTGTCTTATATTAATTTCTTCAAAAGTCCATTATTCAAATGAGCAATGGAAAGTCTAAAGATGTATTAGATTGAATGTCAAGAATCACAAAATCAATGTAAAACTTAAGTGCTTAAGAAAGTGTTTTAGAGACCTAATTCATCACTGGGTCCATACTCTTTGGAAAGTGGGGAATTAACAGTATAGAGGAGAGCCTTGTCCTTGTTGTTCAACAATCCCCAAAAAGGTCATTAGTGAGGAGCTGGATTTTTCCAACCTTCTGGTTTCAACAACAGACTGCTTATTTTTCCTCTCTCTTCATAAAAACAAAATTAAGTATTTTCCAGAGGTTCAGAGCAGTTGTCAGTGGGAGGAAGCTCTTCTTTTCAGAGGACAGTGAATATTTCTGTGACCAGCAGTGGGCTCCCAAGAAGTATTGAAGTTCAGTCTCACAGATAACACCAGCAGGACTTCAGTGCTATATGAAGTGCCTTTAAGTACTCATGATTTTAAGCTATAAAATAACAATGAACTTCCACAAGCATTAGTCATAAAACAGAGAGAAGGTGGCAGAAATTATTATGTGATTGAAGAGAAGATGCCAATTCTTTAAAGACACCTCTGAGTTCAGTGATATTGTTGCAAGACCCCTTTATCTAGAGTACCCCTGGCCCTGCTGACTGGCTTCTTGCCTGAGCTGCAGGCTCAGACGTGTGCAGTGGAGGCTGGATTGATTGCTATTTAATGTGCTCCTTGCAGATCAGGATCACAATCTGTGTGACTCCTTTGGAAAACACAAGAGAAAGTATTTTCATTTTGAAACTGCTCTATGTTCGGCTATTAAAAATATACAATATTTAGTGTTGTTTGGAAAGCCTGGTCCCTATAATATTGAGCATAGTAATGAGATCATGGGCTACCGTGCTCAGTTAAAAATGTACTGTTATTTTTCTTGTAGCCATAAAGTACAATGCTACATTGGATGCAGATCTCCAGTCCTCCAGAGTGACTTCTAGAGGATTATTCAAAGAAAATAATGAAAGGTATATGCAGAGGGATCTTGTGGTGCGTCGTGAAGAGAACTGTGTTCATGATGTCTTCAGTGTGCAAGTAAGTGCAGTTGCAAGTAGTCTTGCATAAAAACAGTTATCAGAGGAAGACATGGATTAATTTTTTTGTCTGTAATGTGAATTTCAAGCATAGTGTACTGAATTATTTATGTTTCCCAAATCCCCAGCTGGAAAACATATGATTTCATAGAAATTAATAACCGTCACATTCAGTACAGAATTTTAGGCTAGAAAAGGCAGTCCTTAATTGTGTTATTCAGCTTTGGTGTAATATAGAGTCCATGGTCTATAGTTTAAATAGATTTTAATTTCATTCCAAATATACTCTTCTGTAAGAACTAAGACCTAAATGCAAATATTTTCTTCAAGCTAACATTCAGGCAGACTTTGGGTTCATTTATTTCTGGTACACACCAAGGAATAAAATAAAAATAACCAGGTCTCCATTTTTCTCCAGAACCAAAGACTGAATGCAGGCCTGAGGCTTGCCTTAAGCCCTGTTGCATTATGCTAGGTCAGGTAGAGGACTTCTGTCTCTGCTCTAGTTTGCAGTGATCTATTGATCACATTTAGTGCCATGTGGAGCAGTGAGCCATAGGACTAGAAAGTGATTGATCCAGTACTGAAAAAAAGAGGAAACATTGTACTTACTGTGTTTTAGTGTCACTCAGGCACAGATGCTCCTTGTGATGGTAAGGCAGAGAGGAATAGGAATTTGAGTGCTGCAGCTAGATGAGAACGAAAGCTACTCGGTGATGGCTTTGAAGACCAGCTCCTCCAGCTGCAGACAATCTGCAAATTCCTTATCCCTAGAAGTTACTGTGACATGCACAGGCTCCAGGAATCCTAGAAAAATCAGTTTTGTCATGGAAATCACACTGAAAATTGTTAATCTAGAAGAGCCCACACTAGTCAATCTCACAAAGTTATTTTCTTTAAGAAATGAAGCTTTGAACTGCTGCTTCTCTTATTTTAGAGGAAATATTGTTTTACTGTGCATTCTCAGTTCACAATAGAAATTACCAATATTACCCTGTTCTCTGTGCTGGCAGCCACCATCTGAACCATGTGTTTTACAGGAGCCTTCAGATGCAGTGAATTCACTCAGTTTGCGCATTGACATTGGCCTTGCAAATCCTGGCTCCAGCCCTGTCCTGGACATATCTTCTCCAGCGTCTGTGGCCTATAGTGTAAGTATGCAGATTTACTATTCAGAAATGGATGGCTATGCACATGCATGATGCATGGCCCCACACAAACACCAAAGATATACATGCAAGTGAAAGCTAGTGTTCCATGCAAGTCACATGGAAGAGTGTCCCCTGGTTCCCTTGTAAAGGGAAACCTTTGCCTGTATTACATGAGCTTGGTCACATGCAAACACACACACACACATCAACCACCGTAGCATAACAAGCATGTTAATTCAGCCATGTCACTGTTGATGTGGACTCCTAGTTGATGCCAAAGATTAATTCTTTCAGTTTACTCCATGGTAAAAAGGTACATAAAGAGAGATGGAACTAATTTGACTACATGACCTTTGTTGACATTGAAGATTAGCCTGTCTGTACCATTCTTGGATCAGTTGACATGTAGCAACACATTATTCAGTTCACTCGTTCACTTGTCAAGATTTTTAATGTCCTTCAGAGGGATTTTCTTACTTGCACACCAAGAATGTGCTTCAGCTTGAAAGTGTTTGCACGCTAGTATCTTCAGATAATATTAAATGTTGAGTCCTGTCATTCAAGAAATGTTATTGTTTTTCCTAGATTCCTTTTATTAAAGATTGTGGTGAAGATGAACTTTGTATCTCTGATCTTGTTCTGAATGTTCAACAGAAGGCAGATGCTGGGTAAGAACTGAATCACTGGAACTATTAGGGTCCAGTATTTTCACCAGTTGGTTTGCTGTAGACTTTGGAAGAATTTCCACAGGAGAATGCCTTTCTAGTTCAGCATCTACTTAGAAAGCAAAAAAAAAGCAATGGCATTTTAATCTAAATTTAATCAAGGAAAAAGAGGTAGGATGGGAACACATAGAAGTAGGACTCTTGTCAGCTTAGACCAATCCAAGTTTCAGTACCTTAGAGATGAGGGCATAGTGAATATTTGGAGAAATTGTGTCTGATTGGCTGCTGTTGGGAAAGTGAGCACAATGGGAGAGCCACAGCAGCTGTCTTCTTCCCTCCTACAGGGAGCAGTGAGGATCCTGCAGCAGCTGTGCCAGTGGGGAGCTGTGGTCAGCTATTTGGGCAGCACAGATTCTAAGTTCATGTCAGATATATGCATACATGTACATCACAGAGATAAGGCTGCCCATGTGTGCTGCCCACTCTGTCCACCTTCCCACCAGGGTAGACCTCTTGAAAATTCAGAAAAGTGACTTTGACAACACATAATCTAAGTCCTGCGCTTTTGGAAGACAATAATTCTACCTGGTTTTAGGAACCACTATCACAGAATTTCTAATGCCAAAGAGTTTAGAAAGCAGAGTGTTTAAGTATGTACAATGTAGGAAATGTCTTGCTGTTCTTGTTATTTGTTGTTGGCTTCAGGCAACACATTTTCCTGATCCACAGCTGTTCTACTACCTCTGTTTACAACAATGGATTTTATTTTCCAACAGCAAGCAACAGTTTATTGTCAGCAGCAAAAACAGAAGACTAACATTCAATGTGAAATTGAGAAATAAAAAGGAAAATGCATATAACACCAGAATCCAGGCTACATTTTCAGACAACTTGTTTTTTGCTTCGTCTTCTTTACCGGTGCGTAATACCCAACTTCACCATTTCTGTTATTGCCCCTGATTTTTGAGGTTCTCAGAGAAATTTTTTTTCCCTTTCTAGCAGTGCCTATTCCAGAAAAGCATGTGTGTACAAAACTCTCTCACAATTTGTTTTCTTGGATACCAGAATTATTCCCCCGGCATATCAGTTTATTTAGGTCAAGGAGATATATTTCCAACTCAGCATAAAAGCTGGCAACTTGTCGAGTTTGACCTCACCTCAGACATCTTTTCCTCACTTTAGTCCTTGGCACCCACACCTTCTTCTTAACTCAGCAGCATGCCTGAAGCAGTTGCTGTGCCACAGGGAATTTGTATTTGATAAATCAGACATGCAGCATTAATGATGAATCCTTAAAGCACAGACTTTGGATCTAGAAACAGTCTTCTTGCCAAGGCCATGTGTTCCAACTAGACAGTTAATCAGATTGACATGATTACTATACCAAAAGCTCTTCTTCCAACAAATTTTATCTTAAGAGGAAAGAGAGGAATTATGCATTCTATTTTGGGGAATGCAGTATACCTATAATTTAAATTGTTGCTCCCAATTCACAAAGGATGAAATGCAGATTTCAGTGCTTGGCTTATATGGTCAGGCTCCTGCTGGAGAGGTGCGTGATAATCCTGGGGGTGAAATCCAGAGCAATCCCTGTACTGAAGGGAGAGGAGGGATAGCATTCATTCCTGCCCAAGAGCAGCATTATTCTGAACAATGAATTGGCAAAAGTACTGCACACAGCGCTGGGGGTGCCCCTCTACCTCCCCATCCTGTTGTACAGCAAGATTGTTCATTTCACTCCTGCCAAAAGACCACACTGGAGCTAGAATTTTCTTTTGCTTTAAAAGCCCTTTTGCTTAGAAGCACTTCAGCCTGCAAGTTTGGACCAAAAATGTGCTTGCTTCAAGGCAGGAAGAAAAACATAAACTGAGTATGTATGGGTCTTTTTGGGCGTTTTGTTTTGAGGGTTTTTTTGTAGCACAATTCATGAATGGTAAATGTCTACTAGGAATGCTTTTTTACAAAAGACAGCACTTTTTAATAAATTCTTCTCCAAGAGTTGATAACTGGCTCTGGTCAGTGAATTTGTCTTTGAATCAAGGATGACAAAAAGCTAATATTCTGCAAAGTAGTAAACAATTATGTATGGCAGATTTTCCTACAGAAAGTTTGATTTCTGTAGGAATTCCCCTTTGCACACAAAATTCTACAGTCAAAGTATTTAACTAGTTCTAAGATTGTGTAAATATGTTTGCAAAAGTTCTGTAAAAATTCTGTAAAAAATGACTGTAGAAGTTAGTGCTGAGCTGACCTGTACTCTCTGGCCTATATTCCTTCTTGCAAGCTCAGCACAAAGTTCTAATGAGATCACTACAGCCCACAAGAAATCACATGGGAATGGTCCTTATCTTACCTTTCTTATAATTTCCTCTTGGCCCTGCCTATTCCCTACCCATCTGCTGCATCTCTAGGATTTACTGCCATAACACCTATTTCCACTCCTCCTTAGTACAATACATGTGTTGTTGAAGGTACACACACCTCTTTGCCTTATCAAACCCTGATACTAAGATGGTGTTTCTGTCTGCTTTCTCTGCAGAGTGATGGGACTGAAGTCTCGTGTCAAACAGGAACAGCAAAAAGTACAGTCATTTGCCAAATAAGCTATCCTGTTTTCAGAACAGGACAACAGGTACAGCTAGCATGTTTAAATAACCTTGAATGATACCCAAAACCTTTTCTGCAGTTGTTTTCCTCTGTCTCTGCATTTATTGCTGATAAGGATTTCTTAGATTTTACAACAGAGGCGCATTAAAAGAAGCAAACTAGGGCTTAAAATTTGTGACTCCCTGCCACATTGAAGGAAAAGGCTCTCACAGCTCATTTATCACAAGTCACAGCTTCCAAATGCTGCTGCAGTTATGTAACTTTTGGAGAGTGAAAGCTGGGGACAGAGAAGCATAGAGGATCTTGTGCAGGCTCCTAAGAACTGAGTACAATTCCCTCCTGAAGTGTGAACCTAAGGTAGCTTCCTCACCTGCTCTGTGAATCACATCTCTCCAAGAAAGCAGTATTTTTTTGAGAGGAGATGGGCAGCCCACACAGCCCTAAAATGCATTGTATATCTCCTTTTCCATATATACCATAATCCTCAGGATATCCACAGTTTCATGGAATCTCTTATTCCTCAAGGGCAGAGCAGAAACAGGGTTCTAGCCTCTAACATAATCAACTAGAGCAATAAGAAAGTTGCTAGAAAAACAGAAACGTGATGTTTTGTGGTGGGACATGTAGAATAATAATTTTTAAAAATATATATAAAAAGTTAAGTTTGTTCTGAATGTTAATGGAATTGCTCAAAGTGGACCTGCTGGAACAAATGGAAGAAAAGAGTGAATACAAAGCTTCTGTCAGTGCTGGAGTTTAAAAAGGAATTGTGAACACCTTTTGTTGCAGCTTGTAGCTAATTGTACACAATTTTAAAATGCAAATAACTCATGTTTATGTAAGAATGCAAACTTGTAGAGGAGTATAAGAACAAATCAATTCTGAATATTAAGAAATTACTGAAATATTACTCAGAAATCTGTAGAGAATTCAGATAGAGAGGGAAGTTCTAGACGGCTGCAGACATGAATAATGTCTTTTGGGAAGTCCCTTGGATGTTGTACCTACTCATTTACTATGTGTTCCTTGTCTCTTCCGTAGGTATCCTTTGATATTAGCTTTGATTTTAACCTTAAAAATCTTCAGAATATGGCAGTTCTGAGTTTTCATGCATGGAGGTAAAGTACCTGATGATATGAAAGCAAGTTAGATATTAAAAGCTTATTTGTATAAAACATTATTACACCTGACTCAAATGTGTTTTGATGAACAGTGAAAGTAAGGAACAGCAAGACTCGGACAACCAGGTCACCTTATCAATTCCTTTGCGATATGATGCAGAAATTCACTTCACAAGGTATGCTGACTTATGTAAACAGACAGTGTCATTTTGCTAAGTTACTTGAAGTAACAGTCTTGAAAGGCCATTAAAATAAAATGAAGCTTTGCTTTTGTTTTGGAAGTCATAAGAAATTCCCTCTTTACCAATACTTACGGATTTGTCTGTCCTTCCAACCAAACATACATGTAAAAAATGATGAAACCTGTTGACCTGTGCTTATCTCTGAACAGTTGTTACACACGCTCCTGTGAACAGAAGTGATATAAGGGCCAAACAGTGCGTGTTGTTCAGATAATATAAACACTATATATTGTGTAATATTGGGCTTCTTGGCTCAAATGTAATTATATGAGATCGAATCTGGAGTTACAGCGATCAAAACTAAACAAAAGAATATCAAAAGGAAAAATATGCCCCACTCAAACTCTCAGTGAAGGAGGGAAAGAAAAAAAATTGTAAAAATATGGATGTATCTGCCAAACCTGGAGTAAGAATATAAACTTTTTAGCAGTTTGATTTGACTAAAACCTGAGATACACTTGGCAGATTCTTCCTTGCAGCAGCTGCACTGGTACTGGGAGCAGACACTCTGCTTTCCCATGCACCCATACAGATTCTGGCTCAAACCTACCCCCTCTTGCCTACTGCCAGCTCTTTCTTCAACGTGTAGAAGATGAGTCAGGGCTGTTGCAAGAGGGAACCTTTACCCTGGGAAGAGTGTTTTGTAAGGAGAGGCAGCTGAGCAGGCAGGGGAAGAAAGACCAAAAAAAAAGCCTTTTAAGACCTATCATCTTCTTGTAGTGCTCTTGAAAGTTCTTATCTTGAGCCCTGGAAACACTTGGTGATTTGGGATGCACTCAAACAGTAATTAGTCTGTTACTGTTCAAAACAAGAATTATTTCAGTTACAGTTTAACTTAGATTACAACTGAAACAAAAATACCTTGGTGTCACTCTTGGATCAAGGTAGGATATTTCAATTTACATCAAAGAAAAGATTTGTTTATCTTTCCCAGATACTGAATTTCTAGGATCAACATGTAATTACACTTAATGCATGTGGTCACAAATTCTTGGTGAAAAAATGCTTTTGCATCCCAAAGTATTCAAAAATTAGTAAATATAAATGGATTTAAAAAAAACAATTGATATGCAGAGAATAACAGAAATTTGAAAAAGAGGGAGCTGCTTGCTCCAACAATGGATCCAGGAAATTAATATTCAGAAATCACCACAGCTGCAAGAACTGTTGGCTGCTGTAGGATGAGCTGGAATAGGGACCACAGTACAGAAGATTAGTGTTACAACCTTCATTCCAGAAGCAGTTTCAGAATATTGGAGGCCCTGCATCATGAATAGGTGCAACAGTCCTGAAGTCATGCAAAATTTTTGAGACTATTTGAAGTGCAGAGAAGCATTTGAGTCAGTGCAAGTTTTTTCAGCTCCTTGAGAAAGTTGCATGAGATCTCATCAAAAGCAGCAGAAATTGCAGGAGCATCTGTACAGAGGGCTAGCTTCTTAGGAAATTCAGATGGTGAAATCTTGAATCAGCAGGTTTAATTAGCTGGAGAAATATGAAGTGAAATGAAATGCATCAGAAAAAGCTAGGAATGAAGTCTATAAAAGTTATTCAAGGGAAAACAAGGGTTGGAATTCAGCTACATTCCCTGAATATGAAAAAATACCATTTCATATTCAAATCAAGGAATGAAGGAATACCTACAGCCAGAAAATGGTCATTCTTAGAGATAATAAATTTAAAAGAATTAAATGAAATGCATATTAAGCCATGGCATAACTTGGCTTAGGAAGTATTTATCTGGAATTACTTCCTTTGTGAGGCAGGTAATGCAGCTAAGAAGTAATCCCTTAAAATACAAGGCTTGAGAAAAAAGTACTGGTTTGCAGAAGTGAAGTCTTTCTAGGGATAATTTCCTGAGTTGCTAGGAGAAGAGGTAGCAATATGTCTTAGCAGAGACTTCTGAAAGGACAAGGAAGCTGATACTGTCCATCTTGGAAGGACTGGAGTCTTCAGGGTAAGGAAACAGAAAATATGTCATTGTGTGTTTTCCTTGTGAGCAAGCCCTTCAAGGAAAGGGCCCATGGGAGAAAGTATGGAGGATCAAAAAGGATCCACAGTCTAGTATGGACAAGCACAGCTGATCAGGAAGCACATCTGTGAGACTGCAGACACATTAAATTTGGATTGTATGTACAGATGTTACCCAGATTAAACAGGGAGAGCGGTAAAGATGATAGATTCCTTGTGAAACAGGAAGAGCTGATGTAGGAGTTTCAACAGCCCCTATTTCTTGTTAACTCACTCACCAGTTTGCTTTTTGACTGCTCAAATTGCCTTCTAATGAAAGCTAATGATGAAGAGCAGACAGTTCTGGGATGGTTTAGCAGAGGAGCTGGTCACATGTAGCAGGCAGTGGGTGTGATGCACTGTACAGGGATGTTTTTCTTGCCTTGAGCATGGTTCCAACTAACTGAGCTCTGTAAGCACCCACAGGTCCTTGCACTATGTCCTTCCATCACACATCTGCCGTTCCATGTTGCAGTGGCTGAAACCACCCTTATGTTACTTTGGAAATTCTGCTTTTTAAACCCTGTAATTACTAAAGAATATGACCCAAAGAGGACTGTGAGGGCTATGTGATATGTACCATGTACATAAACAGGGTGATGCCTGTGTTTCCACACCCAAACAGTTACAGATGTACTAAGGGGGGGACATCCAGGAAAGCCCTTTCTGAAGAAAAAGATGACTGCAAGGATGAGTGTTGCAGTTTGTGCACAGAGAAGGTGTTCGCAGTATGGCCCTGAAACAATGCGAGGTCTAGAAGCTGGAGAGAGCCTGTATCCTGTACAGCTCTCTTGTGTTAATTTCACGTGTTTGTTCCAGCTCTGGGCTTCAGTACACTATTTTCTTAACCAACTTTGTAAAATTCAAACAACAATCTAAGTGACTGACTTTGTCTGTACCTCTGACCTGTTTCACAAAGGCATATCCAGTAACATATGTTTTCAAAGTAGCTGCCAAATTGAAATGTATTGTTTTATGGTTGTTAACCAGGCTTGCCAACATCAACTTTTATGAAGTATACTCTGGTCATAACATTCCTTCCACTGTGAATAATTTTGAAGATATTGGCCCCATGTTCAACTTCTCAGTTAAGGTTAGTAAGTCTGTTTTGTTCAGATTCAAGAAGTTACCTTAGCTCCCTCTGTAGCCTGCTCCCAAAACCTCGTTAAAAAAAAAATACACTCCTGCTTTCATTGTCAGATTTTGAGGCTTTTGAATAGGTCAAGTAAGTAAAAAAATTTGCAAATAACGTAAGTGCTTGGAGTCTTCATAAGGTTAAGGATGACATTTGCACAACTAGAATGAGGGAGGGATTGGTCCTGCACTGTGTACATATTTAGAAGATGGTTAATGCTTAACTTTAGGCCAACTTAGACTGTTTTTTCACAGAGTCTCCTGACAACTTGATAAAGAAAAACAAGTCTTTTCAGGCTTGGACTTTGAAACTTGAAGTTTGGCAAGGGTTAAGGGCTCAAACCTGATGCAAGAACTAGCCAAATCTCAGTGCTTATTACATAACACAGAAAAAACTTAGATCCAAATATGCAACGTGGAAGAAACTTAGATTAAGTTCCATTTCCATTCCTGTAACTGCTACTCCAAAGGACTAAACAGGCCTATTGGCTGTGGCAGAATATTTGCTTTTCAAAACATATTTCATGCAGTTAATATGAGCTTTGCTAAGAAAACAGACAGGAACCTGGAGCTATACAGTATACTTTCTGCTTTACTATTCACAAAATCACTGCCCCAGTATCTTATTAAAAAAAATATTGATGCAAAAGGAGTCCAGTTCTTCCATACTTATCCATTACTTCCAATTTTCTTGCTGTATCAAATAATTTGTGCATAGCTACCTGAACTAACTCATGAGATTTTTGCTTTGCAGGTAACAACAGGAAGTATTCCAGTAAAGAAGGCATCTGTAACAATCAATCTTCCAGAACAGACCAGCAAAGGCAACCCACTGATGTACCTAACTGCAATCACCACAGATGAGGTATAGAACTGAACTGTGTTTTGGGGGTTTATCAGTACTATAAACATCAATTATCTCCCCAGTATTTTAGCTTAGTTTAAGAGAATCCACGCTCTTTCTCCTTGTCCCTTTCTCATGTAGGGGGGACCACAATTCCAGCAGTACATTAGCCTATTACTTGCCAGATCTGGAGTATCTGGATCTCTTCAATTATGTCTTTCTCCAAGCTCCTGAGAAAGTTATCGTAAAAATGAAATTTTTAGATGAGGAAAACCCCTTCAGGTCAATCCAGGGTGAAAAAAAAAAGTGTCATAAGAATTACTACTGACCAAAACCACATACTCTTAGTTTCCTAAAGAATTCAGTGTTCACACTCTAGCCTTTAACAGACACCATAAAAGACCAGAAATACATATTATTATGATGAGTATAAACTTCCAAGTAGCATGTCATCCAGTCTCATTCTTGCCATCTTTCTTAGGCCAGAGGTGTTACTTGTGACGCTCAGATAAATCCACTGCAAATAGGGAAAAGACCTTACTCTCCATCTTTCACAAAAGAGAACTTCAGAGTTTCCAAAGAACTGGTGAGTAAAACCCAGGGCTGCAGTAAGCAGGACCGACTGAGCTGACCTTCTGAGCCCATTGCTGTACTTATGGGGAAAGCTGTGATGGGTTGACATTCCTCATTTACAGAGCAGGAGCTCAGCCTATGGATGTTCTCACAAATACGCATCTGATTTAGCACACCCTGCAAGCACTTAATTTGTGTGCACAGAATGGCAAAGGCAAGGGCAAAAAATCTGGATGTTGCAGATTTTTTAAAAGAACATTTTTTAAAGTGTATTTTAATGCATGCTATTACCTCTTCTTGCTGTTTCCCCTGGAAGAACTGTAAAAACATGAAGTGCAGTACCATCACATGCAAACTGGAAGACATTACACTGAAGGGAGAGTACTTTGTGAACGTGTCCACACAAATCTGGAACGGAACCTTTGCTGCCGTGAGTATCAGCTGCATCTTTATGGAGGATCCAATACTCAAGTATTTTCAAACTTCTGATATTTTTCAAAGTTCAGTACAGAGACCTTACAGTCTAGAAAGACCTTCCTTTACTTCATATTGGTTTGTGTTTTTCCAGATTGAAAACTTGAACCTAAAAGTAGTGAGGCTGCATAACGGAGCTGATAAAACTTCAGTCCAGCACAAAATCTAAGAAAATGCTGTGATAATGCAGCCTTCACAGCTGAAAAAAACATTTTCCTACGTCTGTTAGATTCATTCTAGAGGAACTACACTTTCCACAAAACTTGTCATAATACAGAGCACAGTATCATCATAGCCTGTAAAACAATCATGCTTTTAGCTTTTGAACATCACAGCCTACATTGTGATCATTTTAAATCGCATCAAAATACCAAAACCCTGTTAGTGCTGCCAGTTTTATTTGATATAAAAAGGGTGGAAAATATCTTTAATTGATTTTTTGTGTTTATTACAGTAGGCATCAAAGAAATGGTCTTTGCTTAAGGACCTACAGGATCCTTAAAATATCCATCAATATCTCAGCCTATTTTCAATCACCATGTGTTCTCCAGGATATAACACATCATGAGTTACCAGGCTTTTGAAGTTAGACCATGTTTGCTTCTTAGCTAGGCAACCAACCAAATGATCTTGAAGTCCTGGGTTTGCCTAATGCGTCAGAAACATGACGCAGTCTCCTTAGTGTGTCTGGCAATTCCTGTGGCAGGTACTGACATTTAACAGCAGGGCTGTTGTCAGCTCCAGCATTCAGCTCTTAAAAGGAAAAGGTCAGGTTGATATTGTTAAATGTGTTATGGCCATGTGTGACAAAAAGCATCTGTCTGTCTTCAGAGTTTGTCTTTTTCTAATCAGCTGGGTCAAGACCATTTGTTAGTGCTGTTAGGTACGCAGAAGGTGGAGACCTGAACAAAAGGTTACAACCCTCACAAAAAAGTGTTTGGGAATGGTTGGTTTGCAATCACTGGCTGATGGGAAAAAAAGTTCATATGTCAGTTCTCCTTGCATCTCCAAATTTGTAATTTTCTATTTGATTATCAAAATTCAGCACAGGTAATCTTGCAAGCATGCACTCAATCATGCACATTATCAGCCTTTTTATTTAGTGACATTATCCAACTAGCCATTGTCCAAGGAGGGGTAGCAGGCTTGCTAATACCTGCTAAGGAAAGAAAAGATGTGTTTAGGAATTGAGGTGCTTTGAATAGTGCCCAGGTGTGTTTCTAAACCTTTAGGTGTGCAGGATGAACCACTTGGGCAGGTGGCCACAGTGCAGGGATGCAGTAACTCACACTGCAGGTGTGTGTTGGCCACTGCAGACCCACAGCTGCCCATGGGACCTGGCCCAGAGAAGTGGCTGAGGAGGGAAAATGACAGGGGAGCCATTGCCTTTGGTTCAGACGGAGAGTGGTCCTGTGCTCCTGTGAACCTGAGGGCTGTTCCTCATGCTCTAGAAGAGCAGCAGTGAACTGTCAGTGTCCACACAGCCATGCACCTCTCTCCTCCAGCACATCCACAGAGGGGAGTGGGATCTGGCACAAGCTCCCTTTTCAAATTGCAATTGGCTTCAGATTTTGGTCATCTTCTCTGTTTAAGCTGAGAGTGCTATGTCAGAATTTGAGAGGAACACATAGTGAAAGGAAAAAATAAATGGGGAAAAACAGAAGTATTGGATAGAAGTATGAGCTGGGGGAAGTAAAAGAACATCCAGTTTCCATTTCATTCAAAGGCCAGCCATATACTCCCATCTGTCTTTTGTTGCTGTGTCTCCTTTTCTCACTACTGTTTTCCCCCATCTCTTCCCTGCTAGCTGCAGGGAAAGCTTTGAAATAACTATAAAAAGGGTTACGTAAATAATTCCTTCTGTTTTGCTTAAACTGTATGTTAAAGAAAAAGAAAAAACAGTCATTGCTAAGTGGATTACTGATATATTATTACTTTGATTGACATGTTGGCTGGGGAGAAATATAAAAATAATTTTTATTTTCTTAATACTATGATTTTCTTTTCTGGCTGCGAAGTCTTCATTTCAAGGCAATAGAATCATTTTAGGATATCTACATTTCAATTGAGTTGCCCTATAACAGAGCTTTATAATTGTTTTATCTTCTCTTTCAGTTAATTTTCCAGACATTACAACTCTCTGCAGAAGCAAAAGTCGCTACGCATAACCCTGAGTTATTTATAATTGGAGAGAATACCCTAACTGTAAGTGATAGTTAAGTATAGTTTTTCAACTTCTCTATCTTTGACTTTATTAAAGTGATAGTTTTTAATTTTCAGAGTCCTTTAGGAGTACATAGCAGCTTGATTTTGTTGAAGTAATGTATCCTTCTGACTATATATCCTTTAAGTTATTAAAATGTTTTTATTTCAGCTGGCTGCTATATAAACCAGACATAGTTAAAACCTGTAGGTCTCAAATAAATTGTAGAATTCTGACAAAAAAGTCAGCTAGAAATTTCTTAAACTCAGATAGCTTTCTGTTCATAAAAAGACCAAATTTGGACTTCTTGCTGCAGTGGAATTAATTGTTATAGATAAATGAGCTCTGGGAAGCATGTTTACAAATCTGATTTATTAAGTCTTACTTACTTCTTTAAGTATATATGGTTTGATGTTTCTGCACAAGTGCTTGGCAAAGGTCTCCAGAAAATCTCATTTGTAAAGGACTGTGGAATATTTTAGCATTTGGAATAGCTGTCATATGGACAATGTGGACACGGCAAATCTCAAGAGATGTCTCCATACCACTGCTTTATTAGTACAGAATTCTTCCAAGCTTTCTATTTTCTATGTACAAACATAAAAAACACTGGAAGAATACAGTAGCACTGTGGTACTGGTGTAATGAAAGAGGACTCCTTACTCTCTTAGTCTGTCTTGAGAGGAAACACTTCCATTTGCAGTACTAATTTTAGACTTATTTTTACAGGACTTAATAGCCTGTTTTATCCATAAAATAACCAAGGCCATTAAGGAGCAAAATGCAAATTAGTCAATGAGTCAAATATCTGTAAGAATGTGCAGCATAGCCCATTCACAGGCAATAGAGAATTCAGTTAAATGTATATAAAAGCAGTTACAGATTGATCTCTCTCGCTGTGTGGTATGATTATCATCCAGTACCATTTTTAGTCATTGGTTTCTCATGGATCACTCTATTTCTTGTGAAGAACCTCTAAATAGGCCATTTTGTAATCAGGAGAACCTCCAGTGCATGAAGAACAAAAGAAGTATGTTTCTGCAGAAAAAATTACATACCAGTACTTGAAGTTCTGGGTGCTTCAGTTTGGCATGTTATTTATATTAGGAGATGAAATTCATTGCTGTACAATGCAAATATTCCAGATAATTGCACAGGCTTTTTAGGTAACTAATAAACCATAAATTAATATGTATTTTTCCACGTTTGAAGCATGGTACTGCCAAATCTATGTTACCCAAAGTTCTGATGGCAATTTCAGGAGAACTAGAATTAAATTATTTAAATGATAGTTGACAAATAAAAGTTAATTCCTCCCCCAGCCATTGACACCTGTGCAGCTGGGACTTTTACACCTTTGAGTCAGTAGCTGAACAGACTATGAAAGTTATCCACAGGATTCCTAGGAAACAAAGTGGCTTTTGGTGACTTCCAGCCAGATCTTTACTCAAAGACCTATTGTCCTGTGAGAAGTCCTGGTGGATGTGCCAGGTTGTGGAGGTACAGTCTCCCTAGGGCAGACAGTTCTACACTTGGAGTCAGTACCCAGCACTGCACTTCTATCCAGGCCAACAGGGATACCCAGTCTGCCCTTCACACTTCCTTGGGAACAGGACAGGGCAGAAGCAAACACAACTTATTTCCCTACTTACCCAGTTAATTTAGATAGATGGGGTAGGATTTACCCAATTTAATAGCTGCACTAGTCGTCCACATTCTATAAACCCTAGTCCCTGGAAAGAACAGGTATTTTTGAAATGCAGTTCATCTCATCCTAGAGATGATCCTGAAAATAACAAGGGTGAATTAGGCTCTTAAGAAAGCCTATCCTCTTTTGGGAGTCAAGGAACCACGTTGTAGATCTAACACCAGATGAGTTGAATTCCAGTCTCATGGTGTCTTATTGACCACAGTTTAACTTCAGGAAAGACAATTTGTTCTTAGGCATCAGTTTTCCTTTCCAAAAGTGCCACTTCACTGTTAATCTAATGCAGAAAGCATTACTAGGCAAACTGCATATATGAAATTGGCTTTTTATATTGGATGAACTGGGTTGTTGTTTAGCCAAATAAATGAATATTGCCTTGTGATGCTATGTGGGGAAGGTGCTTAGGTATTTTTACGTAAGAGCTTTCACATATTTTTCCAAGTTGGAAAGGACTGCCAGCTGGAGGCCAGGATGTCAACCTGCTAGAATCATCATTATGACCATTCAGTTAAAAAATACACAAAGCCATCCTGCCTTGGTGAAATGAATACACATAACCACACCTAGCACAACACTGGAGTCTTCCAACAGAAATGACTTAAATCACTGAAATGTCAGTCCAGTGAAAGTTTCCCAGAAAGCTTAAGTTTAAATTACTCCAGACAAATGCACTGAACAACCACCATGAGAAAATAAACCAGTGTGACTTCTTTTATCATGTTTCAGGAAGGAAAAAAAACCTTTCAGCTAACTGAATGTCGTTCCAAGATTAAGTCCAAAAATTTGACAGTTCATAAATATTACAGCAATATCTCCTCAACAAACTCTGTTGTATATAATTACATATTTGGTTATACCTAATCCAGTTAGATAGGGTATCACCTGAAAACTAACTTCCAGACACTGTATGGTCTTCTGGGAGCTCTCTGGTATTGCTTGTGGTTCAGGAAATATAGGTGTGCCAGAGGTGCTCCTGTTTGACCCATATATCTTGCAGCAAATTCATGCAGTTGACCCAGGAGAGCACAGATCACCACGAGATCTGTGAAGTCACTGGTTTCATAGAAGGTAGAAACAGCAGGCAAAGGAGATTGAGGTACCTGCTCAGCAGGATTGGAATTTCAGCAGATGTGATGGTGTCTGGCCTCAGTGATTAGTATTGCCTCCTACAGCTGCCCAGCACAGAAAACGAACAGGCTCTGACAACACTTGGTGAAAGGTAGTGCTTCTCCAGCAGTCTGATTTTGGGGGTGTACACCGGGCTATTCCCCGCCTTCATGTAAACATGGCTGGTTTACACAGTGATGATGTGTGGAGCCTCTGAAAGGCCTCTTGTTAACAGAGAGGCAGCTGGCAGGAGAGATTGGTTCTCTGCCTGTTACGCATGGCCAAGAGTGATGGGAGCCTCTAGTCCTTAGCTGGCATTGCTGTGTGCCACAGTGCAACCAGGCACCCATGGACATCAGTGAAAGGGCTGTAATTGCTTGGTGTGTTCCTGTCACTGATCCTGGAATATGTGCAGTCCAGGCATTCTTGGTCTTTGCTTTACAAATCCTTCCTCATTTGCAGGTAACATTAACCCCTAAGACACAATCTCTCTGCTTTCAGATCCCAGTTACAATAATGAAGCCGGATGAGAAAGCTGAGGTACCAGTAGGTGTTGTGATTGGCAGCATATTGGCTGGACTCCTCTTGCTGTTGGTATTGGTTGCTATTTTGTGGAAGGTAAGTAGCTACTTACACTCTTAAAACTAGAAAGGGATAAATATATATGGGCTATTTTTTTTTTTAATCTCTCTTTTGTAGTGTGAAACAAAACCACATCTGCAGTTTGGTGGTATGAATAATACTGCATTGGCATTCCACCCTTGACATATTCTAGAAGGGTTTATGAAGTAGGTCCTCATAGAAACCAGGAACATGAAGATGATAAATGAGCTGCCAGTCATTCTAAACAGGGGCTGTAGCATTTACTTTTTTTCTTTCAACACTGTCTGTCTCCTTCCATAACATCCCAGCTGGGCTCTGAACACCCATGATATTCCCAGTAGACAAGGGTGGGGATTACAAACAAGGTGGGACAAGATACATATTGGACAGACAAAAGAACAGACAAAAGAAAGGGCAAGGGCAAAAATTAAATTATAAAGGTTACCTAGAAAAAGGGCGAAGTTTTTCTTTGTGCCAGGGCACTGGTGTTTGAAGTGCTCCTTAGCACACCAAGGCATCATGGAAATACCAGCACTGCTGCTCTAGCCTTTAGTTGCACCAGGTAGGGGTTCAGGGCCCACCTCCTTTCATTTTAGAGTCAGCAATTGTCTACAAATCAAACTCTATAGTGTATGCATGCACACATGTGCATTTCTACCATCACAGTATTTAGTTTTGCTGAAAAATGAATTTTCAATGACTGATTGCAATGTGGTGTTATTGTAATACTTCTCACAGCTTGGCTTCTTCAAGAGACAGTACGAGAAAATGACTCAGGATATAGAAGATGTCGATGAAATTGCAGAACTCACAAAGGATAAAGACTGAAGATGAATTGTGTTGATAAAGAGATCTGAGCCACCAGTAGTAGTTGTGATCAGTCAGTTCTTCAGCTGGAGTGCCTTAAAGCTTAGTAACATTTAAACATTTTTAATGAAAGTGTCTTTATAGATGAAAATATTTTACAGATTCTACTCTATTGTAAGAGTAACTGCAGGACAGTTTGGTTTTTTCAGAAGTGATTTATAGTGCCTTTTCTTATAAATTTTTTGCCTTTCAAACAAACTTAACCCTTAGAACTGGCAGGTCCGGAGTATACAGTAACATACTGTTCCAGCAGCTCTTCTCTTGATCCACTGCAGAGTGAAACAGAAGAATTTATTCCAGATTATTGTGGAACAGCATCAATTGGTAATTCAGTTGACAAGTACCACATGTGTTAAAGGACATTTTCTATTAAGTTGATGATGAATGTGTGGTGAATACTGCTTCCAGACTGGGAGAAGAAAAGTAATTTTTTCATTGACTAGATCCATCCTTATTGTTTTAGAAAAATAATTTCCACCAGCAAACCTTTGCTTTAACTAATCTATAAACTGGGAACTGTGTATGAAGATGTCTGTCTGGGTGCTACAGGACAACTGGTTGGGCAGTGTTCCAAAAATTCACTGTATTTCTTGCACTAAGGTCACAACTAAATTACTGAAGGATACTGTTTTGGGGAAATACGCCAAGTGGTATATATAACTGTCTTCTGCGTACTTTCTCCCTGAGAAGAAAATATGAATTTCATAAGCACTTACAGCATGTTCTCTGCAATGTTATTACTCATTTTCATCTTGAGAAGCACTACCACAACTGTTACGCTGGCCTTTACACTCTCGGTCCCTCTGATATCAGTTTGGCTTTTGACATAAATAGAAAAGACAGTCAAGATCTTGCCTTTAACTCTGTACTGAAATATTGCAAGACTAAGAGCATAGAGTGAACTAAAGGGGATAGCTGACTGAGGAATTATGCACGTTACAAAAGGGGATAGTAAAGATCTAAGCTCTGTAAAATGTTTACTGCACTTACTTTAGCATCTCAGTGCCCTCCAGGAGACCAAAGTTCAGTACGACCTCCTTACCTGTCACATTTTTTTTGGTCCCACCTCTTCATGTCTTGATGAAGTTAACTTTTTTTATATACAGTGAAGTACTGTAGCGCTGTGGAATGAGCTCTAAGCACAACACTTGGGTGACTTTGTGTTGCTTACACACCTCAAGTTTATCTCACGCTATTACACTGCCTCATTACAGTGATAGCTCAGTCTTATAAAGGCCCTTGCTGTAAGACTGGTAACAGTCAGGGGAATTTGCCTTTTTTGGCTGCCTTCATCTCTCGTGGCTGGCAGTTACACTTACAATTGAGTGTGAGAGATGTGTTTTTCGTATGTATGCTGCCATGCGAGTGAGCTTGTTTACAACCTGAGGTGATTTATTTGAAGAGTAAAACATGCAAATGTGCCTGATTGAGAACACAAAGTCTTGGTTTCTTCCCCCCAAAGCTGGATTGTAATTATGCTTAGGCACTTTTCCATTATTTTCTGAGGGACTAGGCTTAAGCACGTTTGAAAGTTTTACTCAGTCTTTTTTAATAGCTAATCAGTCAAAAGCCAACCATCTCTTTGGCAAATAACAGCTTCATTTGCAGCAACAGCTGGATTATGCTCAGTGTAGTTTTGTATGTGTTTTGGATTTATTTTGTATCTATGAAATCTTACGTTTTGGGACATTTTGTTGGGTTTTTTTTAACACTCTGAAAAACAATTCAGATTCTTTTATCAATTATCATCAAGATTCTTGCCATTAACTAAGTCTATGACCAAAACAAATATTTAAAAAATGGGAAAAAAAGAGCCGTTGCATAAATCTAAAGAGTAAGCTCCTGACTTGTAATTATAAACTTTGAGGGCAAATGCTCTGAGAGTAAAAATAAAAAAATTGTCTGCCTGAATTCTTATATAAACTTGTGTAGAAAAAAATAACCCCTACAGCCATGTATGTGGGAAGCTCCTACATAATCAGAGTCATGCACTCCAGAGCAGAGGGGGAATTTCACAATACACCAGATGGTAGAATCTTCAGTTTCTGGTGCTGCCTACAAGGGCATTGACCCAGATTTCCTTCTTTTGCCTTCCGTGGGAAGTACAGGTTAATATGCAACTTCTTTGGGGATTTAACAGTTTATCAGTCAGGTAGCAATGATTCAATTCACTAGTCTTCACTGGGTTGTATTTTGACATGGACAACATGATTCTCCTTCCCAGCCTAGACACAATACTGCTTTTCCAAAATAAAGGGGAGATGTAGCAAAGTGTAAGGTTTTTGTGTCCTAACCACTCCAAGTTACTAGTTTATTTTTCTTTTACAATTAATACTTAAATGGACAATTCAGTTTTTATAATGGGTGAGTCTTATTGCACTTTTAAGTTGGCACAGCCACAAATAATACTGGAAATATTATGTATATTTTGTATTGTGTGCAAGGGTTTGGTTTGATTTTTGGGGTTTTTTTAATTTACTTTTTTAAAGCAGCATGTTTTAAATACTCTGAAATTTTGATCTTTGGCATGTACTCTGTTTGTGCTTGCAGCAAGAAAAGTCAGCAATACCTTCAGCAAACTCAAGTTATACCTGATTCTGGTCTTGAAATCTAGCTGCTGATTTCCTGAAGTACTAGAATCAAGTCCAAAAACTGAGTTGGTTTCATATGAGCCTATGTATAAATTTGGGATATACAAGAGAGTTTGTAATAAAGTTGACTTCTAAAAGCTAGCATGTAAGCTCTATGGGAGCAGGGACTGTATCACTATGGTGGCCTGTCTGAGGCCTAACAGCATTACTGCAATAAAACCCAAGACTACTGCTGAACACAGACTCATTTATTTTTAAACAGCACCCTAAAGAGAAGCAATGCTACTGAAAATGCATGGCATAAAATGGGGCCAAATATGGCATTGTCCCAGTAGCACACAGTGAGAACCCTAAGGGAATGACTCTGCTAGGTAGACAAAGATGCTGTACTTAAAGTCTTGTAGATCACTGTCAGGAGTGTAACATTACCAGTACTATAATCCAGTTCATATTAACACAAAGTATTTGGAAAGCTCTCGCTGAGTAGATGGTGTTAAAACATTACCATGGCCAGGCCTTCCTATAAACATGGGCTTATCATCTGCCAGTCTCTGCACTTGCATCTATTTATAAAATTGGTCAGCAGTAGCATGTTACGACTCTGATTCTGGCTACACCCCACCGTATGTTGGAAAAGCTGAATTCAACTTTTCAGCAGGAACAATGTGACAGAAGAGAGGAACTTGGCTATGAACAAAAAGATGACCGGAAGAAATATATATATATATAACAGTATCAATACTGTTAAAAACTACCACCTGAAAACCACACACTTTCACAGAGCTTTTTATTTCCACTTTCAATTCATCCATACTTTTAACAGTATGTAAGTAAAGTAGTAAGGTAGGCTACCAGTTTTAACACTTCCATCATACAGTATCACATGAACCTAATCTTAAGGCACAAAATTCTATCTTTTACCAAGTCTCAGTGTTTGCAGAATTACAAGCCAGATTCCTTATATACTGACCTATGTATGTGCTGGTTTTGACTGGGGCAGAGGTACATTTCTTGACAGTAGCTAGTGGGGCTTTGTTTTGGATTTGTGCTGGAAACTGTTGATAACACAGGAATGTTTTATCTGTCATTAAGCAATGCTCAGAGGTTCAAGGCGTTTTCTGCTCTTCATCCCACCTCACCACTAAGGAGGATGGTGGGGCATAGGAAGGTGTGAGGGGACAGAGTTGCAACAACTGCCCAC
Organism: Certhia americana; assembly: GCA_018697195.1. NCBI lineage: Eukaryota > Metazoa > Chordata > Aves > Passeriformes > Certhiidae > Certhia > Certhia americana. The sequence goes on from CM031878.1 coordinate 15,409,917, forward strand.
AACTGCCCACAGGAATTCAGTGTTTGGTATTTATCTTCCCAGGCCACTGTCACATGCAGTGAAACGCTGCTTTCCTGGGGCTGACAGAAACTACCTGCTGATGGGAAGTGGTGACTGCATTCCTTATTTTGCTTTGCTTGCATGAGCAGTTTTTACTTTCCCTATTAAACTGTCTTCCGTCTTAACCCATGAGATTTCTCACTTTTCTTATTCTCTCCCCCATTCCAAGAGTGGCAAAGTGAGTGAATGGCTGGGTGGGGCTGAGTTGCTGACTGGAGTTAAGGCGCATCCAAAACTGAACTACAACAAAAGCTTGCAAATTAAAAACTAAAAAAAAAAAAATGAAGGTATGAAAATGCATCTCAAAATCTATAGCTAACTGCCCCCATTTTTTATTGCCTGTGAAAGTAAATCAAGTGTACATTTTCACAGCGTTAGAAAGTTGAGTCCTATATTTTAAATGAACCTTTGCGTTCTCAGTTAATTGGTCTATTATTTGCATGCAATCACAGGCTTTACTATGCTAGCAATTTTTAAAATGTTTGCCTCTTAAAATAGCAAAATGGAACTTTTATAAAAAGAACTGCTATAAAGATACATCAGGATGCTAATTTTCTTAACACTTGATAATATCAAATTTTATGGTGTGTTTGTTTTTCAAAAAACCAGGCCTAAGGTACTGAAAGCAACTGTTAATTTATAGTCATCAGCCTACTCTGAACTCTTTTCAATCACCTCCACAGGATGCTTAGTTGTATTTAATGTCACTTAATGCTCAAGACTGTTTTTCACAGCATTTTAAGAGGGAAAGGGCAGCACTGTCTGCTTTAATATGCAATTTGTTAATAATTAGATTTAGCAGTTCCTTCTTTTTAATCCTTCTGAAGCAACAAATAAATGGACTACTCTATAAAACTACAACTTACTTGGAACAGCTGTACATAAAGGGAGCAGAGAGAAAGGCCAAAATTCTAGTTCAAAGTTGAGCAATCTAAAGGCTTCATTCCTGAGTGCAGCAGTGGCTCTTTAACAAGCAACACAGCCTGTATTTCCCAGCACAGCCAGCACCTGGGCAGGCCAGGAGCCACACCTCCTCCTCAGACATCTCTCGGCTGCCATCTCCTGGGTAGGTGCCTTACAAAACAAACCCCTTCCTCCCCTGCCCCGTTATTCCATGATAATCCATCAGTTACTGTTTGCATCGTATGCATCAGGCTGAGCTCTTGCGAACAGAGCACAATGCTCAAAATCAGGAAAGGAAACTCTTAAAATAAATCAGTGCTGGTATATGGATGTTCAGTCAGACAAAGGGGTGGATCAGTGTATTCAAATGCTGCCAGCCAAGAGCAAGGCATCTTTTCAGGAAAAATTATCACTGTGAAGACATGCACTTCCCTTCCACAGACAGCCCTCATCTGGCAGATCTCTACAGGAATCACATGGTGACCCTCTGGGTCCACAGCATTTGTTTCTGGGAACATCCCTCTGCACCAGAGCCTCGACACAGCTGTCTCATGGAGAGGTGGGATTACCCTTCCCTATGGACAAGGAACAGCTGGACTCATTCTAGAAAGCTGGGTCTTCCTTGTAGACAGACAGATCTGCAGCTGTCTATCATCCCACTCAATGGACCTCACCGTAACACAAGAGTAGCCCTCATCTAGCACTGCAGTTCTGCATGTGGGGACAGCAGGACATGCACAGCCTAACACACAGTAGGACACAGCTGGGATTCATCCCCTGGCCTGGAAATTTGGAAACACTTCTGGGTTGCTTCAGACACAGATTAAGCATTTATCTTAGAACACAGTAATCTGCCCTCCTATGATAATACTGCCCTAGAAGAGAGGGTAGCCCTACAGAAGGATACAGAACATTGGGTTCAGAGCATGGACTTAAATTTCACTGATACATTTTACCTCCAATTAGCACACCATCCCTCCCAGAGACATTTCCATTTCGCTTTTACATGCCAGCTGAAGAACCCAAAGTTACACAAGACTGATATATCATTGTTCCAGAACAAAGCAGTACTTGCCTCATGCACAGCTAGGGACAAAAAATGACATTTCATTGTCTTTACCATGGCAGCATACACACATTGTAACACTCAGCTGTGACTCAGTACAACATCTCTTCCATTCATTGTTCCTGGTCACTGTGGGGAAGTACACAATTATTCTCTCTTCTTTTCTGCAGCCTCCTTCCCAGCTGCATTGCTGATGGGGAAGGTGCACTTAAGGTCACCCTGGAGAAATCTTCCAGGAGACTGCAGTGCTAGAAAGGCACTAAAGAGACACTATTGCAGCTCAGGAATTGCCCTGATCATGGGGATCCAAGTAGAATTTAACTGATTTAAATACCACTGTTTTTCTGTATCAGAGCACAGCACTAGTATGGAAGCACTGCATAGGGTTTACTACATTCATAAACTACTGAAAAACAGGCTAAACATTTATTTTTGTGAAATTAATACACTCATTAATTGCATGGTAACAACAAACATGAACATGGAAAAATGAACACCAAATATGAAAAAGTTCATGTATTTCTCTCTCTTCTAAAGTGAAAAATAAATAATTCTTTCACAGAGTTAGTGATTGTGCTCAGTATTCTGAACAATTCCCAGTAAAAATGAGATTCAAACAGCAGAGGGCTAATCTCCAAGCTCCAAAACAAAGGAAAACTCAGTCTTGTACTTCGCTAGCTCTGTCTAGATAATAGGGCCCAAATGCTTTGCAGAGTGTGTACCTGTAAGTGTGCAAGGACCAGCTGAGGTGCAGAGGAAGGACTGACTTCCAATGAGGAAAGTGCATCAACAAGTTAATAAGCACAGTTTAACTATGTTTCTGTCTGAAGGTCTATGTTTCCTTACAATTTACTTAATACCGATACATTAACTAAGCATTGAAGTGATTAAAATCCCTGTGGAAAAAAAAGATCATCTCCTACTTTCCTCATTTTACTTTGTGCAGGTAGAAGTTGTTAGTAGATTTTTGCTGCAGACACCATTAAATGGAATACACAGCTGAGGCTTCACTAGTGTGTGATAAAATGATTACAGAATCAAAGACTGGTTTGGGTTGGAAGGGACCTTACAGATCATCTAGTTGCAACCATCCTGCTATAGGCTGGGACACCAGCCTTAACCAGGTTACTCAGAGCCCCACCCAACCTGTCCTTGAACACTTCCAAGGACGGGACATCCATAGCCTCTCTGGGCAGCCTGTGCCAGTGCCTCACCACCCTCACAGTTAAGAATTTCTTCCTAATATCTGATCTAAACCTACCATCACTTCAGCTTAAAGCCATTCCCCCTTGTCCTATCACTACATGTTGTTGTGAAAATTCCCCCCCCAAACTTCTTGTAAGCTCCCTTTAGGTACTGAAAGGTGATGTAAGGTTTCTCTGGAGCCTTCTGCAAGCTGAACCCCATCTCTTAGCCTGTCTTCACAGAAGAGGACTTCTAGTCCTCTGATGAACTTAGTGGCACTCCTCTGGACTCACTGCAACAAACTCTTCTTGCGTTGGGGGCTCCAGAATAGGATGCAGTGCTCCAGTGGTGTTTCCTGAGGACACAGCCAAAGAGCAGAATCAAACCCTTTGACCTGCTGGCCCCACTGCTTTTGATGCAGCCCAGGACAGAGACACATTTCTGAGGTGCAGCTACACCCTGTCAGCTCATATTGAGCTTTTTGTTCACAAACACCCTCAAGTATTTCTCCCCAGGACTAGTCTTGATCCATTCTCCCTCCAGCTTGTGCTTGGGACTGCCCTGACTCACAAATATGACCTTGCACCTGGGTTATACATAACTATATATGATATAGGAACATATATATGAGCACCTGAGCAAATAATTTTGCATTACCTTATTTCCCTTTGGTTGTATCTACCTTGTCTACACTGATTCTGATGAATAGATATAACTGCCTCTCAGCATTAGCAGAAATACCATACACAATGCAGAAATACCATACACAATGAGACCTCAAACTCTTAACATCTATATACTACCATGACACAGTAGAATAACAAATAAAACTACCTTCCTTGGACTGGTAACCCATTATTTCCAGTGGAACCCAGGCATATTATGTCAGTTCATTTAACTAGTTTGCAAAACAGTAACAAGAGAAGAACTGTAATAAGATTAAATCTTAAATGTGAATATAAATGCACATATGAATTGCAGTAAGTTCAATAAACTCCCTTTTCATTTCCATTTGAGGACTTTTAATCCCAACACATATAAAGTCCAATTACTGAAACTAATTAAACTGTGGTTGTGTGTTTGTAATAATAGCTGGCTCGGTTTTATTTTTTCCTTGCAGCATCACACAACTATACAACCACTAAGTCACCTTCAAGATTCTGTCTAGGCACCATTAAGTAGTTGCAGGTTGGTGTGTCATTGCTGAGGCAATTTTTTTTGCTGGTAGAGTATTACCTTTAACTTTGAATCAATCTCTATCCATATTTTTTTAATGAAATGATCTTGCAGTATCAGCTGCACAGTCAAACTCTTTCTGTGAGACAGAGCTACTGGAACATAAGCACTACTAAAAAGGTAACTCTGGGATATAGTTTGTATTTTCTTATCTGTTTGTACTAAAACAGTTCATCTACCTCAAGCAGCTTTAATGTTACAAGAATGTCAAGATAGGACAAAGCTTGCAAAGTAAGTCTGTAGTCATATAAAATTAAACTTCACTGAACTTCAAGATTAAAAAAATGCAATTGTCCTGTGGTGACCTCCCATGCAGACAGTGAACAGAGATTACCAAGGTAAAAGCATTAAACCAGTATTTATCACAGAGTAGTCTAAACACCTTGGAACAAAGAATTTTAGGGAAGATTCTTTTGCAAACTGACTCCATGTTAAAATGCACAAAAAGGCAATTCCAAAGGAAAGTCAAGAACACCTAAAACCCCTAATTAATCCTCATTCATTTTACTCAGTCCAAAGTAAATTACTGAGATTGAAACAGCTATTAAAACTGTTTAGAAACCTAGAGTTTCTCTGTAAAAACTCAAAGGCAAATAGGCTCATAAGGAAGAGTAACACTTTATTTTCGAAAGAGTACAATTATTTTTCTGAATTTGCCCAAAAGCATTCCTTGTTTTCTTTCCAAGAATATTCATCCTCATAAATCTCCTGTAATATAAACAAAGAATGGGAAATGTTGTGAGTCTGCTACATACAGCTACAAAGCAGGCCAAATAAATCAATAGCCATCCCACTATTATTTACTGATCACAACAGGACTGCACAGCACTTGGCTGGCAAGCAGAAGAGAGGGCAGCACCCTTAGAACATACGGGCTTGGCTGAACCTCAGGCTGATCCCCACTGAATTTAAAAGGGCCCACCTATGATGAAGTCAATTTAATGAAGCGATCTAGAAGAAATTATGTAATAGCTGTGGAGTACACAGCATTCATGCTGCTACATTAACCTCCCACCATTTTGAGACGAGACTTTAGATGTTAGAAAAAAGTCAATATTAAAAAAAAAATTACATTAATACACTAAATACACTACTAATAAATCTTAAGGACAGACTGGATTACCCAGCTGCAGTCCAGCCCTAAGCAGAAAGTTCTGAGTCCCTGATTATTCATTCTGAGAGAACTTCCGTCTCTTCAGGGAGGTGTCAGAAAAGTGGAGTAATGTGGAGAATATTACTGTTAACCACATGCCAAGTTCTGCCAGGAAGAGAAGGCAGAGATAATGCTCATTACTTGCATGCAACACTGAGGTTATACAATGAAGCTTTTTCTAGACTTGGGCTTGTTTCTCCACACACTGTTGTGTGCCTATAACAGCTTTGGGACTTCTGCTCATCCCTTCACTATGTGCTGTTGCTCAGTGTTTAGTGCTTTCTCATGGACACAGCAATGAGGGGAAAAGAAAAAGGCAAGAAACACTCCTTTCACTTGCAAACTGCAATGCTGTCCCCAAAGCAAAGCTGACTCAAATTCTTCCACAAGCCTGTGAAGAACTGAGTTTTACTACTTAAAAGAGGAGAGCTCAGGCCACCTTTGCTTTTGACCTAGGCTTCAAAATAAAGAGGAGCTAGATGGTACAGGTACAGCAGAACCTTCCAGATGCTCTACCTGCCACATATGAGCCTGGCTGTGTTAGAGGAAATTCACTGGTGCTAGACACTGACAACCCATCAGGGGCAGCTGCTGCCTGTAATGCTGCTAAGGCAGCCCAGATGTCTAATTTAGCATAGGCCTAAATTTGATTTTGTCCCCAAACATACCTTTTTCCATATTGGGACAGATGCTTTTAAGGTATTGATGCAGTGCATTACAGCTTCAAGGGATTCTGCTCTGTGTGGAGAGGAGACTGCAATAATTACACTTGCTTCAGTTATTGGAACCACACTAGGGAGAGAAGAGGAACAACAGCAGCTTTAGCTAACACTTAACATCAAGAGTACCCAGAAGTTGTAGCCATGTCACGTCAGTATTCTGGCCACATGCTCTCCTGACTCATTCATACTGAGCAAGTGTCAAACCACATCCAAAAGATTATACACTTTTTAAAAGAAAGAAAACCACAACCAAAATCAGCACCAGATGTTAGAATTCCACACTTTAGAAAAAATAAACCCACCAGACATAGGCTTTTTTCTTCCATTCTTTCTTTTTTTAAAATTAAGCCTATGGAATTAAGAGGAGGAAACTTAATTGTAAACGTGTGACAATGCATAGGAAACTCACTGAAAGCTGGCCTAATAATGAATAATAACAAGTTAGAACAGCCAGTTCATATCTAAAAACCTAAGAAATCATCTAGGTTTGCACAAGAATATGAGAAAGAAGCACTTAAGTGTCTCACACTATGCAGATTTTGCAATGAAACCAAATTTTTGATGAATTCTGATATTAGATTCTGACTTTTCCTACTTGGTGCGTTTTGTTAAACGGAAGCACAAAGTTCTGTGTTTCTCCTTGCAATTGTAGCATTCCCAAAATCTGTCTCGCAGTCCTCCCTCTATAGTAAGGTTCTGTCAGCACAGTCCATAGGAGAAAATCTCAGCCTCAATGCTTTTAGCTGCCTTCATGGCAGCTCATTCTCCTGTTGACTACAGAGGAAACCTAGGGAAACTACGCCTCAGGCCTTGTATCGTACTTACCCTTTGCAATTACATCCCAAGTTCCTTCAGGATTTCTGCAAATCCTGCTAGTTTCAGCAAGAAGTCTTCCCTGCACTGGGAAGGCCTAAGAGTATGTCAGACACTAGTATTCCATGTTTTGAATTGAAAGGAAAATACTTATCCAAGACTCAAGGAACAACAGGAGCTCTCCCACAAGCACGACCAGCAATTACTATGCCCCACATCCTAACCTCTCAGACTTTTTGTAGCATAAATAGACTTAAATCTGACTTTAAGAACATTCTGCAGCCCCACAACAGAAGAGAGAGAAAAAAAAATAAAATTGCTGCCAACTTCACACCTTTTAAAAATAAAGAACAAAATAAACCAACAGCCTCCCCTTCTCCGGAGTGAAGTATCTCCCCACTTTCAAAACATCACATCAGCATCAAAGATCCTTCCTGGCTGAGCGTGGACTCCAGCAAACCCTACCAATAAACACATTTTTGAAAACATATTTTTGAAACTTAGCTCCAGAGCAAGAGCTTCATTCTGCAGCCAGCTTTGCTGTGCTATGGTATCTAAACACTCCTGGAGGTTCTGCGACTATGCAAGCACAGCCACACACCAGACAAGGACTGCTATTCCAATTGCAGAAGAATGGGGTCTGGACATACATACCCAAGTCTATGGTGCACTGCAATATGTTTGACTGAAGGCCATTTCTGTCTAACATCTCTGCAGATTTTCTTTATTTCAGTCTCTGCCATTGAAGTATATGCTTCATATTCTAAGTGAATCACTTTTTTTCCTTCAAAATTATTTCTTGTAGTACCTAAAAAAAAAATGATTTATCAACTCAAAGCAACTGAGTAAATGAATACATATTGTATCTTTATAATACACATTATATATTACATTAATATGGAGTAGAAACTTGCTATGGTGAAAGTCAGCCCTGAGTAAATATAAACAACATCCCCTAATCATAGCTGCATAATGAGATTATTTGAACAAGATACATCTTTACTATAAAAGGAAGAATTTAGTTTACACATCACACAGGTCTGCAGCCCATAATGCCCCAAGTCTGGGACATCTTCTGTGGTAACTGCAAAGGTGCTATAATGGTATTGCCCATGTAATTTTTAAATGCCCAGTATTTAGCAGCTTACTAGCACTAAGGTTTAAACACAAAGCAGTTTCAGATGTGTGCCATGTACATCAAGCACAGGACAGAGCTACCAACCTGACCTTCACCAGCCCACTTGTAGAATAGTACTTCAGCAAAGACCTGAGTTATAGGACCTGGCATACAGGTGTGGACATGTGTTTGGCATAGCCACAATATTCCATTTGCACCCTGAACAAGTTGTATGCCAGATGACAACTCCCAGGCAGTTCTGTACTCCAGAGCTGCTGCTCTGTTCAGTCCTATAATGGCCATTACCAGCCAGAAAACTTCACACTACTTTAGCCCACTGCAGCTGTTTAAGACCTGCCATGGTCTTGCTCTAATAATTCAGAACCTGCTTTCTAAACATCCTGGGCTCAGTCCAGGAACTGATTTATCTGAGAACCACAAGTCTGGGATGTAGATAACCTAAGTTCCATTTATTAGACTATTAACATATACAGAGACTTAGCTCACAAATATTAAACTCACCAATAAACAGAGACACTGCCCCACAGTATGGTGAAACAACCAGCTCTGACACTTCATCTACAGAGAGCTTTTCAGACTTGAGCTTGATAAAATCTTCTGGCACATCTTCGCTTTCTTCCATATCGCACTAGAAAAATTTAAACCAAACAGACTCTGTTGTTGTTCCTGGAGATACTAGCATCAGCCAACTGCTTTTTATCCAGTGCTGATGCTCCAACATACGCACAACACAGGCACTATCTATTTGCCCAAGAGACTAGTCTACATGTGAAATTCACTTCTCAGCAGCCTCGCTGAAAGAATATTAACTACAAATAACAAGCAATGACTTGGTTTTAATGCATACATATTTCTTTCTGATAGGAAGATCTGGTACAGAAGGATGAAACTATAATTAGCCTGAGGCCCTGGTTTAACAGTACATTCAAACCAGCACAGACCATTGTGTAGTGCTGGTAAATCTGTGGTGCTCTTGTCAGTCTCTCCTACTTATCAAATCAAACAGTTTAAAACAGAGATTTCTGATAAACATGGATTAGAGTTCTAATCCCAAATTGCCTATGCTCTCCAGGAATTCAGGACATCACACTGTATCAGTCTGTTACAGACACACAGGAGACACTTCTAAATTTTCTGAGTAGAAACACAGTCATCAGATCACCTAAGAATGAGAATTATTTTGATCAGCAGCAATGGAACAAGCTGCAGTGAATAGATGAACTGGAACTTGAAAGCAGGCAAAGAAATGAAGCTGTTGTAAGGACACCTTTTTAACAGCAACAAATTAACAAAATTCCTAAGCAGCACCCAATTATTTTTACTATATTATCTTTTCTGTTAAAAAGTGGCAGGAAATTTTTCATTATTATCTTATTTAGGCCAAGTTTCCATTGGTAGGAAGAAACGATAAAAAAAGAGTAACAAGATCTAAAACCCAGATACAAAGCAATGCCTAACCTCTCTGGCAAGTGTCTTCCATTTACTGCATACGTGTTAATCATTTACTGGTGCACTGGCTTATAGTTTCTGCTCAGCACAACTGCACTCTCCAGATGGAAACACAAGTTGGGTTCTCTCAAAAGAGTACTGGGGTAGAAGGGAGAGAATTGCAATCACATCTTCAGACCTAAACAAGAAAAGGTTCTTGTAACATCACACTGAATTCATGAGGTGTTTAAGCACAGGATTACACTCCACAGGAAACTAGTCAATACGTGATACCTACCTAGCAGAACCTGGGCAGGTTCAGCCTCCACTAATTGGTGGGATGATGGCAACTTCGTCTCCAGGCTGCAGAACGAGGAGCTGATCTCCAAGAAGCACGTACTCCTGCCGAACAGCAAATACCACTTGATCCCGGATGACAGCAAGCCTGAGGGGGATTGGAAAGAGCACAAATAGGTTACTAAACAATGTTTGCATTTAACCATGACATTTCATTAAACAGCAAACTGGTGCACAGTCTAGGGCAGCTGAGGTAAAAACTACTGAGACCTACATAACTTTGCTTCCAAGACACAGTCAAAAATACAACACCCACCTCATAATCCTGGATTTTCTTGTAGTGGCTAAGAAGAAACAAAATCAGTATAATTTTCAGAAATTAGGAACTGGATTTTTAATAGGCCTATGTAAGAACAAATCAATGCATACCAGACCCACTTCAGAAGTTTACAATAAAAAAGCTGGTAACTCAAAAGGCAGCAGCCATCCAATTTGGGATTAGAAGGAAATACTGTCTTGATGCAGACTGGCTGGACTGGAGCAATTTTCTTACACACAAAAGTACTGTAGTATGCTGTTCACAAGATCTCATGAAGATTCAGTGGTCAGAGAGTTGCTCTTGTTGTGTGTGCTCAGACTTTATGAAGCTTTGGGTCTTTTGTACTTACAGGTCTGAAATCCACTATTTATAATAAGTGGCTGTAGAACTAAGAGAGCAAATGTGAGGTGTCCTCTGGCATATCTTCTACATATCTTTTCATGTGAGATATTGCTGTGAGAGCCCATAACTCTGGATATCATGAGGCAGGGAATCATTTCCATGACTAAGTGCAATTACACAGCAAGCATGAGTTTACTGCCATAGCAGTAAGATGGCAAAAAAAGAATTATATTTTACTTCTGATGGTGCAGGCATGGTAACAGTTCTTGTTTGAGACTACAAAATCCGCCACAGCCAGCTCAGCTATATTGCCTAGAAACAACTAAGCAGACCAAAAGAGTACAAGTAAAAATCATCTTGTTTCCTATCAGTCCAATAGACAGAAGTAGTCAAGGCACAGTCTGACCAAAACACAGTTGCATTGATTCAGAGAACAGAGTGAAGGGAGGGATTGTATGAAAGCAAAGCAAGCAACCAAAGAACTGTGCACAACCATGAAACTGAAGTGCCCATTAGAAGGACGGGCTCTAATTAAAGTCCCTTACAAGCTAATTAGTTGGGGAAAATGGGTGGAACAGAAAAGCACTGTCAAGTACGCTCAAGCTGCAATTTGAATATCCATTAGCAATGTGAATAGAAGTCTGTGGTCAATGCCCTACAATTATATTGAGTTTTTCCAGAACAGCTAGGAACAGAAGCATTTTTCAAGAAGGCCGCTGTGAAGTAACTGCAAATGCAAATTGTACTGCCCCAAGTCATCATTCATAAAAAGACAAAGTTGACAAATTATGACAAAACGACCAACGGTGCTGCTGCTGCTTCTGACATAGACAAAAAGGCTGCAAAGTAAAATATACACACTCCCTATTGCGTCTTGCACCCAAATACACTTTATTTCAATTCTCTGAGGAAAAGAGTAATAGATTCTTGGTCCAGCGTTTTGTGAAGAGTTTCTCACTTGGAAACAGATAACAATGTTAAATAGTTCATTTTTTTCATAGTGTTTGAAAGTACTTCACTAAAGAAAGGTTGTGCCTAAAGGAAGACTTGGGTCAGCTAAGTCCAAGGTTATTGAAATTCCAAAGCACTGAGCACTAAATCCTGAGGACCACTCAGACCCACAACCTCTCTTATACCTTACTTTGTTTTTTACCTCCTTCTATCGCTCCAAAATTGTGTTGCATCTTTGTCCATTAGGTTTGTTCTTGACAGGACTGAGCACCTTCCCTCACCTCTAACAGAGGGGACATTTCTGTTCATCTCCCCCAAGAGCACCAATGCTGCAGAGGCCCTTACAGCATACACAAAGCTTTCTCAGGACTGGATTCCTTATGAAATGCAACTAGCAGTGGTGTAGATCTTTTTCAGAGCACTGAAATGGCTGAACATACTTGCTACGTCAGGGCTGAGTGGCTGGAAGGGAGGCTTCAGCTCCCTTCCTAACCTGCCTTGCCCAGTGTTCCATAGGTTCAGACGAATGGCTTACAGTACAGTTAATCACAGAATCAATTAAGTTTGAAAAGCACTCTGAGATCATCAAGTTCAACCTATGACTGAGCATGACCATGTCAACTAGACCATGACACGAAGTCCAGTCTTTCCTTAAAAATCTTCAAGGACAGTGAGTGACTCCACTACCTCCCTAGGCAGTCCATTCCAATGTCTAAGCATCCTTTCAGTAAAGAACTTCCTCCTAATGTCTAACCTAAGCAACTGGAAACACCTGCATATTATAATTTATTTCTTATTTATTATCCTGGCTGTTCTTGATCCCTCCCTGCGACATCTCACCTTCTCCACAGACTAATAACATAGTGGTTTTCAGGTTTACCACACCACAGCCCTCCTGGACAATGGGCCACCTCTCAGGCCCAGTTTTGAGTGTATCTCCTGCACCTGGGCTTTCCTTGTGTGTACGTAAGGCTACAATACTTCCAGCTGTGCAAAACACAAAACCCTCGGTGCCGGTTACCAAAAGGAGGTAACACCACTGGTTTTGTGCTGTCGAAGTACTGCTGTGTGTTCCAGCTCAATGCAAAACACCGAATTTGAATTAAAAAAAAAAAAAAAAAAAAAAAATCCAGCCACGTTTCTTTATGCACTTCAGGGGTAACTTGCTGCATACCTGGGGTGGACCTTGACGATCTCCTCCCAGAGCTGCAGAGAGGTGATCTCCCGTGGCACCGAGAGGGTCTCGCAGCGCAGCCCCGCCAGCTCGGCGCTCCTGGCGAAATACAGCACCGAGACCTGCCCGGGGAACAGACAGCGCTCAGGGGCCTGCCCCGAAAACCGCTCCCAAAATACCACCACACAACCGGAAACACAGCGCCAAGAAAAGCCTTCCCAGGCTTTTCTCCATGCCGATCGGTTCTGCCGCGTCTCTCCTGCCCCGGCTGCCAGCACAGCGGGGAGAAGGCGGCGGGCGGCGAGTGACCGCGGATCCGCATCCCGCACCCGCCGCCCAGGCCGCTCCCGCTGCCTGCAGGGGCCAGGGGCAGCAGGAGCCTCGCCGCCCTGCCCGGCAGCAGCCAAGCCTCCGGCCGGACCGAGCCGGCAGGTCGCACCTACCTGGCAGCGCATGGAGCCGCCGTCCCGGGCCGAGCTGCCCTCCGCCGCCGGCCCACAGCGGCGCCTGCGCCCGGGAGAGCGGCGCCGGGCCCGGACCGCCCCTTGCGGCCTGGCCGGGAGCACGGCGGGCCCGCTCCTGCTCCTGACCGGGCAGTGCTGGCTCCTTCCCCGCACGAGTCATGGCGAAGGTGGGAGAGGCCGCGGCTTTGCCGCAAAACTCAGGGTGCAGTGTTGGGGACGGCACTTTACAAGACGGATTTTCAGGGGGACTCGCAGCCCCGCGCGCATCGGGATTGCCGGTGTTCGTAAACAATTACGCGTCCGCAGCCTTGCACGGGTTAAGCTTCTACTAAATGCACAGGACAGGTATAGTTAGTGTGTAAAAGGCAGGGATCCGTTTCAGTGCTGACACAGGATTTCAGAGCTAGGGCCTGTTTCACCTCTGCCTGCAGGAACTGAGGGGCAGCAGGGTGCGAGAGCGCTGGCTCTCACCGCGGCGGGGAGAGTGACTCGGGGTGTGTAGAAAGTGCTGCCCAGAGTCCCACAGCAGTTGTTCCACGCAGCATAACTGTGCGCCAAAACTATTCCTTCTGGGTGGCCAGGGTTATTTCTGTAGTGTTTGTCTGGTGACACTCGTAAGCTCACACCAGTAATGGAGGAGGTCTTCCAGGCAGACAAACCAAGGGCAAGTCGGCTGTTGTTACCAGTGTGTGGAAAAACATGCTGCCAAAGGCCAGTGTCCACAAACGAGACAAAGGAATCCTGCAAAAATCAACTTTGCTCAAAACCAGGGAGATCCCACTGGGCATACCCATCTAGGGCCTCTCCAGTTTTTAGCAGATACAGCCTCCATTTATTCTAAATGCTCTCCTACTTTGCCTGTTGGGTGAGCTGCTAGGAAGATAGAACCTTTCAGATCTGCATACTGCATATCTCCCCTCCAACATGTACCCCCACACCCGTTCTTCCAGAACGTGACTGGTTCTTTCAGGTTATCTAGTCGTTCGTAAAGACATGCACACCCATTTTGCCTATCATCAGTGTCACAGAGTTTATCATCAGTAATTGTGATTTGGGCTGGTGTTCATTGAATTGTTAATGTTGGAAAAGACCTCTGAGATCGCTGAGTCCAATTGTTACCCCAGCACAACTGTGTTCACCACTGGACCGTATCCTGGGTGCCGCATTCCCAGGTTGCTTGAACGCTTCCAGGGCCAGTGATTCCTCCACTTTCCTAAGCAACCTGTTCCAATGCCTGATCACCCTTTCAGTGAAGTAATTGTTCCTCATATACAAACTAAACCTTCCCAGGAGCAACTTAAGGCCCTTTGCTCTTGTCCTATTGCTTGTTACTTGGGAGAAGTGGCAGCCCCCCACCTGGGCACAGCCTCCTTTCAGGCAGTTGTAGGGAGTGATCAGGTCTCCCCTGAGCCTCCTTTTCTCCAGGATAAACACCCCCAGCTCCCTCAGCTGCTCCTCACAGCCCTTGTGCTCTGCACCTATCACCATCTCTGTTACTCTCTCTGGATAAGAACATCCAGTCCTTGCTGGATGCAACACTGTCCAAAAAAAAAAAAAAAAAAAAAAAAAAAAAAAAAGGAAAAAAAAAGCCCTTAAATATAGAACTACAAAGATGGCTGAGAAGAAAGGAAGCAGACCTTTCTGAGTAATAATTCTTGCCTCTGAGTTACAAACACAATGAAAGTTAAAGTGATTATGTTTTTCAAAAAGTGTGCGATAGAAATGCAATCATTTCTGCAGAGCAATTGTGTTGTACCCGTTATTCAATACATTGTGTCTTAATCCTCTGCTGTGAGAAACAAATAACAAAAGTAACTTTTTAAAACTGGAGAGGTTTTTTGTGAGTGATTAACTAGTGTTACAAATTGAACTCTCCTAAACAAAGCATGTGTCAAGTGAATAAAATAAGTGCTTTCTTTTTTCCTCTGGGCTGAGTAATTTTGGATCTATACATCTTAAATGTAATAGATCACTTTGACATGGTGTGTATGACCCAGTCAGTAGCTAGCAAGTGGCTGACACATTTTTCCCATGCAAAAGGTGTACCATAGGTGTTCTTAGAGTGAACTGAGAGTATTGGCCTAGATGGAGAAAAATAGCCTCTCAGCCCAGGAAACAGTGACTTTTGAAGGATTTGTCTGTACATTTAGGGTTAAGACAACTATGAAATAAGGAGAGAAGGGTTACTGGCAGTGAAAATCTAGATTTTATTTCTTTGAGCTCCAAGAAATAGCTCTCCTAAACCAATTCTTGAGTATTTTTCAAAGGATGGATCTGTCTTCAGGTCTGCATTTTATGATTTAGTTAAAGGGAGATTAAGTGCCTAGAAAGCAAAGGAATAGATTTCTAACTCTTATGATCTATTAAGTATGTTCTAGAACCGCTAAGAAGTAGCTGAAAGTTCTTAATCAAAACCAGGAATTAAGATGAGGTGTAGTGGCTAAAATAAAATTCTTCCTAAATATCTCTTTATTCTGCAAGTCTTATCTTTCAGCAACATCAGCCTCAGCAAGAGGTGGGACAACCGTACTACTTTGTTTGCAAGAATGAGTTTTATCTAGATGGATTTTCTTTGATTTTTTAGTTCTTTGGCTTGTTTGGTGTTTTTTGGGTGAGAGTATGGATACCTACATAAGATTAAATAAGAGATAATTTTAGAGCTCTGGAGGCGATATGTTAGCTCCATAGAGATCAGGATGCAAGCCTATCCATTGTTGTATCGACTAGGTCTTTATTATGTTCCCTTAAAATATTTCCTGTTCTGTATCTTTCTTTCAGGCACCATTTTCTTCTTGAAGCTTTTGGATTGGCATATGGGTATCTGCAATGTATAACGTCTGGTTCTGTTATTTATTGAATCTATTATAGCCAGAATGTAGGTATATGCACATTTTCAAAGTATTTCTTTCAGATGTCTTCAATTTCAAAAAAGTTATGCTATGAAGTCCTCCAAAACAGGTATTTCTATTCTGCTTTCCAACTTTTCTTTGTTTTAATAATGTTTAGTGCTGAAAAAATGCAAATTCTCCTGTATGTGTGGGATTTCCTTACACTACCCAATTCGCAGCTTAAAGAAGTTCAGTTCTAAGGAGTTGTAGATGGGGATGTTTTTCCTACTAATTTCTTTCTTACTTACCATCAGCAAACTCTGAACTTTCAGATATAGCTGGAGTATGCCCAGACACTATGCTTTCAGTCTAAAGCACTGACTCTGCATGTGATGATGAATAGAGAGAACCACAGCAGTCAGCAATAATTCAGTGGGTACACTAGCCTGTCTGCTAGTCCTAAGCTAATTTTGTAACAACTTATTACAAGAATTGGTATAAAATATGACTGAATGCACTGGGAAAACCAATGGGGAGACATGTGTTAATCTTTAATTCTTTTTACCAATGATTTACCTAATGTCACTGAAGAAAAAAAGTTTCTCTAGGGCTGCACAAGATTGTGATTGTCTAATTTCTAGCAGATTTTCTGTTTCCTTTTGTTTTCATTTTAGACATTTTCTCAGGACTGTTTGATATAAATCATGAGTTGTTACTCTGAAGTTCAGATTTGTACTTGGGAAATCTTCAGAGAATGTTTTTTACTCCAGTTTTGTTTTGAAGAATTTAGGTCATGTTGATGGCAGACCTGAATCCTCTTTTTTTTTTTTTTTCTTGAGATGTTGATGCATAAGACTTTATTTAGAAGAACAGAGAAAATTTCTTTACTTCGAGCTTCCTGAAATAATTAGGGAAAATAAAAATTATCACTCATGACATGGATTAACTCTTCATTACCTCATGTACCCTGCATATTCCTTGGGCAACCAGCCAAATCTGAAGTCATTTTAGCATTAAATTTTTGCTGCTGAGTTCATTTGAAAAAAAGAAACAAAGGAAAAGAAGAGAAAAACAAACACCCCACCCCTCAAAAACAAAACCCTCCAAAAGCCGCTTGGGATAATCTACAAGGATCCAGAAGTCAAGCTGGTATAGGAGACATGTCACTGTGAATTCCAGTAATTCCACTGAATTCAGGTCTGAATTTGGCATCATACGTATCAACACTGGTAATAATCTGGAAAACATTTTCCTGTTTTGGAAGGAAGGAGAGCTGTTCCTTGAGTTTCCATAGTGGAAAAATGGAGAGAAAACCTTGAAAATATGAATCTGTCTGAGGCACTGTGACCTCTAGGATTCCTGTGTGTGAGGTATATGTGGCCGTTTGACCAATGTATTTAACATTCCCCTTGGCACTCTTTGAAAGTGTCTATTACAAACCAGATGGTGCAGTAGTTACTTTTTGAAGGGCTAGAAGAGCATGTCTGCATCTGGATTTAATTTTTAGCTCCCTAAACCAATAGATCACCCAGTTTTAAGAGGGCTTTCTAAAATAATTGCATTGCACAAGTACAGAGAAAGAATACACAGCTTTAAGGCAGAGTATAAGCAGTCCGGAACTATAATTCATAGGCACACAAGTCTTTCTGTTCAACTGTCTCATTTATGGGCAAGTCTTTTCTACAAGAATTTATTTTTATTGAGCAACAGCAGTAAGTGAAATGTATAACTTCTTTAATGAGATTTAAAGAATCCACAAATTTTCAGTGTTTGTATGAAGTATTTTTCTTTTCTGTTGGCAACTACAGTATCTTAGAAAGATGACTTCTTTCATTTTTACACTGTCCTTTTCCCAAAAAAGGTGGATCAGTGTTATATTAAGCTAGATGCACACCATCATCATTCAAATAAAGCCAGTTATGGAATGAATTCTTGATGATTATTAAGTTGTGCAACACATGCTCTGAAGAATGGTGGGAAAGGGCATTAGGACATTCAGGGTTGATGCTAGGGTAAAAGCTGTTTCTGCAAACTTCAGTGCCAAAGGAAAGTGCAAATTTTAACCCATAGAACCTCATATTTGAAAGTGCCTTAAACTGAACGGCCTAGCTGATGGGGGTTGGGTTATTTTCTTATAGCTAATATTTGATCTGGATTATAAATATTTTAAATATTTAAAATACAAAATGTGTTACCTGCCTTAGAAAAAAATTACATTGTCAAAAATGCACTACCTGCAAGGGTCTTGAATTTCTGTAACAAAGTGGATATAGAGCAAGAAATTTGGAATACTATCAAATTAGATATCCGAAATAATGGTTAGAAAGATAAAATAGCTCTTGTTTGTAGTACTTCACTGGGTTTGTATGCTTTTCTGTCCTTCTTTTGTATAGCACCTAGAACTGGGAGACATGAAAGTCTGGCAGATAAATAATATATTGTTGGTTTACATTCCCAGATTACATTGTTGGCACTCTAATGATCATAACATATAAAAATTTGAAGCACTGTATGAAGTAAAAAGCATTTCACAATATCAGTTTTTCTGAAGCCAATGGATTTCCCCAGGAACTACTCAGATCTGAGGGTGACAGATGAAAATGAAAACAACCTCTACCAGTACATAACTTGTAATGTCGAATTACAGATTGGAGTTACCTTCCTTCCCATTCTTTATAAACGTTGTAGCTGCTTTACTCAGCTGAAAAGGGGAAGTATTGCTGAAGTTTTTACTTACTATTATTTCAGATTAGTTATTCCAGTTTTGTGTCTTTATTGCAAGTAAGTGCCTTTAGCTACCACTGGGGGCACGCACAGCACAATTGTGGCAGAATATTCCAAGAATGGCAGTCTATTTTAGGTTTAGATTATGGCTATGTGACATGGTGATTCTTTTGATATCTGTTAAAGTATTGTAGAAGGTTTGCCTTCAATCTTTTTCTTGCATTTAAGATGGTTCTGTAGAATGCTGCACAACTTGATTAATTTTACACTTAGAGTTTAATATTTTCAGGTAATAGAGTTAAAAATGCATACACTTTTATAAACACTCCAAAGGAACAGTTGTACAGTAAACAGTTGAAATGTACCTGGTCTGGCCCTAGCAGGGGGTGAGGTGCAGCTTGCATCCTGCCTGCTCTCATATCTGCCTACTTGCCATCCCCAGGATCCCTGCTGAAGTCTGTAGGTTTTCACCATCACACAGTCTGCGTATAAAACTGGATTAGTATTCTTATTGAAAGGGGTCTATACTTTTTGCTCACCTATTTTGCATACTTCCAGGAACGATGCCTAGATCTTCACTGATAATGTCTTCCAATGAGACTGATCAGAAAGGAATTATTTCCACCAGTCCATATGCCCTGGTCACATTCAATTCCTCTCTGTGACAGCTGACAACTGGAAGGTTTCCTTTTTAAATAGGAAAGGCGTTTCTTCAAAAAGATTATATTCTGTTGAAATTTTTCCAACCCCTGCAAAAAGGTTGTGTGATTAGTTCTGAAAGCCAGTCATTTGATACTTTTATATTTTATTACGAATCCATAAGGGTTTTTTGAGGGAGAGAGATTGTGGTTCTGCAGATAAGCAGAGTTCAGTTTCATATTTGAAATTTACATTAAGAGCTCTGCTGTGACTGGCATCCAGGTAGCAAATTCTGCTTACAACTAAGTAAATGGCATTGCCTTACTCCAAGTGGATAATGGAATACTTAAACTACCTGTCCAAATTCTGTGTGCAAATCTGAGATGTTAAAGTTTCTGTAGCTTTGTTTTGACTAAAAGTTTCATTTTCTATTATATATAATGGCGCACTTATCCACATGAGGGCACCAGCTGACATCTTATTTTCAGACTGGTGTGAAATCTGTTTCTGAAATGAACAAGTTCATCAATGGTCATTCCATCTTTACAGAGCTGGAGTAAAGATTAAGCTGTTAAATTTACAGATCACCAATTTTAGGTTTGTTTTCAATTCTTAGGGCAGCAATATTTTTACTTTCCCTAAGCTGTACATGCAGCAGAAATCTTGAAATATACTTCAGTCACATAGAGATGTGGGGATGCTAAGTTTTTAAAAGAGATAAAATTATTTTTTTAATTTGGCTATATAACAGAATCTGAGGGAGCATTCATTAAAATTGGTAAACTCTTTTAATTCTTAGCTCTGGAAACAGAACAAATATCCTGAGATTTTAGGTTCATTTTATTAAACACACAACAATATGCAGTCAACACCCATTCCATTTTTAGACAAGCATACAGTCAGGTTACTTTAAATATTTTATTTTTATATATAATAAAATTTATAAAGTCTTAAAAAAAAAAATGCAAAGAGTAATTGAGACGTATTTTGGGTTAGGCAGAGGATCCAAGACCAAGCTTGCCCACTTCCTTTCCCTGCAGAATATTGGGAACAATGTACAATACAGGAACAGTCTCATTTCCTCTCCCGTCTCCTGAAGTGTCAGGCAATCAAAACCACAGAGGCCTGAGGCTTTCCTCAGGGACCAGCAGACTGCATGCTGTAAGGAGGAGGTATCAGTCTGCTACCTACTTAGGGAAGGGCACCCAATCAGGCTGCAGGGTTGTTTGTCTGGGCAAGTGCACACAACGTGAAGAGATGTAAAGGTTATATTTCTTTGAAGCCAATTTGACAGCTTTTTGAAGGGAAGAAAAACTTTCTTTTTCTTTTGAAGTCAGGGACTTCAAAAATGGTTCAGAGTAGACTCACAAGAAGTTTTAGCTTAGTGAGGCTAATCTTTCTAGAGTCTAAGCAGTGGAAGCATACAGGTTTTTCCAAACAAGTATTTTGAAGAAATTATCTTCTCTTAGTTTCCCCTGGCCAAGCCTGTTACTCTATTGACTGTTGGAGTGAACTGGAGAAATCAGGGTTTGCGGCTGATCTTGAACTTGGAGAATATACTCCCCTGGTGACAGAGAAACAACATACCATTTTTTAGATATTAAGGTTATTATGGTAGAAGAGAATTCTCTGAGTGGAGTGGAGAAAGTCTAGGAAAATTTCTTCTCAGTGAAAAGCCCACAGACAGGGATGGAAAAATCAGAAAAGGTGTTAAATTATCCTCAGTCTTTTTTGAATCACAGATACAGATATAAGCATGTTTTGTAACATAAGAAGTAACCTGAACATTGGAACAGGTACTAAAAAATTGAGAAAATGTGAATCTACTGAAAATCCTGATGCAAAATGTTGACTTAATAGCCTAGTTTTTTCTAAAAATAAAGGGAAAAAAATGGTCAGTAAGTGTTTCAAGTGTTCCAATAGAGGACGTTCTGCTTGATCCATAAAATATTTGATCATCTGTCTTGAAGTCTGGATTAGCTGAACATGTATTCTTCACCTGAAAGCCCTGATGCCTTGGAAACACCAGAAGATTTCTAAGATTATGGATAACTTTTTGCACAAGTCAAACCTCAATTTTGCTCAATGTAGCAATAATACAGGAGAAAAAAAATTTTATGTCCTTAGAGAAGATGACAAATCTAATGATGCATAAGAGAGGACCTGAGATTTCAGAATGCACACTGAGCCACCAGGAACAAAGCAGAAAATATTGCTTTGTTGCTAAGTAAAACATTGAGAGGGTCAGTAGCCTAAGCATTATGGGAGTGTTCATACCTGATGAGAATTGTAAAGCTGATAAAACTCTGTGGGCCAGGAACTTTGGCATATGTAAGTCACAGCCTCTTGCATCTAAGTAGTACAAACAACTTAGAGAAACTTTCAAAGTTAGTGCAGGAACAACAAAAACTAAGAAGGAAAAAAAAAAGACTGTAAACTGAAGCTGTAACACAGAGCAGTAGCAACTCTGGCTAGAGTAGTAGTGATTTCTGTTGGAAGTTTAGTGGGGATCTGTCAGAAAGGATGAGAGTAGTGTGATCTACATTTAACTGTCCAGTCTAATGAGCCTTAATTTGTTGCCTAGGTTTTTCTTCGAGTTGATGAAGAGATAGAGACATCTTCAATAGTGGTTAATTTTGTACCAATCTAACTTTGATACTTTTCATGGGTAAGATATCTGCTGTCTAGAGGAAGCTGTGCAGTTTCACTAATGGTAGAAGTCCCTACCTGGGACTACGTTAGGCACAAAACTTTTAGACAGCCAAAGTTAAGTGAAATAGTCTCTTTGATTTCTAAGTGATGATGTGCATTTATAAATTGTGTCTGAGTAATGGTGTCTTTGGCATAGAATCATAGAATCATTAAGGTTGGAAGATACCTCTCAGACCATTGAGTCCAACCGTTAACTTGATAGTGGCATTTTCACCTCTGAACCATGTCCCCAGGTGCCATATCTAGACATTGGATTGTTAACCTGATCTCCTTCTCTAACCAGGTGACCCACTTGTGGATGAGGGAAAGGCTGTAGAGGTTAATCAAGCAGGACCTGCCTGCTACGTGGCTTGTAATTCTATTTAAGAAACTTAAAATAGTTGGCCTGTCTCATACTTGGTATGTGGAGACCCAGGTGCTAAAAGTAACACACAAATAATGACACCAGTGTGGCACAGGAGAAAGCAGTGTTGTAGACAGGAGTCCAGATGCATGCAAGTTTTGAAGGCACAGGCATCCTTGTACTGGGAAGTGGCCATTCTGGAAAAAATTTAGAAGTAATGACAAGAACCATGTGTGGTGTTCTTCTTCTTCTCTCTCTTACTAGTAAATATTTAATGAGAGCATGGATCTTTTTGTATACTTGGGAGCTCCTTTTCCTTGACACATTGATACCCAAATCAGTATCAGTAAGTTGGTTCAAATGGACCATTTCCCAAACTGAGTCCAGCTGTGCTGAAAACATAAAGGTTCTGTGATGCAGGGCTTATAGTTTCCTAAAAGGCACCAGATTTTTCAGTGACATAATGAAATAATGATTAATGTTAAAATTAATGGGAAAACCCCTGAACTCAACAATATGTTTATTAAAAGAGTAATCTTTCCATGAAATGAACATGTTTTCCTTGAGTTAACTCAGATGACTTACCAGATATCCCTACCATGGAGATCAGGAAGTGGTATGATTGGTAAAGATACTGCAGTGAACTGCAGTTATGGCAACTTTTATCAAACTGCCTGCTAAAGCAAACATTCACTAATATAAATTATATTTAAGTATCCAAGTAGAATTATGATGCTGTGATACATTTTTTGGGGTTTGGGGTTTTTTTTCATTTAGGGGAATGTCCCACTTTTTTTTCCAGCATAGCATCAAGGCAGATTTTTGGCCTCCACTTCCTCAGTCTGGACTTCTTGATTCCTCAAATTTTTACTTTTTATTAATATTTAAGCAGTTGTATTTAACAAAAATATTTGACTACAAGGACCTGTAACCTCTTTTTCTAAGCAGCTGTAGGACCTGAACATATATTCTTCTAGCTGGTGTTTGCTTAGAAGGATAGTCGGCAGTAGCCCTTTTTTCTGCGCCTTTGCAATCTGCTATAGAATGCTTCAAGAGTGTGCCAGAAATTATATCTGTAGCAGCTTGAGAGAAGCTTACTCTGTATTCATGTACAGCAGCTTTATAGTGCTCTGGGAACTGCAAAACCTGCTATTTTATAGTGACCTGTTGACTCTCAGTGACAATCTGCAGGACTAGAACCAATGGCAAGTAAATATTGATTGAATTGAAAGAATGTCTCTCTGCCTTTCCAAGGGTAAAACTATAGCAAATTTCAGTTTTTTTCCTGGCTGGCCAGAATTTACAGCTAATCTTAAGAATAATTTTGTCACTTCCTCTTAAGCCTACACATCTAAACAGCAAGAAGTAAAACCAGCCCAAAATCTGAAGCATAACATGTCTGCTTATTGTATGCAGCGTGGTAGCTGTGGGCTTGAGTTTCACACACCTTTGTGTGCTTTCTGCAATGAGGCCATTTAATGTCTCTTTTGAAAAATTTGCATTTACAAGTCTTTTCAAAATTCAGAACACCCTGAAAGTATTGCAGATAACCAGCTAGTGATTACCCCTTTTTTTGATAATGTGGAGATACACTTCATTCAATTGATGCTAATGATTACTGTCCTTGTATTCAAAAACTAACAAAAGGACTTGTTGCCTGAGTAGATACTCTCTAGCACAAAGTAGATACAAATGTAGCATTTTTAATTCTGTGAGTACTTCTAGTTAGCCTGGCCAGCCAAACTATCAAATGTGGCAACCGCTGAAAGATGTCTAACCTCAGCCAAAAAAAACCCTTCAGAGAGAGTGTATCAGTTCACCAGGCAGCTGCATGGACATGGACGCCAGCTCAGGAGAGAAGGTATGGGTAGGAACTAGCAGTTGGATAGTGGAATCCTTTATTTTATCAGCATATGCCAAAATAAACTGCTCATGGGTCTGCTAACTAAGCATCGCCAATATAACAATGATATGTAAGTAGAAACTCACTACTGATAAAGTCTTTTGTTAGTTATCCATAAATTTAAGAATAGAAAACTGAATCAGCTTAAAAAGAACTCCAGATGTCTGATACCAGAATGTAATCGTTCTCCCAAAATTAAATTCGAAGAAGAAACAGGTCAGAAACTTGTGCATAAAGATAGGCATTCTTTTGTGAAAGAAATGACTGCTTAAATTAATGAATTTGAGTGCCTTTCATTTTGCTGCCCATGGACATCATCAGCTGCCCTATACAGCTGGAATCAGGGTGCTGGTAGCTCAAAGACACCGGCCATGATTTTGTGCAGACCTAGGAGTGGTTCCTGAAAAGTAAAATGGCGCTATGTTTTGAGAATAAATATAGACACTGTCATTGGTTTGTCAAATTAAAGACTCACAAGGGGTTAGCTAAACTTAAAAAAAATGTATTTGAAGTTACAATGAGAAATCGCTAGAATATTAAGTAAGCTCCCAGCATTACACCAGGGCCTATAGATTACTCAACTAATCTGGAATAGAGCTTTCTCTGTAAAAGTAAACTCTCCAAAGTAGAAAATTATAGGGAATTTCCTTTGGGCTCAGTACTCAGATCTCAGACCTGGGAAATAAATGTGATCTGTAACAAACCTAATAGGATCTCAAATACTACACAGCCTCCTCTAGTGACCCCAAGGTAATCATTCTTTTCCTCAGTGCTTCTGTTGCTCCGTCTTGAGAATGCTTCTCAGGACTCGGGGGAAAATGTCTCTTTCTAGATAGAACCTCCTAAGTATCCATCTCATTTATACACAGCACTGACATTAAACCAATTTAAAACTGGTCATGTGCAGTTATAGCCCCTTTATTACTAGGACTGAATACTGCATACAATTATCCACACATAAATTGAAATGATTAGTGAAAGTCTGTATCTTACAAACCTATGTTTTTTACTTTAGATCTTCCTTTTGGATTCAAATAGAGATAGAATGGATAGAATTCTATCTAGAGATAGAATGATAGAATCATCTTTTTCAAAAAGTTGTTACTTAGTTTAGTAATGCTTTTTCTTTACAGCAAGATGAGTAGGAGTTGTTAGTTAAAATACTTGAGTTTATAATCCAGCATACATGTGAAAAGTCATATAGTGCACATGAGCATCAGTGGTTTATGAATCACTTCTACCATTTGGTCTATTTTTCTGTCTGTTGATATGTGACAATCCTGGCTTGTAGACTCTCTTGATATGTCAGATATTGTGAAACAGAAAATAACAGGGCAAGAATTAAATTCAAGTTATTTCTGATCAGTCTCAGCATTATTTATACCTTCTGTACCTGTTTTAGACTGTCATAATTCCCTTTAATGCAGCACAGATAAAGAAAATGTAATGCTTTATGCAAAGCACAGCACCACTTCAGCTACAAATGAAAACTGTGAAAAATTTTCTCCTTGGTACACCTTGGTATTGCCTTTGTGTGCTGCTGAATGAGATTTGTCTCTTCCAACAATGGATCTTTTTTGGTTTTTTGGTGGTTTTGGGGATTTTTTTTGGCCTTTCATGTGGTTAGGGCAAATTTTAGCACATTGGTTTTGGCAGCTATGAAGGAAAATTAATGTTCCCCCATTAAAAGGCTTCAAATATTTGAAAGGGCTGTATATAGATGATCCATATATTACCATCACAAGAATGAGACAGAACAGCATTGTCAAGAAGTGCTGGAAAAGTAGAATATCTTTCTTTCAAAGAGTTTATATACATATCCTACATTTTCATCTTGGAACTTCTTCAATTCTGGCTTGACCACTGTCAAAGACATTCTATTGTTAAAGTCAGGCTACTAGTGCTTCAGAGATTTTGCTATAGTTTAGTAAATGCAGAGGAAAGTGTCACAGCTTTAGTTATAAGCATATGTAGGGGGGAAATAGTGTAAATCAGCAAGTACACATTGTATGCCATTTTCTAGGAGCTAAAATACAGTAACAACCTTTAAAACCATATTTCTCATACTATAAGAGTTTTCACAGTGGTGCTAATGCAAGGGGAAATTTAAATATTGTCCAGTAAAATGATGCAACTGAGTATCCTTTTTAAGACCTTTTATTTGATTTCATTGTCATGCAGACTAAAGCAGCCTAGATCACCATAATCTTAGCTTAAACACATGTCAAGATGGAAAGAGGGCGCAACAGCACAAAAATCCTAACAGAACCTGTTAACATCCATGGAGGGTGTGATACTAAGTGATACTACATATATAAGTTTGTTTATTTATCTATCTATCTATCTATCTATCTATCTATCTATCTATCTATCTATTTTATTTACAGGAGAAACGTAACGCCACTCTATTGCTAGATGAGAAATATGGATGGATATTTACTGATGTATGATTGTCATGGATGTCTCCCAGAACTGGTGCATCTTGGTCACTGTCTCTGACCAGAGGTTAGGTACACCCTGAAAAATCTCCTCCTTCCTTCTTGCTTGGTGGGAAATGTGTGCAAACCTGGCCTCAGCAGCTGAGGTGACTCAGAGCTGCCTCTGACCTCCCCCAGGCCAAACCCAGCCAGAGCTAATTTTCAGGACGGCTGCAGGGTTTGGTTTTCTTCTGGATACGTTCTTCTCCCTCAGTCTGGTTTACTTGTCCCTCGACCTGAGGTAATTAAACAATAGTGTCAGCATTACTGTATCTTGAGTTCCATTGGGCAGCTTAAATCACAGTCCAAAGTTCCAGTCAGGTCAAGGATTGGTGGGCCTCAGTGGTCACAGCTTCCTTATATGGTTTTGCCTTAATGGGCAAAACTGCTTCGTAGCAATGCTTGAACCATTACCCACAACATTTCAGTCTCTGACAGTTCTGATGTGCCCAGAGCCCCTGTGAGGGGGACTCATTTGGACACAGTGCCACATGAGACCCCAAGCCCCACAGTGCAAAGGCCTAGCTTTGGAGGGTGGGCTATGCAGGGGATGAGGAGCTGGCCAGATCAATGCAGCTAGAGAGTTTGTGGTCAGTGACTTCATGTCCAGGTGGAGGCCGGGGATGAGAGGTGTCTCTCAGGGCTCTTTAATGGTTTTGCCAATGACACAGAGAGTGGATCAACCTTCCCTTCAGCACAGGGTTTGCAGGGGACAGGCATCTGAGGGGGGCTGAGGAGAAGGATTTGGGGGTGTGGATGGAGGAGAAGCTCATTGTGAGCTGGCTATCTTTGTTCACAGCCTAGAAAGCCAGCCATGTGCTGAGCTGCATGAAAAGAGTGAAGAGCAGCAGGTCAAGGGAGGTGATCATGGTCCTCTAGTGCATTTTTGTGAGACCCTACCAGGAACACTACATCTATGTCTGGGGCGCCAAGCATAGGAGGTATGTGAACCTGCAAGAATGAGTTCAGAGGAGAGCAACAGAGATCCTCAGAGAGCTGGAGGACCTCTGCTATAATGACAGGCAGGGCAGAGAATATGTTCCAATCCAGTCAGGGAGAGATGCCTCTGCCCAGACCAAGGCACAAATGAGACCATATGATGACAACATGCAGATTTTATTTAACATGGATTTTATTTAATAAGACATGTGAAGTAGAGGGATAGAAAGAAATAGGAAAGAGGTCTCAGAGAGAGAGAAGATAATCAGATAAAACTAGAGTATCTTTAAGGCCCTTCCCAATCCAAAGCATTCAGTGATTCTAGAATATATGTATATATGTGTTTTAACTTGATATTATTGTTATCAATATAATTATCATCAATATAATACTATCATCAATAATAATTATTTTTTACTACTGCTACTACAATTTCTTCTTTTCCATCATCTTATTATTCTTATTCCTATTATTATTATTATTATTATTATTATTATTATTATTATTCCTATTCCTATTCTTATTCTTTCTCCTTTTGTGTTTTTGTGGTTTTTTGTGGGGAGTTTTTTCATGTAACTTTTCTTTTTTTTTTTGTTATTACTATTTCTTAAATGCAGTCATTTGTTTTGAATGAACTGTGTGTGTTGCAAACCTGCAGTGTGCAGTGTTTGCTGGGAGCAATACCTCTTGTCTGTGCCCATTACTCATGGATAAAATTCCAAAGGATCAGCAGGTAATCCTTTCAGGATGAGAGGAAATGGTCTTTCTTCTAGGGAAGGTTCCACCAGGGAAGGTTCAGATTAATTATCAGAAACAATTTTTCTGTGACAGAGTTGTCAGACATTGGAAGAAGTTGCTCAGGGAGGTGGTGGAGTCACTATCTGTAGAAGTGTTCAGGAGTTGTCCTGATGTGGGACTTGGGGACATGGTTTCGGGGTGATGATGGTGGTGCCAGGGTGACAGTGGGACTGGATGACTTTAAAGGTCTCTTCCCACCTTGATAATTCTCTGTGATTCACTACTGAGCCACCTGCCACCAAATGTCCCCTGGGAGTGCTATTTTGGGGATACCCATGTAAGTAATATTTGGTCTTTGTGACACCCACTTGGGATGTTCCAAAGCAGCCGGGCATTGCTGAGGCTGCAGGGACATGTCCAGTCAAAGGCAGCCCATGTGGTTTTCCCAGGACAGGCTGCAGGCCAGCCACCATCTGTGGGGCACAGGCTGGCACTGGCAGCGGGCCCTAATCCTCAGGCTGTGGCACCAGGCAGGGACAGCGGAACAGGCTGTGCAGTGCCTGTCTGAGGCGGGAGGGACATTTCTTGTGGCGGCCTTGCTGCCACCTGAAAGCCTGGGCTCCCAGCTGGGAAGCTGAGCAGCTGGGGCAGCTGCATGGCTCTGGGCCTGCCTGTGGCACCTGCTCCTTGAAGGCAAGAGAAACTGCACGTCCTCTGGGGGCTTGGGCTTTCACATGGGGAGGTATGGTACAGAGTGGCTCTTGGGGGCGTGGGTCAAATGCCTGACGCTCAACCCAAGTCTCGCGAGGGACAGGCAGTGGGAGCCCATCCTCTGCAAAGCGTCTCAGTCTTTGTTCTCTGTCCTCTTCTTCAGACAGCTTGAGGACACTCAGATCATCCCACTCATCCTCCTCCTGCAGCAAGGGCTTGTCCCCAGTGCTGCGGACACTCATGTGTTCCCACCTGTCCTGCATGAGCTCTTTATCGCTGCCATTTTTCCAACTGGTCTGCATGGAAGGTCTGCTACCTTTGGACACCTGGCTGGTGGAATCTTCCACTTCAGAAAGCTCTTGGCGAGTAGGCTCTTCCCAATCAGAGAGCCCTTGGTAGCTACTGACTTTGTGGGACAGCTCTTGCTCACTGTATTCCTCCCAGTTAGACAGTTTTTGGGAGCTACCAGCTTCTTGGAAAAGCCCCTTCTCTGTGCATTCTTCCCAGTCAGAAAATTCTAGGTAGCTCTTGGATTCATCTGGGTACAACTCTTGCTCCACGCAGTCTTCCACTGGGGACAATTCCTGGTAGCTACCAACTTCTCCTGGGGTGTTTTGGTTTTGGAAAGACAGGGACTAAAGAAAAAGGGAAACTTCCCTCGGGTTTTGTTATAATTCCAAAATTTAAAGAGAGGCCTTAGGCAACGATAAGGAGGTTAGGAATAACAGTTCTTTACTAGTTAGTCTAACAAGGTAAATTTACAATAATTACAATATTGACAACAAACAGAACTAGAGGAGAAAAAAAAACCAAAACAGATTGAAAAACGAACTAACAGCTCAAAGACTTATCTCAGTCGACAAGCCGATTCTTCCTACATAGGCAACCCCCCCCCACTCCCCTCCGTACCGTCACAATGACACACATAG